>CAJQZP010001707.1:1520000-2120000 GCA_907164705.1 Parnassius apollo
AGACAGTAACGAATAACAGATATGTCTGTCATAATGTGTGTGCAAACGAACCCATGTCTAAATCTTACCCGATACTCCCCTTTTCCTTCCACGGCCAAAAGCCTTACAACTTCCAATTTTTACCATAACTGCTACTAGACTCAGCCTTCAGTCAATCTCGAAGATGACCTTTCTATAGCGACATTGTTAAGTGTGGGCTTCACAGATTTCAAACCATCTTTCTTAGTAAGGGAATAGAGTGCGCCTGTGCTTGTGTTACCCACACTCGTGCACTATAATCCTGTCCTGTCCGGCAAGTGACTCATGACGGACATACGGTCTGGATACATTATTATTGTTATCCTCCAGTCCACTATTTATATGCTGTTACATAGAAATAGACCATTTTTTTCTATTTCAGTACACCTTGTACAGATGAATGTTTTAAAATGATGTTACTTATCAAACTGACAGAAAATCTAATTATTGTAAATCGGAAACGCCTGCAATTAATTAATTCACTTTACCTCGCTTACGTCAACAGAAGTTTAAATCGGTTAACGCGCGGTAAAACTGGAATCAAATAAAGCAGCCAAAACGCTTCGTAATCAGTGTACGAAGCACAGTCATTACCGTGTTGAGTGTTATTAAATTTATCTCGAACGAGTTTTATACACTCTACAGCAGGGAACGAACGGCAATCGAAATTAACGTATGGACGTAAATACCCAATATTTACCAAACCAGTTTCGATTCTGCAGTATGCAAATTCATTCTTAAAAATATATCACGTAACTGTCGAGAGACGCTCATGATAGGGTTCCGCGGCGAAGTACAAACAAAATACGAATTTCATCGCACCATTCGTTTATTCTCATAATTTTATTAAATAATAAAAAAGATCGCACATCATAGTAAGCAGATAGTATAGTAATACTGTGGCCTATAGACATTTACATCTATTCTCAGTTAAAAATCAAAATGCAAATGCTTTAGCACCCCTAAAGACTTATATGGAATGTCTCGTTCCAGTAAATGGGTATTCGGTTCTCTACACTCACCATACGAAACACAGCACAATCAAGCTTCTAGTTTACGCTTGTATTTTGTGAAAGCGTTATCTTTCCCCGGTCGAGCCGACCTCTTTATGCTATAACCTAAAACGACAGTAGCCTAATGGCAGGGCGCGGGCCGCGAACTCAAAAAGGTCGTGGGTTCGAATTCGCCATTCGACTACTGGCGTGAACCACTCGTAACACAAGCAATTTAAGCTTACCACGAGTGGTTGAGGGCAATATTAGTAATGTTTATAGCATTGTTAATATTCTTTTTTTTTTTTTTGAAATATAATTATATATAATACAGCTGCAGCGTGGCTCTACCGCGTACTATAAACAAAGTAAGAAAAAGAAGGTCCCGATAGATTACCTCACAGGGTGATATTTGCCACATTTTGCAAGCTTGGCAGGATCGTTTCTTCCAATCGCAATTTTGTTTGTGGTGGTTTTATAACGGAGTTGCTTCTCATCTCCTGGCTTGGTTTACTCTGTAAACTCTTACGAAACCCTCCTCCCGTGGGTTTCGTGAGGATGGTATGGAGTATTGAATATTATACACCATCACTAACTGGCGAAGATTGTCACTTGAAACAAATTTATTTGGGTTTGATAATTACGATCTTATATTTACGCGAACACTACACATTGAAATAATACTAGTTTTTACGGAATTTATCGCGTATATTTAACTTTTTAAATACCCGACGTTTCGAACGCTTTACAGCACTCATGGTCACGGGCGGGACTGAGATGTTCAACGTCCATATGTCATAGTTAATCGCGGTTACCATAGATTAAAATTTAACTTTTGTTCCGATCTATGCAGTATGAACTTATGGTATCTTGAAGTCTTGCAGTTGTATACTTGGGTTGGGATTTAATTTTATTTATTATAGGATCCCAAGCAGATGGTAGCACCCAGCCATCTTCTCTATTGAAATTAGGATGTTTTTTGATTTCAATAGCCTCGCGAATCATCCTTGGAAGGAATCGGTGTTCTTTAGCGGGGATTTGCGGTCTATCAAATCTGATGTAGTGACGGGGGCGATCCTGTACGTGTTCACAGACTGCAGACTTCCCGGAGCGTCGATTCTTCACATCAGCTACATGTTCTTTAACGCGGGTTTTAATTGATCTTTTAGTTTGTCCTATGTAGGAGAGACCACATTCACAATCAAGCTTGTACACTCCTGCATCTTGCAGAGGGACATTACACTTGACTGATGGTAAAAACTGACCAATCTTCTTCAGCGGCTTGAAGTATGTTTTGATTTAAGCGCTCTTCAAGATGTAGCCAATCTTGTCAGTAACTCCTCTAACATATGGCAGTACAGCAGGTACACGCTCGACTGTGGCCGGCTTCACTCGTTCACTGTGACGTAGGCGCGGGACTCGAAGCTTGTTGTCATGCAAAACTTGCTTGACATGTTGGAGCTCGGCAGCCAGGTGTTTACTGTCACAGATCCCTCGTGCTCTCTGAAACAAAGATTTACCCACGGTAGCTAACTGTGAAGGATGGTGGTGAGAATCACCGTTTAAATATCTATCTGTATGAGTCTTTTTTTATACACAGTATGGCTCAAGGTGTTATCAGGATTCCGAATTACTAACAGATCTAGAAAAGCTAAGGAATTGTTTGCCTCTAACTCCATTGTGAACTGAATTTTAAAATTTATAGAGTTAAGATGGTCTAAAAATGCAGTTACTTTATCTAAAGGTAGAATTGTGAAAGTGTCGTCTACGTACCGCTTGTAGAATCTTGGATTTATGGGAGAACTAAGCAGGGCTTTCTCCTCAAAGTATTCCATGAATATGTCGGCGACATTGGAAGATACAGGTGAACCCATCGCCACACCATCTACTTGCTTGTAGAACTCCTCCTTCCACAATAGGTAGCCAGATGTAAGGCAGTGTCTGAGTAATACTGCATATTGTACGGGCATATTGTTTTCTTCCAGCCTTCTAGTTACAATTGAGATGCAGTCTTCAACAGGTAAGCATGTAAACAATGACTGCACATCAAAACTGATCATAGTTTCATTGTCTGCCAGATGTAGGTTTTTAATCTCGCTGACAAAATGGTAGGAATCCTTTATGTGTGCTCTTGTGTGTCCCCTGAGCGGTGAGAGTATTTTCGTTAAGTGCTGAGCCAATCTGAAAGTTGGTGAATCGATTTGGCTCTCTATGGGACGTAATGGAGCATTGGGCTTGTGTATTTTTTGTAACCCATACAATTTTGATGATTTGGCGCACGTAGGTATTATCCATTTTACGTCCAGATTTAATTTTTCGGAGTGTTTATTTATGAGGTCACTAGTTGTTTTTAGTATGCTATTTGTTGGGTCGTTTTTAACTTTTTTATAAGTACTTACATCCGACAAAAGTTCTTGTATTTTAGAATTATAATCTGACGTATCCATGACTACCGTGGCGTTTCCCTTATCTGCGCGGAGAATCGTAAGTTCTGGTTTAGAGCGTAACGCTACAAATTCGTCTTTGGGAAGATTCGGTTTAGGCACTGAACATCGACGTAAGATAGACGAAATGTCTTGACGTATCGCCTCCAAATCTTCTTTCCACATTTTGTTTTTAAATAAACAGTCCTCGACACTACAGATAATTACGGTAATTTGCGGGGTGTAATAGCAAAGTTGAGGCCTTTGGATAAAACCCTAATTGTTGCATCATCCAGTGTTTGTTTTGACATATTATAGAGCGCGATTAATCTATGATCTGTGTTTGCCAATGGTTGCTTTTGGGTCTGGCATTGATTCAGATGTTTGACATTTGACGAAATATGTTTGTTTTTGCATTCGTTATATTTACTAATTTCGGGGTTACACCTGTTACAGGTCGTATCGGTTCGGAAAAATCGCCGGTGGTAAACTATTCCACAGAGAGGTTGTCCCTTGTAAAAGGCGGAACCCTAATGTATAAGGAGTCTTTCTTTGTTTTATCTTTTTCTGACATTTGCTATCTTTTATTTAAATTACATATATTACAAGCAACATTAAAAACGTCTACTCGTTTATTTCCAAAAATACACACTCATAAATAGTGCTAATAGGTAGTATATAAAATATATCAATCAGCGCTGAGGTGACTGAATTAATATGTAGTTCTTTTACCTATGAAAATACCGTTCTGCAGTATTGGCCATTTCAAATCTAAATAATTTTTGTTTTGCTAAGAATTCTAATTTCAAATTTATTTTATTTTATAAAGGTGGAATTCTTTTTCAAAATTAGTCGTTTCTTTATTAATTAGCATTATGTCACATTCGCATTCGAATCTTTTTCATTATGTGTACGTTAAAATTTCGAGTAATTATGGAATATGAGTACCGTCGTGGCAGCTACGTGGCACAAGCAGCACGCAAAGTCAATGACGTGTACGAATCGAATACTATAAACGAACGCAATAACTTATTATTGGAACTAATAATAGGACCCCGTGCTCCTCCGTAAACTTTGGTTAACAATGCCGAATTAATAGCGATTGTGAAAGCTGACGATACTCATTCTACGCCTGAATTGGCAGCAGCTTTCGAGGTTAGTATCAAAATAATATTGTAGACAAGGTAAAAAATCGTGACAAATGGGTGCCCCCACGAACTCATTGATCACCAGCGCAAAGTACGCGTCGACACGTGCCTTGCACTACTTAACAAACACACAAACGAAGAAATTTTGAACCACATTGTTACCTGCGATGGAAGATACACCCTGGTTCAGCGCAGCGCCTAAAAATGCCCTAAACAAAAACTTACGCCTAGAAAAGTGATGGTCACTGTTTGGAGGTCTAGCGCCGATGTGATTTATCACAGCTTCTAACCAAATGACATGAACTGAACACAATGATGGAGAAGCTCACACGTCTTCAAACAACTTTGGTCAATCGCTCGTCCCCGCTACTCCTGCACGACAACACGCGACCTCATACCACACAACAGACAGTCTCCAAGTCAAAAGAGCTGGGTTTGAAAGCTCTCCGTCATCCGCCGTAATCACCAGACCTTACGCCTAAAAATTTCTACTTTTCCAGAATTTGGGTAACTTTTTGAAGGGAAAAATGTTTAATATCCGAGAAGCAGTATAAAATGCCTTTGAAGAATTTGATGCCACCCTTTCAGCTGACTTCTTCAAGAAGAGCATCAATAAACTGTCCCTGCATAAAAGAAGGCAAAAATGCCTCGATTGCATTGATGATTACTTTGATTAACAGTAATAAAATATATAGGAAAAAATTACGTTGACTTATTTCATAAAAAACGGAAATTTCATAGATAAAGACCTAATATATAAGGTAATATACCGTGTAGTGGCAGCATAAGAAAATCTACTACCCCATATCATTCCGTGGGTGCCTTAAGTGCCAACAAAAGTAAACTGAAAAAGGATATGAGCAAAAGCATCTTCCTGATAACAAGTCAAAATAACAAAAAAACTGCTTGTTGTTGTTGCCAACCCTACATTCAAGCGTAGCAACTAAGGCAAGTCTTCTGTATGAGACAATCTATTCGAAGAACTTTTTGTATATTTTAGCAATCGTTAAATTTTAGAACTATGCTAAATTTTAATTTTACAGGCACATTGGAACTAACTCGCTGTTATCCGCGGCTACATGCGTGCGTGATTATGTCAGCAAATTATGTTTCTATTCGAAAATATCTTGTTGTCACACTTTTATATTGTGCGTTTAAAACACTTTTAATGACAGAAAAAAACTATTTTATTTATTTATTACAGCCCAACAAAAACGTACACTGGTAAACAAACACCGCTCCTATAGATTGCTTGATATTTTCCATATTTGCCACAACTGGCTGGCGCGATAGTAACCGCAGTTTTTTATTATTATAAAATGTTATCAGAAATATACTGTTGCACATCTATAGTACTGTTTGATTTCCCTCTGTCGACTCTCACCATACTCATTGATTTTATTTAAAGTATAGGTGACAAACGGACAAACATCCACCTGATGTTAAGTAGATGCTGTAGCCCATAGACATCTACATCTATCCTCAAATTAGACGCAAAATACAGATGCGTTGTCACCCCTAAGGAATAAGAGAATGCCTTGTTTTCAGTAAAAAGGGTTTCCGGTTCTTTACACTCACCACAAGAAATACAGCAGCATTAAGCTGTTATTTTACGCTGTTATTCTGTGAGATAGCATAATCTGTGATATGTTGTTGGTAGCACTAAGTTCGAAGTTGTTGACGAGTATGTTTACCTGGTACAAATAGTCCGACTAGGTAAGTCCAACCTTAACCAAGAGGTCAATCGACGGTTTCAACTCGTCTGAGCAGCATTCGGGAGATCACGACACATCTTCTCGTCAGGTTTACATCAAAAACTCAAAACGAGATAGTACAATCAGTGTGCGCCGCTAGGGATGACCTGTGGATCTGTGACGTTGTCCTTCACTGCTCGTCGTATGAAGTTCAAGGTCACACAGCGAGAGAGGGCTATGCTTGGAGTTTCTTTGCAGGATAGACTTAAAAACAAGGATAGCCGCAGTAGAACTAGAGCACCCGACATAGGTCAACGAATTAGTAAGCTGAAGTCGGTGGGCCGGCCATATAGCTCGAAAGACCGACGACCGAAGGAGAAGAAATATTCTCGCGTGGCAGCCTTGGACCGGTAGGCGAAGCGTAGGGCGTCCCCGCACGGTTGGAGTGACGACCTCGCAAAACATGCAGGAAGTCGATGGATGCAGGTGGTTTAGAACCGTGCTTTGTGGCATTCCTTGGGCCTATGTTCAGCAGTGATTGTTTTGTTTGATTAAATAACTGAGTCCTCACTGTCGGCTGTTGGTTCATTCGCGTCAGTTCGCCGCCGCAGTGCCGGCCAGCAGGGCGCCGGGTGGTTGTCGCTAGTACTTTGGCAGTATTCGACTTCACTGCCTCCTCTCTTGCGTACCCTTGCGGTTTCTTGGATTGATGAAATTGGAGTTAATTTTGGCCGCCCGGAGCCATGGCCCCCCGAAACCCCCCCACGCTACGCCACTGCATAGTAATGAATGCTTAGAGAATAAAATATCCAGGACCTTGCTATACGAGAACGAGAACTTACCACACGCTCCATAATCTCAAAAGTTACAGGGGACCTGTGCCCAGCACTGGGATGTTACAGGTTGTAACTTTACTTTTACTAGTTTTGTATCAGAGCTAGGGTGCTCAACAATTTTATTTATTATTGTCTTGTTTTTTTTAAGAATTAAAACCAAGGTGTGTATAAAAACAAAAATATACATATAGATTTTATGTTCGAAACAATCCTCATTTACATTTAAAATTATCATCTCAGGCATAGTCGCATCCATAATTACATTCCTATCAAATTCGCGGCTGTTTGGCGCCATTATCCTTACAAAATAAAAAAGAAGTATAATTCCGCCTGTAGGTGCTTCAAAAGAGTCATTGCCAAGGCAAAGTCAGAGCACATAGGCAGAATTGGCAAGAAACTAGTTCGCCTTCCTTCTGGAACCCGTGCATTCTGGTCTCTCGCCAAGGCTGTCCAGGGGAATTTCTGTCAGCCATCTCTTCCATCTCTGCACAGGGAGGACGACTCACTGGCCCATATCGCAAAGGAGAAAGCCGATCTTCTAGGCTCTTTCTTTACGTCCAACTCTAGATGACGGGGGGAGTACGCCGCCGACCATCTCCCGGTGTGAGTGCTCCATGCCGGAAGTGCAGTTCACACAGCGCTCGGTTCGCAAAGCACTCCTCTCCCTGGACATCCACAAGTCGATTGGGCCTGACGGAATCCCCCCAATTGTGCTGAGGACGTGTGCTCCAGAGTTGGCACCGGTTTTAACGCGTCTTTTCCGGTACTCCTACTCCCCAGGCATAGTCCCAAAATCTTGGAAGACGGCCTTCGTCCACCTGAACCCTAAAAAAGGCGACCCACACCCATCCAACTACCGGCCTATCGCCATCACCTCCTTGTTCTCCAAAACAATGAAGTCTATTGTAAACTGCCAGCTCATGAGGTACCTTGAGGATCACCAGCTGATAAGTGACCGCCAATACGGTTTTCGCCGTGGTCGGTCAGCTGGTGATCTTCTGGTCTACCTAACTCATAGATGGGCGGAAGCAGTAGAGTCCAAGGGGGAGGCATTGGCCGTTAGTTTGGACATTGCGAAGGCCTTCGATCGGGTTTGGCACAAAGCGCTTCTTTCGAAGCTCCCTTCCTATGGGCTTCCCGAGAAATTGTGCGATTGGGTCACCAGCTTTCTTGCAGATCGGAGCATCAAGGTCATTGTAGACGGTGCAAGCTCCGATTGCAAGCCTATTAATGCTGGTGTTCCACAAGGCTGCGTGCTATTGCCAACGCTGTTTCTTCTGCATATCAATGATATGTTGCAAACCCGTAACATTCATTGATATGCAGATGACAGCACTGGTGATGCTCTTTACACCGGCCGAGCCAATATTTCTCGGGAAAACGTCTCCGAGTGCCGGGACAAACATGTGTCTGAAGTCGAGTCTTTGCTGAACAGAGTCTCGATTGGGGGGCGACTAAGTCTAGTCCAGTTTAACCCCCAGAAGACACAAGTTTGCGCGTTAACCGCTAAAAAGAACCCCTTTGCCGTATCTCCTCAGTTTCAAGGCACTCCCCTTGTTGCCTCAGCCAGTATCGGAATCCTCGGCGTTGACATATCGAGTGACGTGCAGTTTCGTGGTCACTTGGAAGAGAAGGCCAAATTGGCCTCTAAAAAGCTTGGCGTGCTAAGCAGAGCGGGACAGCACACCGCCTGTGACTTTACAAAGCGCAGGTGCGGTCGCACATGGAATACTGTTCCCATCTCTGGGCTGGGGCTCCCCAGTACCAGCTCCTTCCACTTGACCGCATCCAGCGCAGAGCGGCTCGAATCGTCGACGACCGAGTGCTTTCCGATCGGCTCGATTCACTGGCACTGCGAAGAGATGTTGCATCTCTTTGCATTTTATTTCGCATATACCATGGAGAGTGCTCTGCTGCCAAATTTCGTGAACGCACTACGCGGCAAACGTCCCGATACCATCCACACCATCTGGATGCTTGGCGGTCCACCACTGTACGTTTCAAAAGGAGTTTTCTTCCGCGTACAACCTCTCTGTGGAATAGTTTGCCATCGGCAATTTTTCCGGACCGATACGACCTGGGGATCTTCAAGAAAAGAGCTTACTCCTTTCTAAAGGGCCGTCAACGCACCTGCAATTCCCCTGGTGTTGCGGTTGATCATGGGCGGCGGTAGTCACTTAACATCAGGTGAGCCGCATGCTCGTTTGCCCCCTCGTCTATAAAAAAAACCAACTGCAACACCAGGGGAATTAAAGAACAGGAGGTACCCGGCTAGCTACCACCCCATAACGCTATGCTGCATATAGCGAAATTGTTTGAAAAAATTACCCTCCACCGTATACTACCGCACGTTACTCTGCGAGATGATTGTTCGACCGCGCAGACAACGGGCCACATCCCCACCTGCAAAATCTGGCACCATTACATGCGCGCCCACCTCATGGGCGGCCACTCCCACGTGAACTCCTACGCTCACCGCCCGGCGAGGGGGCCGCCGGGGACGAGTGAGCATTCCCGACACCTAGCCTGATCGCGTGAAGTGCGCAACATTCCAACCAACAAGCTGCGTGGCAACACCCAGTACCAGGGGAGCCATGTCCCCCCGCGATGATCCCCGGGTAAAGAGGGCTACCTCGAACCCGCAAACCTCCTCAAGGAGATGAAACATTACCAGGGGAATTAAAGATGCGTCACCTGCCTTTTAAAAAGGAGTAGACTCTTTTCTCGAAGGTCCCTAAGTCGTGCCGGTCCGGAAAATTCTCTGGTGGTAGTCGATTCCACAAGGAAGTTGTACGAAGGAGATGTTTCTGATATAACCCAACCAAATTAGCACAAAGCTATGTGCATTTCCCAGAATTACTTGGCAAACTTAGTTTTATAGTGCCCGTTAAAACTCCTCAACACGAGTTAATTTTATCTGTAGGCTTACCACCACCTCTTATTACGATTCGATCTAGAACCTAAAATGAATAATTTCGCTATTTACTTAAGATTACTTAAGTTTGGCTTTAAATTAAATAAACAAACTACACTGAATTTAAGTTTTTGTTTTTATTCATCCAATATAACTTTACTTTTTAGTTTGAAGTAGATCGCTTATGCGTCAAAATAAGCGATTCAATAAAAGTCTTCGTACGAGCTACAGAGACAGAACACGTGTTTGATAAGATTCCTTATTAAAGAGTAATTGTGGTAATAATAACTTTTTATAATTTCTTTTGCAGCAGTCCTAATTTGACTTGTAAATGCTTATCATCAATTTTTTATAATGTAATGTTATCCAACTGGTAAAAATGGTGGTATAATTTACTTCGTTGTATTCATCAAAATTTTGTAGTTATTGTTCTCTTAAAATTAATAAATAAAATTAAACAGAACATGGTTCAATTTTCAATCTCAGCTTTACGTATATATATATATATATATATATATATATATATATATATCAATTATGTCCTGTTACTGTTAGTCTCGCTAAAAATCTAAACTGCCTCGACTGAATCTGATGAAATTTTTTGTGTGTGCTTAAGTTTGAGTTTAAGTTTAGGGTACCTGGATGAGTTGGACCCGGTAGGTGGAGATGTTGTCGAAATCCAGAAATCACCCGTGCAATGCGGGGCATGCGCTACGCTAGTCACTTATAAAAATGATTATCTCTTATAGACAGAAAGTGGATAAAAGGAGAGACTATTATAAAAAAGAGTATAATCTGTTTTATTGTAAGTTTTAACTCAATAAATCGGTCAAGTGTTTTTAGTATACTTGCAAATTAGTGTTCCGAGTTGTCAACCTCGAATCTAAATTATTAGATTGCTTGGAACTACTCTAACTTCTGACTAAACTGATTACATTATCCTCGAACCAATAAAGATTTAAAATAAGAAATACCCACAAACACACCTTAATAGTATGTTTTCTGTTTATTTGTTTTTAAATTTTAATTTTACAGACAGACAAAGGGGAAGGTCAAGAGTACTCGGATACCTAGACGTGCATGTATGAAGAAGTTAATGAACATGAAAGAAGCGAAACAGGTATGTAAGGATCGTGACACTTGGCGATCTGTTCTCTCTGGCTACCCCGTTAGGGATTGTGCGTGAAGATAACTCAAAATTTTACAGATTTAATCATTCCTAATATTGATTTATTTTTCATTTCTTAGGTTACCCTGTATACTTAAGAATACAATATTTGTTATAATCCATACTAAAAAAAACACAACTGAAGACTTTAATTATCATACAGTCCTATTGATCGTGGTATAGTGCCAAGAACGATGGCTGCGTTTTCTCTCGTAATGGCCATAACTAGCCTTAGAAAAGAATAAGCGAGGACGACATGCCGCTAACACAGTTCCATAAGGATCTTCACCGCACTTCGCCCGTGGACTGATAGTCTGACCAGACTCGAAACAGACGCAAATTAAATTAGAAAATAATAGAGTAAAACAGAATAGAATAGAATAAAATAATTTTTATTCAATATAGATTATATGTACTTATTGAAAGTCATTTTTTACTTTTACCACTGATTCGGATATAAAACCTCTGCCCTGGGAAGAACCAGCAAGTAACTTCGCTGGACTTTCTTTTAAAAGCACAATTTACAATATAATATTTCAAACCATTGTTATGAAAACATTAAGAAACAGCGTGGTAGCGACCACCTCATTTCCAGGGATTATTATTATCAATCATGTACTCTTTAGTAGTATAATAACCCATACTAAACAATTATTGCTTAAACAGTATTTTACCTTTTGATAGCTGAAGTCTGTACATTTTCTGGGACTTTGTAGTAAAAGCGTATATATTTCGTCATGAAGGAATTACTGACTCTATGGAGTCGAGGAACTGCCATAAATAACTTGTGCTTCTTCCTATAATTAACAAAATGTAACAAACTAATTGTTTTAATAAAACTATTTTTTGCGTAGATATATTAGATTTTCGTCAATATAATGCCGGAAGCCAAAAGTTAATATAATTTCAAAAATTCTAAGAGATTCTTTCGGACTAGCTTATACATTGCTCTTAAGGCTCACGTCAAAACAAAATAATCTCAGTTGCATACCCCCAAACGTGACTATGGAAATAACTAAAATAAACTAATCTACCTGTTTCAACACATGTACGGTCTCTAATCTTTAGTACAGGATATGCTGCTCAAAAATAAATTATTACAATTGAAAATATAATAGCGCTAGCAGGGATTAAATTTAGTTTGCTTTTGTACTATCTATTCCCTAAACAATCATGGCTCACTACTATAGGCGCAAGCACCATATTATTCATCATATTTAAGAGCAAAAACACGTGAAAACGAAATACAAAATGTTGTAGGAAACAAAGTCCTTGTGCCACTTATTTATTTTTTTATTTTTTTTGTTGCCGTGACATCACAAGTTTGTGCCGTTTATCTTACAAATGCCACAGTTACTTTATTTCTCGAGAAGAAAATATAATATTTTGTAAGCGCGTAGCTTTAAATGTCTTTCTTTAGAAATAGCCCGGTTTAAAAATTAAGTTACGAGATAAAATTAAATTCATTGTAAAGGCCCAAATCATTACTTTCCATTTAATTTAGGCTTGTTCAAAACGTTACTTTCTATACCAGTTGATCTTCTCAGAGAAAAACCGACAAAACAAAATATGAATCTTTTTAAGCCATGTCACAATTTCATTTCTATTACAATATATTATACTAAATAATACAATATCAAAGTCAGTTAATATTTTTTAAATGTCAGTTTTAACAATATAATATCAATAGCCAGAGGACTCGCAAGTGCAGAGATTGTACTATTATGTTTCTTATAGTTAGAGTAACAAGGCATCTTGGTGATCTTAGTCCTCACGGGTGACAACGCATCTGCATTTTGATCTTAATCGAGGATAAATGTAGGGGTGTATCTCAGCGATGAGTTCGACCACAAAAAGCTATTGGACCCGGTGGGACAGCTTGCTCCTTCAGGATGGAGTTCTGTGTCGTAAATGGGAAAATGTTCGGGGAGACAGCTGTCATTTGCAAATGGTTGTCCCTAAAGCTAAAGTACCGGATGTTCTACAGCTGTACCATAATGATTGTTCAGGAGGCCATCTGGGAGTTAAACGAACTCTACTGAAGATCCGAGAACGGTTTTATTGGGTCCACTGTCGAAACGATGTCGAGGACTGGTGTCGCAAATGTACAAGTTGTGCGGCTGTAAAGGGACCTCAGACTCGTAGTAGAGGTGCATTGAAGTTTTACAATGTTGGTGCACCATGGGAGAGAATAGCCATTGACGTGGCGGGGCCGTTTTCGGAGAGTTAAAGCGGTAACAAGTATTTCATGGTTGTGATGGATTACTTCACTAAGTGGCCAGAAGTCTTCGCCATTCCAAATCAAGAAGCTTCAACAGTTGCAGATAAACTAGTTCATGAAGTCTCTGTCGTCTTGGAGTACCTTTAGAGATTCACAGCGATCAAGGAAGGAATTTTGAGTCTCAAATATTCCAGGAAACTTGCCGAGTTATGGGTACTCATAAAACAAGAACGACTTCTTATCACCCGCAATCTGATGGAATGGTAGAACGATTTAATCAGACATTGGAGAGGTACCTAGCAAAAGTTGTAGACAACCGGCAACGAAATTGGGATAAGCACATACAACCGTTTTTGCTGTCATATCGAAGCGCTGTTCACGAAGGTACATCAGTGACACCAGCTTTCGCAAACTTTGGAAGAGAATTACGGCTGCCTGCAGACCTGATCACCGGGATACCACCTGATGCCCCACGCAGCATAACCGATTATGCAAATGACTTGCGGAACAAAATGAATGAAATTTATGAGCACGTCAGACAATCGGGCTAGCAAATGTCTGAAAAGATGAAAACCCGGTATGACCGCAAAATGAACAACAAAGGGTTCGACGAAGGTTCACTAGTGTGGTTGTACAATCCGGTCCGCAGCAAAGGGAAATCTCCTAAGCTTCAAGCTAAATGGGACGGCCCGTACCGGATTGTGACCAGGATCAACGATGTAACCTATCGGATACAGAAGGGCGCAAGGGGGACTCCTAAGATCGTCCATGTGGATCGCCTGGCGCGTTATTATGGGGCCGATAATGCTCGGGACGAGCATGTCTTAGGAGGGGGCAGTGTTACGCGGCTAAGTTGACATTTGGCACTAGCGCCATCTAGTGTCGGGTAACGGAGCGAGGGGAGAGCTTTCCAGAAAATGACATCACTAATCTTTCAACCGACAGCGCCATCTGTTGTCAAAACGAAGAACTAAGCTTCTGGAAGCTGACTCTAGAACTTTCGGCGCTTTGTCAATTGGTGCGCGTATTTACTTGAATGTTCTGGATGATTCGGTATTAATGTGTATTTATAGGCGCTGCAAAGTGCGATCGGGGAAGTATTGAATTTGGCGAGACAGGCGAAGCTTCGGATCGGAATAAAGTGAATCAGTGTGATTAATTTTTAGTGTTTAAAGTTTTAATTAGTGTAAAGAAAATTAAAGTGTTAATTTAGGTATTTCTATCGGCAATTTTTATTGTCACGAACCTCAAGCTCGTAACAATATTCACTTATCATAAAGTGAACTGTGTTGCTCGTTTTTACCCTTACTTTTTTACTCAGTTGGCGTAATTACCGCGTTTGCCAGGCGAATTTTTGATCCCAATACCGGTCTAGGTGTTATATACTTGTATCAAACTTATTGGATAGACCTTTCTGCCATTATTCATTCACCTCTTATGTACACCCATTGTAAGAAATGGGGTGGTAGCTTCTCGTGCGCCGCCAACACATGGCGTAAGTTAGCTATAATCTTAATATATATAAATTACGTGTCAAGTTGTTTGTCCGCGATGGACTCCTAAACTACTTAACCGATTTTATTCGATTTTGCACACAGTGTGCAGTTTAGTCCAACTTGAGAGATAGGATAGTTTTTTTTTGCCCATGAGTGACCCACAATTTTTTTGCGAATTTAAGGATTTTTAATAGGACATGACAGGGTCGTCGAAAAGGGCAGAACAACGTCTGTCTGGCAAACTAGTATCGTGTAAGTATTTAAAAATCAAGAGAATACCTGAAATTTCGAAACAATTTCTCTCTATTTTCTGTATTTCTGAAATAATATCAGTGAAAAGAAATTGGTAAATTTAATCGATTGCCCTAACGTATATATCTTATTTAACAATCCGGCTGCTAAGTCCTTTAAATAATTTGCCATAATCGCCGCTATGGCGAACCGATTGAAGATTGAATTAACTGACGCAACAAACCTTAGGGTATGAACTTGACTGATTTTGAAAATTCTTTCACCACTAGAATGCTATGTGTAATTATAGATGTCCAATGTACGATACATTTAATAATAGATGGCGCTATTTTCTATGAATGTTTTTTTGGCTAAATTCGTAAAATACTTGATCGATTTTGAAAATTCTTTCACCATTACATTGCTAATGAGGGAGTTAGTTGTGTGATTAAATTACATTATTATAATAATTATTTGTTTGTTAAATTTTTTTTAAATAAATAAGAGTAAATACCTACCTAAGATGATCAACTCCAATTATTATTTTTACAATTTAAGAATCTTATTTACAAACGTTGCCTACTCAGGATGATTTTTATAGATAAAGGGTAATAAATCTAAAATAAAAAGAGCTCCGCTTAAACGAAAAAATAACTCATTAAAATAGAACTAAAAGTTAAAAAAAAGTAGCCAAGTGCCAGTCGTACTCGCTCGCCCATGAATAGTTCCCTAGTAACAAGCATAGATTCTCTTCATAAGAATCATCATCATCATTACAGCCTTTCACAAGTCCACTGTTGAACATAGGCCTCACCCAAGTAACGCCACAAAGCACGGTCCGGATCCACCTGCATCCATTGACTCCTGCATGTCTTACCATGTCGTTACTCCATCTAGTGGGGGGTCGCCCTACACTTCGCCTACCGGTACGAGGCTGCCACTCGAGAACCTTTTTTCTCCAACGGTTGTCGGTTCTTCGAGCTATATGGCCGGCCCATTGCCACTTCAGCTTACTAATCCGTTGGACTATGTCGGCCACTCTGATTCTACTGCGGATATGCTCATTTCTAAGTTTAGCACGCAGAGAAACCCCGAGCATAGCCCTCTCTATAGCTTGCTGAGCGACCTTGAGCGTCCTCATACGGCCAGCAGTGAAGGACCACGTCTCAGATCCGTAAGTCATCACTAGTAACACGCACACTAGTTGTACAATCTAATATTCAGAGTTTGAGGTTGCTGCCAGCCGAGTTGAATCCGTCGATTGACCTCTCGGTCGAAGTTGGACTTACCTAGTCGGACTATTTGTCCCGGGTAAACGCACTCCTCAACAACTTCGAGCACAGTGCTCCCAACAAATACTGACATAGGTGTGACATGGACATTAAACATAATCTTTGTTTTGTCCATGTTCATCTTAAGACCTATCCGTTGGGAGACCATTGAGGTCATTGAGCATAGTGCTTAGGTCCTCCAGCGATTCTGCCATAAGGACTATACCGTCAGCAAATCGAAGGTGAGTGATGTACTCGCCATTGATGTTAATACCGTATCCTTTCCAGTCCAGTAGCTTGAAAACGTCTTCCAACGCAGCGGCGAAGAGTTTCGGGGATATAACGTCACCCTATCTTACACCTATCTGCAGTTCGATAGGTTTCGAACTCTGGTTTTGTGCTTGGATAGATATGTGCTACCGTAGCCGTCCTGTACAAATACTTCAGCCATCGATATACCGCCAGTCAACTTGGCACCGCTGAAGGGACTGTAGCACCGCCCAAAAAGGCTTTCTCATAGTCCACATACGCCAGAAGAGGAGAGAGATCTGTCTTTTCAGTTGCCTGTATGCTGTCAAATCTGCTGACGACTGCAGCCTCATCTCCCGTCTAACAGCCACGAGATTATGAGTGTGACCGGAGATGCTTTGTGTTCTTCTGTGGCGGGTCTTGCAGAACTTAGCTCCGACCGTATGGACAGTTTCAATGAGCTTGTCATTCATATCGTCCACTGCATGTCAATCTTCTAGGCACAGAAAGCGGTTTCGTAACTCCGGGCTGAAAAGTTTCGGGATTTTGGATTAGAGCTCAAGGGGGCCGGAGCGTTGACTTCATTAGACGAAACCTCTCCATCTTGTCATTTGGGTTAAACGTTTTCAGTGTGCCTGTAACCATTTGGTGATCGCTGCCAGTTTTCACCCTTGTGATCACTGAGACATCACTGAACAGTTGCCGTCTAGTCGTAATAATGAAGTAAATCTCATTTTTTGTCGAACCTTCGGGACTCGACCAGGTCCACTTTCTGTGGGGCCGCTTCTGGAAGAAAGAGTTCATTATAAAGAGTCCTTCTTTCTCCATGAAGTCGGCCAATTGCTGGCCCCTTGGGTTCCGTTGCCCTATCCCAAAATTCCCTATCTTCAGCTCACCGTTCTTTCTTGTGCCTAGTTTTGCGTTGAAGTCTCCCATTAACAACGTATAGTGAGTTTTGGAGGAATGCATGGCTCTAGAAATATCCTCATACATTTCCTCCACCTCCTCATTGGGATCCAGTTGGTGCTTAAACTTGTATGACCTTCAGCGAATACCGTTTGGTGATTCTAAGTATAAGGTACGCAACCCTCGTCGATACACTCCCAATCTTTACAACGTTGTTAACGAAAGGCTTGTGGACGATAAATCCAACACCTCCTTGGGAAAGATGGTTGCCCTCCCGGTGATAGAACAAGTTACCGGATTCGAGAATCACCGCGACCTCTCCTTCTCTTCGAACCTCGGATAATCCCATAATATTCCAGCGCAACTTGTCTATCTCTTCTTCCAGCTCCAGGATTTTCTCGTCAGTCCTCAGGGTGCGTGCGTTATATGTTACCAGGTCGAGTCGTTATAGGTGGCAACCGAACCTCCAGCGGAGATTCTTAGCACCCCCTGCCTTGCCGTTACCATGATCGCCACCGTAGCCAGGAATAGCGGGGCCGCCGGGGACTGGGGGCCATCTATTTGTGTAATTGTTCATTGGGGGTATATAGCCATAGTTACCACGCTTGGCGAGCGGGTTTACAACCGCAGTTTTTTTTTTGTTGTACAGTTGCTGTGTCAGGAAGATGCTGCTGCCCATCTCCTGCCTGTTTCCCTCTGTCGCCTTTTACGACACCCACGGGAAGATATGGGGTAGTGGATATTCTTAACCGCCACTACACGGCAGCATAGATTCTACATCTAGTCAAAATACCACTATCATTATCGCCAGCAACAAATTACTTTGTTTTTCATAGTGTTTGTATAAATGACAAAGTTATATTTGCGATTTTTGAATATGTGTTACTTATATCTCAAAATAACGGACATTATAATGGACATACATTATAACGATTTCCGTGGTTTATTCATTACAAAAGAGAAAAAATTTATCGCACAAAAAAATGTTTTATTCATTTCAAGCCATCAAAATCGGTTGTCAACCGTTGAAAACGAAAACAACTTTTCGGTTGAAATCATTGACAACCGCCTTCACGTCTATAAGTATGATCAACCATCACTGGTTTGAATATTGTGTTGATTTAAATATCGGTCTAGTCATTTGACATTTTTGCGACAGTCATTCCGTTAGCGTTTTCTTTTAATACAAAAGCTTTTTTTATTTTGTATTTTATACTGTTGTCTTGATAACAAAAACAAGGTGTGCGTAAATAGCAGAAATGTATAGATTTTGTATTCAAAACAATCCTCGTTTACAGTTAAAACTTATCTTATTCATAGTCGCATACATAATTACGTTCCTATCAGATTCGCGGCTGTTTGGCGCCACAACGGAAGTAAACGTGAATGTTTGCAAATGAAACCCGTTATGAGGTCAAATACACATGATAGGTTATTGTTGAGCGCAAGATTTGTTGAGCAAAATCTTATTATTTTATATAAAAATGAAGTGTCAAATGAACTAACAGTCCATCTGATGGTAAGTGGCTACTGCAGTCCCTGGATACCAGCAGTTAACTTCATATAAAGAGGCATCTGATGCGTCGTCACCTCGGAGTACACAGATGGAACAACTGGTAATACTGGCTCTGTATACCCTTCAGATCGGAACACAATGCAAGCACAATAAATAAAGCCCAGCTATTAGGACTACTATAAATATATTTTGTTTAAGGATGTTATAATTTTTTAAGGATGAAGCCGTCGTGTTCTGGTTCCACTTTCAGTCTCGTACTCTCCTTTAGCCTAATAGAAGTCGGTTAAATATCGAAGGTATGAAATTCGTGATGAAATGCCACAAATTATAGAGGTAAAACTCCTAATCTAATATAGTACCAGCTTTCTCTATTATTTGTTCACCATTAAATTAATTTATTTTAGTTTTTATTAGGAATATGACGTGGTAAGCCAAGGGCTTAGTAACGAAATGCAGAGTTGAGGGCCGCGAGTTCGAGTCCCGCATGGGACAAGTATTTGTATGACCTACAAATAATCATTCGGGGTCCAAATGTTTGTCTTTGTACACAATACAAGAGAAAAAGCTAGTGCGAATGTAACCTCTTAAAAAATTATAAAAATACACAAATTTTGACTTAAAATATTAAATTGATTATCTCAAGAGTTTGATATAGTTATTTATTTTTTATTAAAATATGTCATCCCTGAGAAAATAATATTTTTATTCTGATGCCGAGTATAACTCGGTCACCTAAGTAGTATTTTTAAAATGAACTTTACCTGTATTGCGGTTCTAGAACTCAAGAAGTAGAAGTTACGTTGATGCTCTAAGGCGAAGCGCTTGTCTTAAATTGCATAGTCCGCGAATGGGGAATGCAATACCTGGATACCGAGAACTATTAATATATTAAGTAGCTACTACCGAGTATTCGTCGGATTATCCGATTAATATTGTCTCATCTGCCAACAACCTATTTTGTGGACGAACTATATATTTTTGCGAGCTGATATATAGGTATTACTCTTGCAAGATCAGTTTCACTACAACCAATATAATCTATTGAGTAGAATAGGATAGAAACCCTAAAAATAGAGCGGAATAGGAAAACTTATATTTTCATTGATTTGCATTAGAAAATTGAAACTGTAAGTATTTTCACTTCATCTGGGTTTAAGTAAGTATTTTCACAGATCAATGCGACATTTGTGCGTTAGGCGTTAACTTAATGCGGATCATTCAGTTAAAAGTGCAAAGTTTTCCTTAAGAAACAGAACTTGCATATCCTTGAATTACTTAACTCTTCTTGAATTACTAACTTTCATAATAACCATGTTCTTTTTTACCAACAACATACTGTCAGGATTTTGTATTTACACTTAGCTACCTATTATATCAAAAAGCTTTTCAATCGACTTCAAAAAAGGACGAGGTTCTCAATTCGGCTGTTTTTTTAATGTGTGTTACCCCAGAACTTTTTTCAAGACGAACCGGTTTTGATGATTTTTTTTATTTGAAAGCATTGAGCACATAGTCCTCCTGATGGTAATTGGGACGCCCATAGACACTTAAATCTATCCTTCATCAGGAATCAAAATGCAGACGCGTTGTCACTTCTGAGAACGAAGATAGAATACCTCATTGCCAATTAAAATTGTAAGCGTTTCTCGTCAATCATCATATGAAATACAGCATTATGCTACAATTAAATGCTGATATATTTTTTGTGAACGATAATATACATAAATAACAATAATGTCCTCCAGACCGAATTGCGATCACGGTGGCTAGTCTCAACGGAGGCTAGTCACCTACAAGCTACGCAGGCAGGACAAGTTTATTTTGCACAGGCGTATAAAGCGTGCTTCCATTAAAACATACTTCAAGCCGCCGAAGAAGATTGGTCAGTTTTTACCATGAGTAAAGTGTATTGACCTTCTGTTAGATGCAGGAGCATTATTGAAACTGCTAGACAAACTAAAAGACCAATTAAACCCGCGTTAAAGAACATAAAGCCGATATGAATAATCGACGCTCCGGAAAGTCTGCAGTCTGTAAACACGTACAGGATCGCCCCCGTCGCTACATCCGATTTGATAGACCACAAGTCCTCGCTAAAGAACACCGATTCCTTCCAAGGATGATTCGCGAGGCTATTGAAATCAAAAAACATCCTAATTGTTAACTATGACATCTGGACGTTGAACATCTCAGTCCCCCTCGTGACCATGGGTGCTGTAAAGAGCTCGAAACTTCGGGTATATAAAAAGTTAATATACGCAATAAAATCCGTAAAAACTAGTATTATCTAAATACATAATATCCAATAGGGATATTATGATCTTAGTCCTCAGGGATGATAACGCATCTTCATTTTTATTCTTAATAGAGGATAAATTAATGTAGGTGTTTATGGGCCACGGCATCCACTTTGACTGTGTGCTCGTTTGTCAACCTTATTTATTCTATAAAGAAAATGTAGCTTTAGATTTTTGTTACGCAAAATAATCTTTGTAGACATTTTAAAATTAAAACTAGTAAATTGGTCGTCCTCAATCTCTACAGTTTCGTGATAAAAATAGTTTCTACCTCATTCGTAGTTCGGGCGAAGTTCGCCGAGAGACCATTTTTCACCAACCCTCGTCATGCCAGGTAATGAATGAAACTCTCGCACTGTACATTTTACTTTTTCCTTGAATACAGATTTATTTGAATCTTTTCATTTTACTTTGAAATATAATAATAAATATACATTTTGCAATCTCGATGAAATAAAAATAAAAAATAAAAATTTTAGGTGACATTAGTCTTCGACTACGATATATGTTTAGTGGTCGTATACAACATGACTGTTGATCATGTGGTTCCGGGTTGGAATCCAAAAGTGGGGCCAAATCAGATGAAGCGTTTTTCTGTCAAAAAAAAATTGGCCTTAGTTCCCGTCCGAAAAAGGCACTTGACTAAGTTTTAACCGCGTGCCGAGGAAATCATATAAAGTTTTTGGTTGTGCGTTTGATCTCTCTTCTGTCATATCGGGTTACCGTCCCATAAAGTTATGAGAGTGAGGGACTGTCCTGCGCTGATGACTCCCCATTGAGAAAATCCGCAGTGATTAAAATTCTATCTGATCCACCAACACGCATTTCAGTAGCACAGAATTTCTCGAAAGTTTTTTCTGCTCCAAAACTCTTGCAGTATTGAGAGAAGACTTGTGCACAGCTGTGGCATACATAGGCTTGGACTTAATACTACTTTTTTTAACGTACCTAACATTTCTTACGTAGATTTGCGAGTATCAGACTTTACAACAACACGAATCAAAATACTGTAAATTTACATCAAAATTTGTCAGCCTATTTTTAACGTTAAAAGAAAAGCGTGGGTTGAAATGATCTGCATCGGTCACACTTGCACAAAAATTTTGCCGAGATTTAAATAACTCCGGGCACTCTCCATAATGAGCTTTCGTGAAAACGTCGACGGTAGGATCTCCTCCTAACGTGGATCAATTTATTTATCAATATTGAGTTTTGAGCTCGTCAAAGCAAGCTTTCGTACTTCATTAATATTTATTACTTAATTAACATGCAGCTTTATGACCGGCCATAGTATAAAAACTATTTTAATGCGGAATATTTAAGGCTATGTAACAGAATAATTTCGAGGTTTTTAATTGAAGGTTGGCGTGTGTTGGTACAAACAATCCATCACACAATTTCGTCTCATTGATTTTGTAAGAGAGGACAATTGAAGATGACAAAAATATCTTATGTCTATCGTTAGATGTATAGGTATAGTTGTTGTGTTTTTCAGTAACATAGTTCTTTGAAGTATCTATTCGAAGAATGAATATTCACTAGAGCAAGCGGTAGCTTTTGGCACGTACCTAATAGTAATTTTTAAGTAAATAGCCTGGTTCAAGAGGAAACCGTGTAAATCGTGTAAACCGTGCAGCGGCCGTGTAAGAATATCCACTACAGCATGTCGTCCCTTGGGTGTCGTGAAAGGCGACAGGGTAAACCATAGATGGGGAGCAGCATCATCCTCATTACTACTCAAAATAATAAAACATCTACGATTGCCAACTTGACTACCCTCCTATGAGGCAGTCTGTAGGGGAGGCCTATGTTGAGCAGCGGTTTTTATAAGCTATGGATAATGGATAGATGGTTCACGAATTAAAGGTTCAAAACAAGTTAAAGAACAATTAATCGTCCGTTTGTTACTTATGGCAGATTCACATTAGTTAATTTCTTATTATTTAATGCATTCTCACTTGGAAAATGTTTGTAATAGTTAAAAATTAGGAACCTGAAACAATGACTTCGTTCTCCCATAGTAAAATGTATGAAATGGATATAATCCTCCATTTTAATTCAAAACTTCAGATTATCAATATGAAACCATTTAACCAATCAAATATAGTATACACTATATGCCCATAGCGTTGAATTGAGAATTAAAAAATTAATACGAATGAATTCCAATTATTTATCCGAAAACAAATTGAATTTCGTTATTTCACAAATATTATTAGTCGTATCTACACAGGCAATACTCGTAAAATGTAATAGCCTCATATTTTACTCTGGGGCATAAGCCTCCCTCCATTTCTGAGAGAATTTTGAAGCAGTAGTGATGAGGTGTATACTGCGCTGGTGCTATTGAGCATCACGCTACGATTATTCTTAACTTGAAAATGTGTTTAATTTCTCCGATATGCAGATTTACTTGTGATATTTTCTTTTACTGCCGGGCTCATGGTATATCAGCGTTTAATGACGATCGAAATCAATGTTACAAGTGGTATAAAATTATTCTCAAAAATATTTGGTTTCAGCTAATTTTAATATTTGTGATTTTTCTAGTATTATTTATACAGATTATTAAATATCGAAATACTGGGCTTCTGTTTACCTCGCGGGGTCATTTGTACGTTACTAAGACTAAATTTCTGTCGGTATATCTATCTGGGCAGTATGACTCAACTGATTATGCTGAATTTACATGAACAACTAAAGAATACCAGCATGACCGTGAACGTATAGGAACATGCTCTATTTTATCTAAATTTGCAAGATTTCTTTTGTAAAATTGTTAAACGGAAAAAATGGGTTTTAAGATTAACTAATATCTTCTTAAGTATATAGAAAATAAATTTCAAACATTAACCTTTTTGTTTGCACGTTTTTACCTGAAAGGAGGAGAAGAGAAAGTGTTAGCATTTAAACAAACATCAAAAAGAAAATCACAAAATCTGGACCCGATAGGTGGTTTCATGGCCGAATTTTAAGAAATTTTATTTTCTAATTGAACTTGTGGCTTCTCCTATCAGAAAGAGTTACATCTGCAGAGCCAATTACAAGTTCTTTACAAGTACTGTACAAAAATATTTTAAAAACTAGTATTTCTGTTCCAAAATATCAATAAATCTCATTAATGATATTAGCAAATGTCCTTCACATTTGAAAAGAAATCGTATACTTTCAAACTTATTGTTTAAAGAGCGCTTGACCGTAATTCCCTGTAAGATGTTAAATATAAAACAACTCTCAAACTATGGACCTTTCGTAGTTGAACTAAGTGGAAGTTTGCGGAAAAGTTTCACGTTTCTAACAAAAAGATTTGCGGAAATAAATCAGACAAGCTAATAAGAGAAGAAAGGATCATTTGAAATTATTTGACGGTGATACATCCCGTGCGTGTAAGAGGCAAAAGTGTTAAACTGATACAGTCGGAGCTGATAGAGTCATTGCGAAGACTTATGTCTAGTGGCTTTCCTAATAAATGACAAATGCAATAGTTTAAATATAATGAAGTCAATTATGAATAAAGAAAGATTAGAAGTCCCACTAGAGTTTCGATAGCTAAATTAGTTTGCTTCAGTTCCTTTAATACCATTATGTCTTTTTGTAGATATAAGACTGACTTAGAAACTAAATGTGTTTTGAAGTAGAGGGCCATAAAAGATATGTATATTTCAAAATCGAAAAAGTATCTCATATTTTTTGAAAGAAATGAATACATAACCTTTGGCCTCTCAGATCAGATGGTAGACAGTGATAAACAGAAAGAAAAAAACACAAGCTAGTGATATCAGTTCCTCGAGTTCAGAGTCAGTAATTTATTCTTTTATATAAACAAGTTCATTTATTTCACAAAACTGTATAAAAATTGTTATTATAACATCACATAACGATACTTTTTTTATTCAATATAGATTGTAAATAATACTTATTAAAAGTCACGCTCATTAATTGACCCCTGCACTGCTTCGGAAAAAAAATTATACATGGTTGATAATAACCCCTGGGAATGAGGTGATCGTTTGCAAGCTGTTTCTTAAATAAGTTTTGTAAGTAATTTTGTACAGCCTGTGATTTCTACTGTATATTATTTTAAAAGACAGTTCCATTAGGTTTCTCTCTGGTTCTTCCTAGATTATATGATTTTTCCTTTGAGTAGTAAACCAATACTCAAAGGCATTTTCTGAATAAATGTAAAAAAATACTTTATATAGGACTTACTTACAAGTTAGAAAGAAATAAAATAAAATATATTATTATTTTATGGGGTATCTATATAGTTTTCTCATCTGGTTGGGTTTTATAAATATATAATTGCGAACGGAAATGATAAATATACATTAATAACAATAAAATAAAACAAAAACATAAAAAAATACATACATAAAAAATATATACATATAGTTAGGGGGAAAGGGAAAGAAACCGGCGGACAATGCGGGCGTATCGAGGAGCACCGCCTTCTGTATTGAGCCCGGAGCAGTCCGTCACTGAGTCCAAGTCGCCTCAGATGACCCGAGAGGCTGACTGAGATTAGCCCGTTTGCAGAAACGACTACAGGTATAATTTCTGTTGACAGCCCACCCCACATGTCAGTCACCTCGTGAGCCAGGTCCTATTATTTGGTTCGCTTCTCTGTTTCGGCTTTAACGAGGTTCTCGTCATACGGAATGGTAATGTCGACCGAAAATATCCTTGACTATGCGCGGTCTATCAGCACAATATCAGGCTTATTCGAAAGAATAGTCCTGTCTGTGATGATGTCCCGGTCCCAGTAGAGCCTGCCGCGGTCATTTTCGAACACTGCTTCCGGCAAGTACTTGTAATACAGCAGTTTCCGGTCCACGAGACCGTATTTCAGAGCGAGCTCCTGGTGTAGAATTCTGGCTGCTAGGTTGTGCCTGTGCAAGTACTCAGAGTTAGAAAGCGCCGAACAACAGGAGATGACATGCCTAAGTGATTCACCGGGATGGCGACAAGCTCGACAGACGTCGACGGTGCCATCATTTAGGATGTATCTCTGATTGTTGTTGGTCTTAATAACCTGATCATGTATCGCACAGACAAAGCCCTCGGTTTCCCCGAAGAGGTCACCAAAACGTAGCCAGCTGAGGGAGGCAACTGTATCTACAAAGGGCTCATGTAGAGCCCTGTAGTACCTCCCGTGGAGCTCCTTCTACTTCCATACGGTCTCCCGGTCGGAAATGCTAAGCACTGCTGGGTCCTGCCATTGCTCGTTAGCTAAGGATAGAGGGGTAAGACCTTTATCACTAGAAATGACGTCATTATAGAATGGATCATCCGATCCCGCCAGGAAGTAATGACGGAGGCCGCACACTTCGCGATTATGCATGATGAGCACGCTCAGAAAGCCACGCCCACCATGCTTTCGCGGCAAGTACAGCCTCATTACCGACGATCTTGGATGATGCATCCTATGGGACGTCATGGTAGTGCGGACTTTTCTATCCAGGGCGTTAAGTTCAGTCAGAGTCCACCAGAGTATTCCAAAGGTATACATGAAGACAGGCATGACCCAACCGTTATATGCGTGTGTCTTATTCACACCGGACAAAAGGCTGTTAAACACTTTGGTCAAGCGTGCATAAAACACGTTGCAAACTGGCTGTTTCATACCAGCCTCATCGATACCGATGTTCTGTAACATACCCAGGTATAGGTATGTTTCAGTCTCGGAAAGGATCCTTAAGCTGACGGGCATAGATAAGTCTATGCCCTCAGAGTTAGCAACCTTTCCCCTTTCAACATGGAGGATCGCATACTTATCCGTCCCCAGCTCCATTCCAATGGAATTGCTAAATTCACGTGATGTTGAGCAATTCCATAAGATGGGAGCGACTGGAGGCGAATAACTTGAGGTCATCTATATAGAAAAGGTGGGTCACTTTTGTACCTCCTGCTGAAACCTGCCTGAAATCCCCTCCCGGAGCCCTCCAGTAAGGTACTGAGAGGGTTTAGAGAGAGGCAGAACCAGATTGGACTCAGACAATCGCCCAGGAAGATACCCTTTCTTATCCTTATGTGGTACGCCGCAGCCATCATCGCTCGCCCAGATGACAAAGGATCGTACTCCACTGTCCCATACACTGCTCGAGGAAGTTTTTTACTGTACAGTCTATCTTGTACAGCTTGAGGACTCTCTTTAGCCATGTATAGGGCACCGAGTCGAATGCCTTTCTGTAGTCTATCCAGGCTGCAGAGAAGTTCCGACGGTTGCGTTTCACCACTTTGCCAATGACCGCGTCAATGAGGAGTGGTTCCTTGGTTCCACGACCATCACCCCGACATCGAAGATCAGGTTACTACAGACCCGAGCAAATACCGCCCTACGTGTAGTAGTATCAGTAGTAGAATCACTCGTCACCTGGAGCTAAATCAGGTGATGTCACGCGCTCAAAATGGATGTCAGTGTCTTACATATGGTGGGTAGACACGAGATGGGGCGGTAATTGCTCGCGTCTGTGGTAACCTGATCTTTAGGAACCAAGTGAGTGATCCCAGTAGTGAAGAGGCTCAGGAGCGAATTCTGATCGAGAGCCTCTTGAAAGTGTCGGGCGAGCACAGCGTGACACACTACGAACCCCTTCAGCCAGTAATGACGCAGCCCGTCAAGCCCCGGACTTTTCCAGTTCGGGACCCTACGGAGCAACTCAGCTACGTCTTCCGGCGTTATGGTGACGGAGTCCATAGGCGTAACATTCGCACTCTGGCTCGCCACAACTTCCATCCAAGGGTCCTCGCTGTGGTTTACGGGCTCTGACCATAGGCCACGGCATAATGCGATACTGTTATGGCCTGATCCGGTCCTGGGCCTACTCCACATACCTCTGGTCACTCCAATGATTTATAGAGCCTCTTCTGATCACTCTGGAAGAGACGATTCTGGTTAAACCGCCTTGAACTCTCGGTAAATCATCGAATCCGCTTCCCCCAAGCAGCGATCTTTTGCTTCAGGTGTCTATGCGCTCCGTTAGTTTCTGCGTGATATACGGCTGGAACAAACTGATATTTATCCCAGCAAATACCATTCTAACGGTGCGCACCAACCTCGGTCTATTATTACCCGACCTAAAGCTTGTTAGTCTGCCGATAATGTCTCTTGCCTTTGCGATACGGTCCTCAATTCTTTTTCTCCAGGCTGGGATGGCGCTACTTTGTTTAGTAGCGCGTCCAGCCATGGGAAGTTTGGCGCCAATAATACGGCAAGCTGCCAGTGCGGCGCCAAAAAGAATTAAGTCCTTCTCGCAAAGGTCCCGGCTGGCTTCCAAATAGGTTACCAGCATTGTGTTAAGAGCCCTCACGATAACCCGATTTCGCTTGCTTATGGGTATGCGGGGAAGTCGCGGTCGATTATTGAGAGGCATGATGCGCGTTTCCAAAATCGCCTCTTCCAATATACTCCTCATTTTTCCTAGATTCATCGTCTTCCGAATCAACCACAACTGGAAGATCCATGGCGGCTTCCACGCCTGGATGCTGGTCTGTCGTCTGAGGAGCCTTATCCTCAGCCATAGCCAATTCATACGATGAGGAAATGGTCTCACGTCGTAGTCGTTCGAGCTCGGCATCATCAAATATTTTCGAGCGCATGATGTACCAAACTCGGTCTGCCAGGTTTTGTTTCGTGAGAGGAATAGATGGCTCCAGCTCAGCAAAAACGCAATGCATCCGAGCCCGATACGCTATCCCTGCAGTTTCTTCCCCTTTCGCCCTGTAGTACGCCTGCAATGCGTTTGCGTTTGTGGCCGTGGAAGGAAAAGGGGAGATCTCCCGCTGGGCAAGGTGTTCTGCCCGGGGAGCGGCCAACGCTCCGTGTGATAGTTCGGAGATGTTCTATATATACTGTTTATGATTCGGAATGTTGATAGCGTGATTTAGGATTCAGTGTATTTCGCTTGTGGCGCGACGACAGCGCCGATACACGTTCATATTTTTTCCAACGCATGCGGCGTGGCGGATGCCGCTGGTGGAGTGCGCCGCACGAACTCGGCAGTTCAAGAGGGCCCTGCCGACATCAAGCCATCTGGTGAGGATGATGGATGCGGAGGGCTTCTAGGTGATCGTGCAGCTCCTCGCGCTCATCTGGCAGCCCGTATGCTGCCGCGTCCAGTGCGACCAGCACCAGACGCGCCCCGGCGACCACCAGGCAGCGGCCCTATACGCTTTTTATTAAAATTCATCATCCATATTTGGGCACCAATTAACGGGACACGCCCAGGCCCGGCACCGTTTCATTGTATCATTGTATGGCCGACCGTAGCAGTTTTCTCATATAACTGTTACGTCAGCGGGCGATGGGGTCGTCACGTCCCTACGCCTATTTTTATTATTACGATATTGAATAAAAATACTAAATCAAAATTAATATCCACATTGGTTTAACTTACGTTAACGTTTTGAAATGAATTGAGCTCATTCGATGTGATTCTTTGTATTATTGTTTTTCTTTGTTACTCTCGATGCAAAACTTCAGTGGGCAACATATTGTATCGAAATTACTATGCAAACCAAGCTCTGCAATATATACTCTAAAGAAATTGGAAAATGTACATGTTTTGTGCAGCTAGATTAGTTCATTTCAGTTATTTCTTTGACATTATGACTTATAGAATTTTGCTATGGGGAAAGGCGATCAACTTAGACCGACCTGTTTAAAGTAAAATATATGCCATCAAAAACATAACTTGTAAAAAAACCAAGTCTCGTAACTCAGTTCTTCCATCTTATAATGTTGTGAGATCCATGTAATACCAAGTCGGTTAATTTATTCAGTCCCTCCTTAAGGGTCCTCCTGTCTTAAGTTATTACATGGATCTCTCAACTTTTTAAGATAGAAGAACTGAGTTGCGAGACTTGTTTTTTTTACAAATTATGTTTTTGATGGCATCTCATTTCTTTTTGCAGATAGCCCTACTTCTTTTCCTTCTGGCTTCTTAATTACCAACAAAGTACCTTTCTACACCTTTTATTCCAATATATTATACATATACAGATACATTGATTCATCCACTGCAAATGTAACTTTGAAATCCTATATATTTATATTGGATTACAAAGTTATTTATTCAGTTAGTGTATCTAGAAAACTGGACATAAATTGAAAAATATTTTAGTTTTTCCTTGATTTATACACTAAACACTAATTGTGTTCTAAGTTTGAAACTTCTATGTCTGCTAGAAGTGCCTTAGAGTTTTGATGATCGGTCAGTCAGTGAGTGACAAGGTTAAGAAACTTTGACTTATTATAATTCCTAAACTACGGGTTCAAATTGAATGAAATTTGAAATATACCGTGTCTATACAATGCCTGCTTGATTTCTTCAAATTTAGGTTCCTAGTTTTATCCATAACGAAGTTATAGGGGGTCAAAAATGGCCTGAATTGCTTCGAGAAAAGTATGGTACGGCCATGCCGCTTTTTTGCTCGACTTGGCGGGGGCACTGCTGTGCCACCAGATTATATACAGGTTAGTCTTAGAGTAAATATTAATAATATACAAGCTTATAAACAACCTAACGCCGAAAGATTCTCTTAGATATTTTTTTAAGAAATAATTATATTATCTTTGGCCCCTCAGTACATTTATGAAAATTTAATGTATGTTCAAAAACAAAAAGTAGTATTACTAAAAAGTGGAACACATTATGTAAACAGTAGAAAAAACACAATCTAGTGATATCAGTTACTCTACTCCAAACTGTCAGTAATTGAGGAAAGGCATTTGTTACGCTTTTATTTATTTATTATTATAATATGGTAAAATTTGTTGCGCATGGTATCTAATAGCATTAGAAATGGAAGTGGCAGGGAATTATAACATATTCATATATTAGAAATAGTAAAACGAAAGAGTAGAGTTCTACCCTGCCGCTTTATTGTTTAAAATTTAAATATTTTTGGTACATATAAAATAATTTTATTATACACTAGCTGGTTCCCGGCGCGTTTTAAATTTGAAAGAGTTCTATTGCTTAATTAGGAATAATAATACGTTTATTGCAATTGTATGATACTCGTATATAATTTTCAAATTTTGTCGGTAGGATACGCCCGTCACCTACTAAGTTGATTGTACTATAACCTTCGCCCAAGTGCAAGCAATAAGTTGACAATGTTTTAGCCATAGAATTTTATAATACACAATAGAATGGCTGTCAACCTTATTTTGTACGAAGATTGGCGGCACCGGGAGCACACATACAAGCAATTACGTCATATTACTATACAAACTCGATTCGCTGTGTTGACAGACGAAGCAAATTTACACATTTTAAGCTTTTATTAATCAAAAGCTTAAAATGTGTAAATTTGCTCAGTTCAAGATCATCATTAAAAAATAAATCGTTTAAATTTTAACACATATCTATTTGTAAATAGTGTGCAAACTAATCGAAAATTGGAAACGATTATAACGTCAAAAGAGATGTGTTGACATTTATGGTTGTAAATTGACATGTTAGTGACATTTTAGTGGCTACACGGGCTTCGCCTACTCCCCCGTTCTATTATATATTTATTATTGTGTTCTATGGTTTTAGCGCAATCTGAAAAACGGTAATGGCAGCGAATAAAATACGAAATAACAAACATTAATTTTTATATATTAGAAGAAGGTAAGATATTATGTGACTTTTAAGTGAATCTCACCCTCGCTTGGTAAAGAAAATAAGAGTATTTAGAGTAGTAAAAGTATTGCTGTCGAGTTCTTTGTTTTACAATTTACAGCAACGTTTTTACAAACTCGACGACGTTCCTTATAGTATTAGAAGTGATTCATTCTTTTTAGATTTTGAAACACGAGTTTTAAACTTTATTTAAAAACAATTTATACTTACTTACTTACTTATCTTCATGCACAATCCCTAACGGGGTAGCCAGAGAGAACAGATCGCCAAGTGTCACGATCCTTACATACCTCTTTCGCTTCTTTCAGGTGCATTAACTTCTTCATACATGCACGTCTAGGTATCCGAGTACTCTTGACCTTCCCCTCTTCGAGCAATTTGCTCACATGGTCTTCGAAAGTTAGTCTCGGTCTACCTCGACACCTTTTAATATTTACTTTTGCTCTATATATTTTCTTCACCATTCGGTCTTCACTCATTTGCTCAACGTGCCCAAACCAATTCCCCCCTATAGTCCCTATCAATTTTTGTGATAAGGTCATCTTTCAATCCTGCCATATTGCGAATCTCTTCGTTTCGCTTTCGATCGGCTATGGTAACGCCACACATTTTACGAAGAGATCGCATCTCCACTGCATTCAACTTGCTTTTATGCTTCTTCTGGCATACCCAGGTTTCGCTGCCATATAACAAAGTCGGTACCAACACTGCGTTATGTATTGCAAGGCGTGCACTCTTCACCGCGCCTTGTCTTTTGACTAATGCATTCAGGGCACCATTGACTTTATTTTCGGCAGCGACACGCCTATCCACATCTAAATCACATCTTCCATCCCGGCTGAAAGCACTCCCCAAGTATACAATTTCATTTACCTGTTCTAGACATTCCTGATTTACCCATATTTCACATTTCGTTCTCTCTTCGTCCTTTTCAAATACCAAAACCTTAGTTTTATTAGCATTCAAACGGAGACCTTTAATTTCACATTCCTCTTTCATACACGTGACTAATGCCCGCAGTTCTGCTTCTGATGGTGCAATAAGCACTGCATCATCAGCATACAGCAGACAATTTACTTTAATGTCACCCAATTTCACACCCAAACAGCTATTTTCAGCTTCTGTAAACAGCTGTCGAGATACAGTATGAACAGCCAGGAAGACATGACACACCCCTATTTTACGCCCGCTTGGACGCTAAACATGGGTGACCTGTCGGTCATGCCCTACCCGCACACAGGCTTTACAGTCATACTAAAGTGACTGTACAGCCCTTAACAATCGACCATCCACACCATATCCCGGCAACTGTTCCCACATTTTCTTCCTTATAACCTTATCAAATGCTTTCTCCAGATCCACAAAAGCACAGAAAATCCTCTGGTTAACACTCAGAAGCTTTTCCGTGATCATACGGAGAGAAAACATTTGATCCGTGCATCCTCTTCCAGGTCTAAATCCGCATTATGCCTCCCATAAGAATCTTTCCGATTTCTCTTGTATCCTACGTGTCAAAACCTTCGAGTAAACTATACTTGCTAAACTGGTCAAGCTGATCGCCCGATAGCACCCGCAGTCAAAATGTGAACCTTTACCTTTATATAAAGGCACAATGACCGCGGATCGTCAATCATCCGGGACATCTCCCGTCCGCCAGCACAAATTGCACAGCAGACGAAAGCTGTCCCAGACGCGATGCCCACCGTACTTGACCATTTCAGCAGTAACTCTGTCTAGTCCCGCAGCCTTACCACATTTCAAACTTCGAATCGCACGTTCAATCTCTTTCATGCTGATGACCTCAGTGTCATTGAGGTCCGTGTCTGGCGTGCCAGTCATGGCGTCACCCCCGGATCCTTCACTAAGATCATGACACGCATACATTTCTCTATAAAATTCACTCCATCGCTGCATGACGTCCGATTTTTCTGTGAGGACGTCATTGGTTCTCGAAAGCACTTTGTTCATTCTTAAGGCTATCGCACCACTCCGGGACCTTCCAACCTCTTTCCAGCAGAGTTTGGAGTTTTCCTTAAAGTTGTGCGACAACCTCTCGTCCGCTTCTATTCTACACCTTTCACGTACTTCCTCAATCAATGTTTTCGCATGAACTTTCTGCAGTTTATATCTTTCTTTCATCTTCTCTCTCATATTCATATTCATTTATTGATAAAATATAAGCTTACAGTATATACAACCAAATCGCTTATATCTATATAAGTAAGATAAAATACACAAGAATAAAAATCACCAATTATTAAATTTCCATACACAATATAAATTACAGCCACAACAGTATAATGAGATCTATTTACTATATCATAAATTAAACTTATTTACCTAAACATATACTATTCTACTATCTTACAAAGTTGTTTAAGAATATTAATACGTTTTTATACATTACGCTGGGTTTGTCAAAAAATATATCTGCGTCTGGATTGGCCCTGAGAAAACAGTTTATTAGTCTAACGGCTCTGGAAGTGGGACTGTTATCTACGTGTGGGGAGAGCCACGTACGCGGACAGGAGAGGAGTCTACGCTTACGTCTACCAACACCTCGCACATAATGGTCCGGTACATAAAGATGTATAGTCTCACGAACTGCAGGATTATCTACTTTGTTACTTAACAAGAAATAATAATGCATTATATGCATAAGTTCCCGCCTACACTGTAGGGTATCCAGACCAACCATGCCCGATACAAATGTTGACGGATATAGAAATGGGTAGTATCCATACTGGCGTTTATACAGATATCTGGCAAACTTACGTTGGATTTTTTCCACCATCATTGTATACATGATTTCTCGGGGGTTCCATACTAGGGCGTTATACTCTAGCTTACTTCGCACGTAGGCATTATACAGGAGTTTTATCACACGGACATTTTTAAACTGATGCGAAGTTCTTATTATGAAACCTAGACTTTTATTCGCTTCTTTGCACGTTTTAATAATATGTTCATGGAAATTCAATTTACTATCCATGATTAGGCCTAGATCGCGAATTGAATAGACACGTCCTAATGGAGTGCCTGCTAGCTGGTATGTCGCTGTGATTGGATTGCGTGACCGAGAAAAAGTTAGAGTCTTACACTTTGAATTATTAAGGGGCAACTTGTTTTTTACACTCCATTCAACCACTGCGTCAATGTCGCGCTGTAATGCCATACAGTTCTCAGCTCCGGTCACTGCATGGAAAAGTTTTATATCAGCGAACATTAAACATTTTTCCCTTGAGATATTACTGGGCAGATCGTTAATCATTATTAGAAATAGAGTTGTACCGAGCGTACTACCTTGACTAACACCCGAGCGTGTGTAATATTCTTGAGAAATATAACCTCTTAGCTTAACAAATTTCTTTCGGTCTCTAAGATAATCTGCCATAAATTTTAAAAGTGGTGTAGAAAATCCAAGCATTGCGAATTTCAATAAAAGGATATCATTATCAACAAGGTCAAACGCCATCTTAAAATCAAAATAGGCTGCGTCGACTTGACAACTTGACTTAACCCGAGTGGTCACGTAGTCCACAAACTGTATATGATTCGTCAAAGTAGAACGTTCCGGCCGGAATCCATGTTGACAGTTATCTAGAAGCTCACCTATTTGTTTATAAATGGAATTGTTTACAATGGATTCAAACACCTTGGCAAATACTGATAACACCGCGATAGGCCTGAAGTTAGTTACATCAGTGGACGAACCACTTTTAGGTACAGGAGTTACCCTGGACACTTTCCATGCATTGGGATAGAGGCATTGTTGAAGTGAGAGATTGTAGACATACAGTAATGGTTCCTTTAAAACTGCCATACAGTCCTTTATTAAAAACGAAGGTATGTTATCAGGGCCACAAGCTGCCGATGCCTTAAGACGGCGTATTGCCCATCGTAGATCTGAAGCTTTAATAATATTAATACTGACTTTGGTTACACAGTCCGCGTACATTGCATCGCGTTCCGCTGCCTCTACATTTAACAATGGAGTATCAGGTTGAAAAACTGAGCTGAAATACTGCGCGAATGCATCAATAGCTTGCTGCCCTTCTAAAATTCTATTATTATACACAAATTCCTTATTCTGTTGTCTATTCTTTCGTTTTTCTTTCACGTATTTCCAAAAATTTGAAGGTTCGCGTGCTATATCATTTTCAACTTTTATCATATAATTTATAGATGCTGTATTAATAAGTTTTTTTACTTTGGTTCTATAATATTTAAATAACGCCTATTAAATTCCAAGCCACGACTTTTAAACATTTTTAAATCAAAATATTTCAATTTTATGTATTTTATGATTTCTTTAGTATACCATTTTGGATATATATATTTATGATTGGTAGTTAAGGATTTATTGGGAACTCGTCTACTAATGACTTTATTAAGCTTATTATATAAGATCTCTAAAGCTACATTTACGTCCTGTTGGTGCATTAGGTCCGTCCAGTCCAAGTGATTTATATCAGTGTACAAGCCACAGAGATCTGCTTTACGGAAATTCCATTCTTTGCAAAGGTTCTGACATGGTGGAAATGGTATAATTATTGCAGCTCTTGTTGGTAGTGTAAGCACGATCTCTAACGGAAGGTGATAAGCATCAATAGGTACCAATGGTTCAACTTCGAATGACACAGTACAACTTCCGGAGTCTAGATTAGTCAATACCAGATCCAAGATGCATCCATATTTATTACAAACATTATTACATTGCTGTAAGTTGCAACATTTTAAGAAATTATGGAACTGAGTTTGAACTGATTTATTACGAGACCTTAAGTTGAAATCACCAACAATCAAGAATTCACAGTCAGAATATGTGTTAATGGCATTTTCTATACAATTTAATGCATCAAGATATTGCTTGTCATTGTAGTTAGGTGGTAAATATGCAACACACACTAAGAGTTTAATATTTTTCAACGTTAAAAGAGTAAATAACAATTCTTTATCATCAGTTAAACCATCTATGTTCGTAATTCTTTTAACGGTAAAACTATTCTTTACTGCTAAGAGAACACCACCCCATCCGACGTTACCTGCACGATCCTTCCTTAGCACAATATACTCGGGAGGGAACAGTTCAGAGTCATATACAGAATCGTTGAGAAAAGTTTCAGTAAGGATGACAAGATCTCTTGATATTAAAGACATATTATTATGGAAAGTAACAGTTTTTGTGCGTAGACCTCTTACATTTTGATAGTACAATAGTATTTTTTTAGATCGTACTTTATTACTACGTTTATTCTTTTTTTTGCGGGCTGTTCTATACGAGAAAAAAACTTAGTACTTTCTACTTGAGGATTGGTCTTTTGAGGTGTGCTTATTTTAGTGTAACCATAGTAGTTATAGTCGATATTTATATTATCTAGTATATTTTTGTAAATATATTGTATTCCCTTTTTTATTGATTTTCCCAGTTTTAAATGAGTACATGTCAAATGAAGTTAAGAGATTGGAATCATAAAAGTATGCATAATGATTGTTTTGTAATTCCAAATACATTAATTTATTAAATAATTCTATTTTATAATTATATATTGGTGATCCACATACGTATGTAGGAGCACATAGAATTATATTAGTATGAGAAATATGGTGTAATGCTTCCCTTACGGTTTTTACTAACTCTATACAATCACATGTAGTTCTAAAATCTCTTTCACCTATCATAATAATACAATAGTCCCACATATCGTATCCATGCAATTTTTTATCAATATTCTGGAGTAAATATTTAATATTACTATTCGGCGAGAAATAGCGGATGTAGTCAAACTGTTTACTGAACGTAGCATCAACAGCTGACAGCGTACCCCAGGATGAGCTGTTAGTCAGGATACACAATTTGGGTCTCTTACTTTTATCAATTTCTGAGTTTAAATTAATCGTGTGCTGAATTAGCGAGGATTCTTCGAATTCTTTAGCTTGGACTACCTTTTGAAGGGTTATGATTTGATTATTAAGGTCCGCTATTTCATTTTTGGCTGACTTCAGTTGCAGCTCGAGATCTTTAAGATTCTTCTCGAGGGTTAGGATGTTCCTGTTAGAGAATTCCTCTGTCTTGTTGTCACTGAATGCCCTGGGCGGTGTGGCTATTATATTTACATCTGAATATCGTGGGGAACTTCTAATTTTCTTTTTGGTGCTACAATTTGATTTACTTTTCTTTGGTGGTGTTTTGGATAGAAAAGCCTTTAATGTGTTATTTTCCTTGATAAGATTGGTCACTTGTGAACGGAGGTCGTTATTGTCTAGAATAATGTTTTCAAGTTCATTTTGTGTTGTGGCAAGGTCCATTCGTAGCTGTTCTATGATGTCTCTCATGTCCTGAATAGAGACAACTTCCGTCATTGTGTAATCCATACTTTTTGATAACAAGGTTTCATCAATAGTTAGACCATCGGAAAAAATGTCTGTAGTTTCTTTTCCTAATTCTGAGCTAGCTGGAGTAGATACTGATGTGGTCTCCTGGGCAGTATCAGAAGGTAGGATTACATTATCGCTAATATTGTGTACCAACATCTTCTTCCTCAATGTCACATTGCTCTCCTCGGTAGTTAATAAAGTTTGCACAGCCATTTTTTTATCGCATGATTTGTATTGCCATTTTTTACTCTTTTCTGGATTGCCAACACAAGAAAATTCAAAATAGTTTTTGCATAAGGTGCACACAATTGTGCTTTTATAATCGACACGACTTTTACATTTATAGCATGTAACATTTAATGACCTCTTGCGGCCGCTGTTGGTATCACTTCTAATCTTAGACGACATGGTTAGTTAATAATTAATTGATTGAACGGTAATGACATCAGTTTCTCACGATGCCTGCTAGATGTCGCTGAGTGTATGTATATGTCTAACAAAGAAACGCGCTGATTGGTCAATTCAATCGGTGGTAGTTCAAGTCGTAAGAAAAAACGATCTTTTTATTGCTTCAAAAATATCTTTAGTGCACAGATATCAATATAAATAAGAAATAAGTATTATCACAGAGAGAAAAATACTTATTTCTTATTGCTGTTACAACTATTGTTTACTAGTAAGACGTCAATATTTTGTTTTAAGTTTGTAAATTTTGAAAACACTTACGTATTGTTCATAGCACAATTTTGTCTAAAGTTAGTTTCTGATCACATAAATAACATTCACACACAAAGGTTGCACATAAATATTTTAGCTTATAAACAGTTCACCACAATAATAACTAATCTCTAATTTAATAGAAATAAAACTACGGAGCTGATGTAAACAAGAGTACAGTGTTGCCACCGTTCTATGAGTTGAACAAATAACCATATGCTTATCGTTACTAGAGACCAAGTAGTCTAACCATGCTTTTTTCTTCTTTTTTACAGCTTCTCTCACTTCATCATTCCACCATGCATCTCTTCTTTTACTACTACTTCTTTTTGTCGTTCCACATACTTCTTCCGCTGCACTTACCATTCCATCCCTAAGGTTCTGCCATGTTCTCTCCACACATTCTTTCCGTGTGATATTTGTCCCTAGTATCCGCTTCCTGAAGCTTCCAGTTTCGGATGCGACAGACCGACTGTGCTTCTGTTACTGCCGTCCGGTAGCGCCAACCCGCGAACAAACCCCTAAATCTAGTAATTACTAGACAGTGATCCGTTCCTAGGTCAGCACCCCTGAACACTCGTGTATCCATCACCTGTTTTCGCAGTCGGTCATCCACCAGGAACAAATCAATCATACTTCTCTCATTATTTCTTTCTCTAGTGTACATATGAATTTTCCTGTGATTAAACATAGTGTTTGTCACCAGAATACTCTTTTTCTTGCATACAGCCAGTATAAGCTTGCCAGCATCATTAACCCTTTTATCGCCAAACTTTCCAAGCACCGACTCGTATCCTGGTCGAGCGATACCTACCCACCCACTCAAATCACCACATACAACAGTTCTTTCGTTTCCCTTAACCAAATCTAGAACTTCTCTTACATTCTCCCAAAACTCCTCCAGCTCAGCTCTGGACAATGAAGCTACCGGCGCATAAACAGCCAAAAGGAATAACTTCATCAGTCCTAGTTTAAAGCGAACCCAGAGAAGTCTTGAGTTCACAACCTTGTATTCAGTCATAAGATCGACCAACCGGGACAACAGCACCCCCACTCCCTGGCAGGCGTTCTCGCTTTCCGGGACTCCGGACCATGTAGCTAACCTCCCGCCAGGGAGCTCTTCAGTACCACTGCCTTTCCGTTTGGTCTCCGACATACACACGACATCTAATTCTCTTTCTTTCATTATTTCGATCAACTCATTCGTCTTATCTCTCATGCCCCCTCTAACATTCCACGTGCCAACTCTGCACTCCGTCCTCCACCTTCCGCCGTGTCGGCCTGTGCGTGACGGGTGGCGGTCCCCATCGCCGCTTTGCGCGCTCCATTCCACACCAACGGGGACGAGCTCGTGTGAATCGCCTTCGGGGGATGCCCTAACTCTCGTTTGCATGGGTGCGCAGCTGTGTAGAATTGCAGCCCTGAAAAGGGCTGGCAGGGGTCGCGACGAGCACGCTTCTACAACGACCCCCGTTACCTAAATACCTAGACCGTTTATACGGATTTTATCATGTTTAATTAACTTCTTTTTGATTCCAAACGATTCGGGTGCTTTACAGCACCCATGGTCACGGGGAGGGCTGAGATGTTTGACGTCGTAATGTCATATTTAGCCAAGCTACTTTCAGTTTTTGAATATTAATGGAGTCTTGCAGTGGTATGCTTGGGTTTGGATTTAATTTTGTTTATTATAGGATCCCAAGCAGATGGCAGCACCCATCCATCTTCTCTATTGAAATTAGGATGTTTTTTAATTTCAATAGCCTCGCTTATCATACTTGGTAGGAATCGATGTTCTTCTACGAGGATTTGTGGTTTATCATATCTGACGTAATGGTGGGGACGATCTTGAACATGATCACAGACTGCAAACTTCCCGGAGCGTCGGTGCTTCACGTCAGCTATATGTTCTTTCACGCGGATTTTAAAGATCTTTTTGCTTGTCCTAGGTAAGAAAGACCACATTCACAATCTAGCTTGTTCACTCCTACATCTTCTAGAGGAATATTACACTTGATGTATGATAAAAACTGAATAATTTTTTTCAGCAGCTTGTAGTATGTTTTAAAGGGAGCTCGCTTCAAGATGTAGCTTGTCTGTGACTCCTCTGAGATACGGTAGTACAGCAGGCTCACGCTCAACTGTGGCTGACTTCACTCGGTCACTGTGAAGTAGGCGCGGGAGCTAAAGCTTGTTGTCTTGCAATACTTGCTTGAGGTGCTGAAGCTCGGCGGCCAGATGTTTTCTGTCACAGACCCTTTGTGCTCTCTCAAATTTGATGTAAAATCGGAAGTGGTCATGAGCTCTTTACTAACTATTTTCTTTTCCTTAATTCTTTACTGCCTATCTAAAGTCCTCTGGTGAACATAGACCTTCCACAGATTTATTTGCTTTATAGTTTGCCACATATGTGCCATATTCGCCACGCATGAGAGGCGGATTGGTAACCGCAGTCTTTGATTACTTTGAGTTGTTACCTGGAAGATGCTGCCATGCCCATCTTGTTTCATTTCGCCTCTTACGACAACCACCAGACGATATGAGATAGTGGATATTCTTACACCGCGACTACACTTTTTATTTGTTGATAAAATTGTACAAGCAAAGCAGACTTTAATGCGGCAACTAAATATATCTTAAAACTCTGTGTGATATTACAAAAGTGCTGCGAACCATTTCGTCGCTGCACAGTGCAAAATAATATGAAAACAGTGAATTGTTTAACTGTCTTTACTGCGCTTAAGAGCTACTTTAACAACAAAGAGGAGCGTGAGAAATTTCATTGCATAGTCTACATGAGCTTAAAAGTCGTTCTGCGTATTTGAAATAATAAAAGAAAAAGCGAGTGCATTCTGTATTTTATTACCATTTGTTTATTAAATGACTTTTTTTCTCTTTGTCTGTTGGGTTAAAATTTTGCAAACAATTTAAAGCTCACTTCCCGAAAAGCTAGAGATCTTAAATTTTAAATATGGCTTATAATTAGTAATGTCATAAAAATGTCACTATTTTGATTAGCATTTGTATCTAACTCCACAAAATGATAATAAAAATTGTTTACACCTCGTGCATCAGAATATACAAGTCAAGATAGGCAAAGAGCTAGAAATTGAATTCTTCTTAAATAGCAACAATATTCATATTTTATGTATTACTGAACATTGTATTGATATTAGCTCATAATTTAATGTTTAATTTCAGTAATCACCAGGTGGTCAGTTATTTCAATAGAGAAACAATTTTAAGAGGTGGCTCCTTAATTTTAGCTAGCAAATTATTATCATGTAAAGAACGTAAAGGTATTGTGTGTTGAGCAAACTGTAGAAATGGCATGCGTTGAGTTTGAGCACTTCATTGTTGTGAGCGTTTACAGACCCCCATGTTCTTTATATAATACTTTTGAAAGATTATGGAGGAAATTTTTGCTAAGCTTAATAAACAGAATAAATTTATTGTAACATGTGGAGACTTTAATATCAATCTCCTAGAAGCTTCCTCTACCAATATTAAATTTAGATCATTGTTTAAATCTTATGGTCTTTTTAATTTATTTTTGGAGCCAACACGTATTGCCGAATCTAGTGCAATATGTATAGATAACATTTTTATAAGCCGTTCAATAAATGTATAATTCAAAAATTGAGCTCTGATCACTGTGAACAATTAGTTTCGTTACCTTATGTTCACAAAAAGCAAGTAGATAAAAAATTTGTGTTTGTTACAGTAAATGCACATCGCTTGCAGAAGTTTAGAAGTAACATAGTAAAAACTTCCATTACTTTCATACCAAAATAATCCAAATTTTTTTTATGGAACATTATTTAAGCTCATTCACAATGAATTTAATAATACTTTTACTTCTAAAATATTCTCCTTGAACAATCACAAGGCATTTAATGAATGAGCGACAGTAGGAGTCCATAAGAGTAGACAAAGGTTATATAAACTTTACAATGAAAGATCATATAATCCTAGTGTCGAATTTAGGGAATATGTAAAAAAATATTCCAAAATATTTAAAAGAGTGTGCTTCTTAGCCAAGTCATTGTATTTGAGCATTAAAATAAAGAATTCTAATAAAATTAAAATGACATGGAGTATAATTAATAGTGAAACTAGTAAGGTCGATTCTCGCAATTCAAACTACCAGTTAAGTTTTAACAATAAATTAACTAAATCAGATCATTTTAGTTAATTTATTGTTAAAAATTAACTGGTAGTTTGAACCACCAAGACCATTCAGATTAACCACCAATTAAAAGATTAGTCACTGAATTCTTCTCCTGCCAAATTTTACATTTCATAAAGTGTCATCAAAAGGTATTGTAAAATATTTTAAAACTATTGATATTGAAGTTATAGCGTCTATAATAGATACAATCGCACCTCAACTATCTATTATTTTTAATACTAGTATCGAATCTGGTCTGTTTCCTGATTTAATGAAGCATAGTAAAGTAATACCTTTATATAAATCTGGTAGTATATTGGACCCCGCTAATTTTAGACCTATTTCTGTACTGCCAACACTTTGCCAAAATTATTCTTGATCAAATGTAAATTTTTTATAACGTTAACAATTTACTTCATAAAAATCAATTTGGTTTCACAAGGGGTCGCTCGACAACTGATGCTGGTGTTGAGCTGAATTAATATATATTTAATGCATGGGAGAATTCACAGGATGCTTTGGGTGTGTTCTGTGACCTATCCAAAGCCTTCGATTGTGTTCACCATAAAACATTTGTTCGGGAGTTTACGGGAATTTAAAAATAATGCAACTTGAATGTGGTCTTGGACGTTTGTATTGATCTTACAACAGCTGAGAGGGTAATGAATATATTGCAAAGACAAAAACCCTGTTTAAAATTAACGTTAAGTACGGACGTAATTATTACAAGTACGTTGTTTAACTCTTTGCTCAGAAAGAATGCGCAGGCGCTCCAACATGCCCCCGGGCGTTGAAATCTTTGATTTCAACCAGAATTAAATGACACCGGTAATGGGCAAATCCGGTTAAATGCCCTCTTGATAATCCCAGTAGAAATTGTGATGTCTGCAACTCGAACAATGCCATCGGCTCCTGGGTGAATTGCAACGATTCTTCCCAGCTTCCATTTCAGCGGTGGAAGGTTGTCTTCCTTGATTACCACCAAATCGTTTATCTTTAAGCTATCTTTACAAGAACGCCATTTCACTCTTTGTTGAAATTCTGAAACGTACCCCTTGCTCCATCGTTCCCAAAAATGCTGACGCAGTTGCTCAATGCGTTGGAATCTGGTTAATAACGGAGTGGAGTGATGCTGGTAGTCTGGTTGCGGTAAAGAAGTCAACGCACGCCCAATTAAAATATGTCCGGGAGTGAGGGGCGTACAATCTGCAGGATCTGAAGATAGTGGAGTGAGTGGCCGGGAGTTCAATATTGCTTCGATCTGGGTCAACGTGGTGTAAAGTTCTTCATACGTTGAGTGACAATTGCCCAACACTCTATGCAAATGTCTGATGATTCTGAATCGATTTGACTCCCGCCTCCCAGAGACCACCGAAGTGAGGAGTATACGCCGGAATAAAATGAAAGTTAATATTATCATTGGCCATGCTTTCGCTCAAAAAATCGCAATTGCCCTTTAAAATTTTGGATAAGTCATTGTATGCACCAACAAAAGAAGCACCGTTATCGGAATAAATATTAACTGGCTTACCTCTTCGAGCTATAAACCTGCGCGATGCCAGCAAATAGTTATTGTTGGTTAAGTCACCTACCAACTGTAAATGAATCGCCTTGGTAGTGAAACAGACAAAAATACATATATAAGTAACCTTTACCAGTCGACACCCACGACCTTGGCGAGTGGCGCTCATAACAGGGCCGCATAATCGACTCCCACGGTTTCAAAAGGAAAGCCACCCGCAAGGAGACGCTGCTGTGGCAAGCTACCCATTAGTGGATTCGAAACCTTACCTTTCATGCGATGACATCGTATACATTTATGATAACAGGCCTTCGCTAGGCTTCGACCACCTATCGGCCAATAAGTATCTCTAATGTTTGCCAACAGTAGCTGTGGGCCTGGTGCGTGCATTAGCCTTTTGTGTTCATGGTCAAATAATAATTTTGTAAATATATGATTGGACTGTGATAATATAGGATGCTTTTTTATTATATGAAAATTTAGAATTATCAAAACGACCACCAACACGCATAATTTTATTTTCGTCTAAAAATACATTAAATTTAAGAAGTGGGCTTTTCTTAGGTAAATTTTATTTTGATTAAAACTACTTTTACGGATTTTATCGCGTTTATTTTACTATTATTTTTAATTCCCGACGTTTCGGTCACGTGGGGTCTGGTCACACCGTGACCATGGATGATGGAAAGCGCCCGAAACGTCGGGAATTAAAAATAGTAGTAAAATAAACGCGATAAAATCCGTAAAAGTAGTTTTAATCAATGTGTAATGTTCGCGTAAATATAATAAATCATTATGTAAATTTTATTTATTCAGAAGCAAACTGTACTCTGAAAAGGTATCATATTGACACTTTGAAATTATAATATTTAACGCGTTTCGTAATTCTAATTCCGTTAAGTAATTTGAAGGAATAAACTGTCTTTTACAAGACATAATGAATCGTAAAACGTAAGCTACGGAACGTACAAGGCGTGAATAATTCGAGAAACGACTAAAATCAATGAAACAATCATTATTTTTTGGATGAGTAGTGACTGCAGTTAATATAATATCATGACGCGTTTCCGGCAATGTTTCAACATTCTTAGGCTGAGAAGGCCGTTTTGATATGTCATACATTAAAAAATCTGGACCTGACTACAATCTAAGACCTGCCAGAGCACTGATATCCACACCACAAGATATTAAGTCTGCTGGGTTCCTATCTGTTGGGACGTGTCCCCACTTATGGTCACTGGCCTTATCCAAAATTTCGTCAGCGACACGATTACGCACGAAAGGCTGAAGTTGCAAGGCAACATTCGCAACCACCCCAAAACAATCGTGGAGTCTGTCCAAAAGAAGACTTGGTCAATTTTAACACGGAGGGAATTTACAACCTTCTCATAAAGACGAGCTCCTACCAACGCACCGCACAACTCCAATCGTGGTATTGTTGTGGGTTTGATTGGGGCTACACGGCTCTTAGCGTTAATAATTTAACCATAACTAGTGTCTTATCGCTGACGCTTCGAATATAAATGCACGCACCGTATGCGCACTTAGAAGCGTCAGTGAAAATATGCAGTTGCAGCACCCGGCATGACTCACAGATAACTAGTCGTGGAATACGAATGTTATTTAAGAGAGGAAGAGATTTGATAATGCCATACCAGCGTTTCTTAATTTCGGGAGACAGTAGTTCATCCCATGAAAGTTTGTCTAACCAAAGCCTTTGTATCAACATTTTCATGGTGATTACATACGTGGCTAAAAGACCCAGCGTGTCAAAGATTTGTGCAATCACTGAAATCAAATCACGCTTAGTATTGATATATATATACGGAGTACGCCATAATGGGGTATAAAATACGCGCCATTACCTAAAATAGGTTTTTCACAAATTGTCATGTGTCCCAGTGACGGATATTCAGACATAAATTCGTAATACATCTGCTTGATGTCAGGCTTACATTTTAATCTACGCTCTAAGGAGAACAAGCAATGTGTAGCTCTTTTAAATTAATCTCCTAATAGACTGGCATCTTTTTTGAGAGGTAACCGAACGCAAAAACGCCCATCATCAAGACTTCTCTTCAGGTGAATAATGAGATGACTTGGAACTTATTTCCTCCAGCTGCCAAAACCGCGTTAAGTCGATTCGAATATCATCTTTATTATCGCCACAAAAATAAAAATCAGTCTTAGCGAAGTTGCATCGTAAGTCATTAGACATCAATGTAGAATGATGAACATTAATTGGACCAGAAACTATCCACCCTAGCCTGGTTTCGTGTAGAATGGGCTTATTACTTCCTAACTTCATTCTTTGTGACCCTAACAAATCCCAAAAGTAATCAGCCCCGATTAAAAAATCTACATCGGCAGGCTTATAAAATACAGGGTCAGCTAAGCAAACATTCGATAGAAGTTGAAAATCACGTATGCTTAATTCTCGGCCTGGGGTATTGCTAGTAATTGATTGCAAAATTAAACAATTAATGTTAGAATAAGGAATAGGAATAAGTATTATCTAACGACTTTAAATGTACACGACACCTTCTGCTACGTGAGAATACACGCTATTAATGCCTAAAATCGACTTATCTATGTCGACAAAATCTAAATTAATCGTTTGCGCATATTCTCAGTTATAAACCTAGATGTACTATCGCAGTCTAATACTGCGCGGGCGACGTGTTCGACGTTATTACAATCAAGTAGTTTTATCAAAGCAGTTAATAATAATACATCTCGTTGTTCACTACGATGCGCTACGTTTGCCGATAAAGCGACGTTGTTCACATCAGTGCCTGCAGTTGATGTCAATGTCATTGATGAGTGAGTCCCTGTCCGAGTGCCCGTCTCATTCTCGAGCGAGAAATTATTTTTATTTTGTACGGTATGACTTGCTATCGGTTCAGTTACGTGAATCATTGTATTATGGGAGCGGTTACATATCTTATACCCTGGCTTTTTGCAATGGTTTTCAAAATGTCCTGACTTAAAACAATTATAACAGATCTTGTAAGATGGTAATAATTTCATTCTAGCCTCATTACTGAGTGCAAGAAACTGTGGACATCTACCTAAATTGTGATCGCCGTTACATTTATAACAACCTTTGAGTTGTTTATTTGAGTTTATATTATGAATATTCGATTGTTGCACCGAAACCATGGATTTTAATTTAGGACTCGGCCTATGCGGTGCAAAGTGAACATTACGCGACGTCTCTAAAGTTTCGAGTAGATCAGCTCGGCTACGCATAAACTGGAGGAATATATTAAATGTAACTGATTCATCCTTTTTTTAAATAACCTTTAAACTCCTCCCACTCACGGTAGGTTTTCTGATCCAATTTATGTGTAACTATATAAATTAGAAGCGTGTCCCAATGCTGAACTGGTTCGCCTAACGATTCTTATGCCCTCAGGTTTTTACTTAATAAATCGATTAAGCGCTTTAAAGTTGCAGACGACTCCCTTGTAATCGTTTAAAAGTTAAATAAGGCTGACACATGATTTTGAACTAACAATCGTTTGTTGTTAAACCTCTCACATAAGACATTCCATGCAACTGTATAGTTACTTGCAGAAAACTCAAATGATTGAAATACCACAGCAGCAGACCCTTCGAGAGATGCGCGTAAATAATGAAATTTATTAATTTCATCGATTTCGTCATTAGAGTGAATAAGGCTAATGAAGTCATCATGGAACTCCAACCAGTTCTCATATGATCCACTAAATTTTGGCAACTGTATAGTAGGTAACTTAACAAACTTTTAATTATTGACTCGAGAATTCTTGTCACACCTTCTCAGAGTTAGCATTATGGTGATCGCTCAGTAAAATTTGAGCTTTAGCTAGCGCCCTGTAATACTCAGTTTCAAAGCATGAACGCTCAGTTAGTTGTAAGTCGGGCTTGTCGACAATACATTCTAAGCGTAACTGCACCTCATCATATTGGTTATACAATGTGTACAGCTTACCCATACGCAATTGCAATTCAGTCGCGTCATGATTTTTTAAAGGTGTAGTAAGCGAATCCAAGTAACCAATGAAAGCAGTTAAGCGGCCTTTAAAACTACCTCGTTTTTTGATCAACTCCTTTTCTTCGGTCATTCTGTAAGACGAGAGTATTCGATCTGGAATGTATACAATTACAAATATTCAAAAACAATCTCCGACTATCTAATGCACTAACTAACTACTAAACTCTGAAAAACTACTTAACTATATTATACAGTATGTAGGTACTAACTCGGCAAATAATAATTTAATAATATTATAGTGACAAGTAACTTTACACAATATTTCTCGACATTCAAATAATAGTAGATAATTTTATGATTTAAGCTACTAGGTTATGTAACCTAATTCAATTATTATATATCCACGAAATCAAAGATAAAACCAACAATCGTCCTATGCTACAATTACGCTATTACTTTAGTATAATTTTATTACTATAAAACACGCTAAACAACAAAATAAATAATAATGAAAGCCTAAAAACATTTACTTGGTGTAGGTAATAATAATTAATGCTAATACGATTTCTACTGCACAACTATAATAAATAATGTAAATAAGCAAAAAATAATGTAGATTAATTTCTAACAGTATTCTTACAATACAACTTCTTACTTAATTACTGCAAATTATCAAAAATTGCGAATGTTAACCACAACGCAGTAGGTAACTAATAATCGATAGGAACAATAAATTCACTAACCTTATAAGTCCGGTGATTTACACCAAATACTATTAGATTACCTTAATAGAGTGTTGGGTGATGATAAATCTTAAACTTTATCTTAAACACCACGTAATTACTGCAAATTGACCCACATTCTTGATGGCGGCCACGTAACTCCAAATTTGATTCCAACGTAAACTGCACTAAATTTACCATATACGAGTATAATATAAATTCTGGTGCTTATTATTTTATATCCGGCTCGAAGGACCATGTTCGGGAGTTTACGGGAATTTAAAAATAATGCAACTTGAATGTGGTCTTGGACGATTGTATTGATCTTACAACAGCTGAGAGGATAATGAATATATTGCAAAGACAAAAACCCTGTTTAAAATTAACGTTAAGTAAGGACGTAATTATTACAAGTACGTTGTTTAACTCTTTGCTCAGAAAGAATGCGCAACGCAAAAAGTTGTCATTAATAGTATGAGTTCTTTCGGGTCGATAGTACAAATGGGCGTACCTCAGAGCTCAATTCTCGGCCCCTTTCTGTTTCTTGTATATATTAATGACTTACCTTACATATTAGGGGATAACCATGATATAGTATTATTTGCTGATGATACTTCATTAATTTTCAAATTAAAACGACAGTTATTAAATTACGACAAAGTAAGTAATGCTATAGCTAAGTTAGTAAATTGGTTTAATGTTAATAATATGCATTTGAATGGAACTAAAACTAAATGTATGAAATTCGTAACTACTAATGTTAAACATGTCAATAATAATGTAATTTTAAATGGGGAGGAACTGAGTCTTGTTGATACCACCATTTTTCTTGGAATCACACAGGACGCAAAGCTTCAATGGCTCCCCCATATATCAAAACTAGCTAGCAGACTTAGTTCTGCAGCATATGTTGTAAAAAAGATTAGAACTCTTACCAGTGTTGAAACAGCTAGAATAGTTTACTTTAGTTATTTCCATAGCATTATGTCGTATGATATTTTGCTATGGGGACACGCGACTGACACTGAAATTATATTTATTTTACAGAAGAGGGCCATTAGAGTAATATATAATTTAAAACCAAAAGAGTCACTGAGACAAAAATTTAAGGAAATTAATATATTAACTCTGGCCTCTCAATACATTTATGAAAATGTAATGTACGTACACAAAATTAAAAGTGGTTTTGTGGAAATAAGTGATATTCCTTCTGTAAATACTAGGAACAGACACAAGCTAGTACTACCAATTACTCGACTTCACCGAGTCGGTAATTCATTCTTGGGGCGATGTATACGCTTTTACAACAAAATCCCAGAAAATATACAAAATTTTTCCTACACCAAGTTCAGAAATGTTTTAAATATAAGTTTGTATAAAAAGGGTTATTATAATATTAAGTCATTTTTGGGTGATAATAACCCCTGGGAAGGGTGATCGCTACCAAGCTATTTCTAATTTGTCTTGTTTTGCTAATTGTAAACATGATTGTAAGCTATATTGGAAAAAATAGTGACGTCATAAGTTTGTGCCGTCGTAACAAAAGTTAAATTTTAATCTATGGTAACCGCGGTTAACTATGACACCTGGACGTTGAACATCTCAGGCGTTCCCGTGACCATGGGTGCTGTAAAGCTCTCGAAACGTCGGTATTTAAAAAGTTAAATATACGCGATAAATTCCGTAAAAACTAGTATTATTTCGACACATGACATGTTACAAAATCTTAAATTAACAAAAATTTGTACGCAATTTTTCTAGGAATTTTTTAACCGACTTCATAGGATTGTACAAATTTTTGCCGGCGTTGTGAAAATTAAGAGTAAGAAATATTCCGTCAGGAACAATGAAAATGAAGCTTATATATAAGGAACCCGTTGAAGATTGAATTAACTGACACAAAAAACCTTAGAGTAAGATCGATCTTCACTGGTTTGAATATTGTCTCGATTTAAATATCGGCCTAGCCATTTGAAGCAATTATTCCGTTAGTGTTTTTTTAACTCGTTGTTTAAAGAGCGCTTGACCGTATTTTCCAGAAAGTTGATAAATTAAAAACAACTCTAGAACCATCGATCTTTTGTAGTGGAACTTAGTGGAAGTTTGCGAACAAGTTTCACGTTTCCAATGGAAGAAGGTTTGCGGAAATAAATCTGAGAAACTAATAAAATAAGAAAGGATCAAATGAAATTAATTGACGGTGATAGTGATCTCGCCGTGTAGTGGCGGGGTGAAAGAATCCACTACCTCATATCATTCCGTGGGTGACCGCAATCCACATAGTTACCTCGTTGCTTGGCAAACGAGTAGACAACCGCAGTTTTTTTATTTATTTTACATTGTTATGAGGAAGATGCTGCTGTCCATATCCTGTTTCGTTATCCTCTGTCGTCTCTTACGACACCCACGGAATGATATGAGGAAGTGGATTCTTTCACGCCACCACTACACGGCGAGATCACTATCACCGTCAATTAATTTCATTTGATCCTTTCTTATTTTATTAGCTTCTCAGATTTATTTCCGCAAACCTTTTTCTATTAGAAACATGAAACTTGTTCACAAACTTCCACTAAGTTGCACTACAAAAGGTCGATGGTTCTAGAGTTGTTTTTAATTTATCAACTTTCAGGAAAATACGGTCAAGCGCTCTTTAAACAACGAGTTAAAAAAACACTAACGGAATAACTGTCTCAAATGGCTAGGCCAATATTTAAATCGACACAATATTCATACCAGTGACGATTGATCTTACTCTAAGGTTTGTTGTGTCAGTTAATTCAATCTTCAATGGGTTCCTTATAATGGCAATTAGAGAAAATTATTTAAACAGCTAGCAAGCTAGTTTGTTCAAATAAGATATACGTTAGGACAATCGATTAAACTTAACTAAATATTTTTTTCCCTGATAATATTTTAGAAAAAAAATTAGATCTGAAATTACAGGTTTCGTACTAATTTTTAAATACTTATACAATATTACGCCATGTGTTGGCGGCGTGAGAGAAGCTACCACCCCACTTCTTACAATGTCTGTATAATGGCCCGGCTAGATGCTCCGTCTTGCCTGCGCAGTCCCGGCCTGTGCAGTCATGACTGTACAATGGCTGGTGCAGGTAAGCTCGCGCAAACTGGACTGTGCAAACCTCAGAGTGTTTTGAGAGCTTGTCACGTCACGATGTGGCCAGAAAAAGTTTTTTTTTTAACGGAGCCTTATATTATTGCATATATACTGCGAATATTGTGCAATTCCTTCAATATTATATACATATGAAATGAATTGATAACCTGCTTTATTTTTGGAAGTTTATTAACAATATTACAAGCGTCACAAGTTGTTAATCCAAAATATTTATTACATATCATTAAAAAGGTACTTAGTTCATATTTATATACCTCTTTTAGTTTTTCGATTAATAAATGATAAGCTTCATTTTCATTGTTCCTGACGGAATATTTCTTACTCTTAATTTTCACAACGCCGGCAACAATTTGTACAATCCTATGAAGTCGGTTAAAAAATTCCTAGAAAAATTGCGTACAGATTTTTTTAATTTATGATTTTGTAACATGACATGTGTCGTCAAAAACAATTTAGACGGACTGAAGCGCGGCTTGAATAACCGGCCGCACGCTCAGGTAAGCTCGCAAGCAAAACCGTGCAAAGCTCGCGCAGTCCAATCTTTAGCACGTCAACGATAACGCAAGTTTTCTGCACGAGCTACCGTCTTGCCGTCCACACGCACGCGCTTACCTGTGCAAACTGATTTATACAGACATGCTCACAGGTAAGACGAAGGGTATAGCCAGGCCATAAGAGTTAAATGAATAATGGCAGGAAGGTTTGTACAATAAGGTATATATACAAGCATAAAATACCTAGACCCAGAAATTACAGCAAACCCTCTTTAAAACGTGGGATACATGTCCACCTGAGTAAAAAGAACGGGTGAAAAACGAACACGAGCAGTCCACCTTATGATAAGTGAATACTGTATATAGATATGCCTATAGACACCTTTATCCTCGGTTAAGAATCAAAATGCAGACGTGTTGTCAACCCTGAGGACTAAGATCACCAAGATGCCTTCTTACTCTAACCCATTGATTTATATATACTCAATGCTCTAACCGTAAAAAACATAATACGGTCACGTCAGCTAATATTTTTTAAATGTCATTTTATAAATATTAACTGACTTTTGACATTATACTGTTTATTATATGTTGTAATAGTATATAAAATCTTAAAATGACTTAAAAAACTCACTGTTTCTTGCCTGTTCTCCTCTGAGAAGATCTTATTTTTGCAAGCCGGTGTAGATAATATGAATATATATATATTGACGTCCATAGGAGTTAGGAGTTTTAAACAAGCATAAATCAAATAAAAAGTAATGACTGACTTTTACTTAGAATGTAATTTTATCTCGTAACTAAATTTTTAAACCGGGCTATTTCTAAAGGAAAATATTCAAAGCTACGTGCTTGAAAAAATTATTATATTTAGTTCTCGAGAAATAAAGTAACTGTGGCATTTGTAAGATAAACGGCACAAACTTGTGAGGTCCCGGCAATATAAAAATAAATAATAATTAACAGGCACAAAGATTTTGTTTCCTACAACATTTTGTATTTTATTTCCACGTGATATGGCTCTTAAATATGAAGCTTAAGGGGCTAGTTCTTTAAGCAGTGAGCCATGGTAGTTCAGGGGATGGATAGAACAAAACAAACTACGTTTAATTCCTGCTTGCGCTATTATATATTCAATTTTTAAACGTCGTAGAACCTCGATGCAGCTAAGTTATGGTTGTAGCACGAATGGGTCGGATCAAGCGGGGCAGGACCACGCTCATACAGAATATTAGCAAACAGCGTAAAATACTTAATGATGCTGTGTTTCGGATAGTAACTACTCGTATGAATAACAGTGTAAAAGAGCTGTTAGTTTTGTGTTTCATAAAGTGAGTGACAAGAACCAGAGATTCTTTTTACTAGTGAGAATGCATATAATTTTAGTCTCCGTGAGTGGCAACACAGTTCTGTATTATGCGACCTTATTAGAGGATTGTTCTAGTTGTCTATGAATATGCACCACAATATCCACTTATCGACCGATTATGTTATCGTTTCTCAACTTTATTCAATTAAATAAAATAAAAAGTACGGGAACGCCATGCGATCAGGGATAAAACACACAGTACACCGACGGAGTATGTTCTTAGTATGTTGCGTATTTTTAAATGGTTGAACGAACTTACCTTAAGTGAAGTTCAACCATAATTATACGAAGCTCCTTGCCCTAGACATTCTTAACAATTGTAGTACGCCGCATTCCATGCCAGCATCACAATTTATCCAAGCTCGCTAAAAATTTATATTTCAAACGGTTTTATGCGTTTAATGTTTTTTTTTGTAATATTATGAACTACCATTTAAGGTCAGAAATTTGCCACTGAATATATATTACATAACATTATATATAGATTAATATATATAATAAGGTTTAAAGCACAACATAGACATTCTTAACAATTGTAGTACGCCGTATTCCATGTCAGCATCACAATTTATCCAAGCTCGCTAAAAAAAATTTTAAAGCAGTATATATGGCAACACTGTATCAACCCGTCCGTCAATGCAATTTCATTATGTTTAAAGCAAGGAATTAGATGAGCAACCCCAACCCAGGGAGGGTTGGGCCGGAAGTGCCGTCTAGGACAAGGAGCTTCGTATAATTATGGTTGACCTTCAGTTAAGGTAAGTTCGTTTAACCATTTAATTATACTCCCTCCTTGTCCTAGACATTCTTAACAATTGTAGATGTTTGAAGACAGGGTTGCGAATTTATAATACCAATGAATGGAAATTTGCAATTTTCCTTATTTTATAAAAAATAAGGAAAAACATATTGCCTGTATAGTAAATTTAAATTAATAACATAAATAAATTATCGTTATTTCATAACATTTCCTTATACACATAAGGCCAGCTTGATTGCAGCAGAAGTGGCCCTGTGGAAGAATTATGACTGAAAAAGAAAACAATCTGGAATATCTATTCCAGTTAATTTATAATAAATTTTAATTTAACATCTTGTAACTTACTAACTTACTTAAGAATTACTATTCTAAGTGGGTTAAATTTATCACTATCTTGTGTTCTGTTTTCTATTAAAATATTCACAAGAAAGGCTCAACCCCTTCTCATTTATTTTTTCCATGCAAACCCTGTTGAAGTGAAATTCTATCTATATCTTAACTATACATCTGAGCTCCCTTTTGAATAAATGTAATATTTGTTGAAGGACAATGTATGTATAATATAACCTATAACTAATCACTGCTCAGCTTGTTAGTAGTTTTTTGTAGATTTCTGTATTCTCAATATTTATTGCAATATTCTGTAGTTAATAATCTAAAAGTAACTTATTATTAAGTCTATTTTTATAACCCAAACCTAAGCAAAAGGCACAAAAGCCCAGGAAGGTATTTCATTACACTTACTACAATTTGGTACGATAAAGAATTAATTTATTTTATTATTTTATAATTTATATCATTTGACATAGGAGAGTTCACTATAATTCTTAATATGATTTTGGAGTGAATCTTGGAGTACCATATTTTACAAAATACTTCACTAATAGTAACCAATGATGCATATGAGATGTCTATGAGATGATTGTAACATGACAGTAGTATGATTATCTTTATATAGGCAGTGTTAATAATAATTTGTTATTTTATTCAAAATAAATAATTCATTTTTTCACATTTACTGCTCATGTGAAAAAAACAAAAACCTATGGTTTTTTGACTCTTCGACATTAAGAGGAAATACATAAAAGAAAAATCGTCCACCAATCTAATATAAATACCATGGTTTCTGGGTCATACCTACAGAACCCCATTGTTAAGTATATAATAATTTTATTATTTCTCGTTACTAATTTGATCAAGTTTTAGCTTTTGACACTGCTTTATGATCTTGTTGAATAGACTTAAAAGACTTCCTCTGACTGTTTTTTGTTTACTTGGCCCAATTTTAGATTGTATGTTAAATTTCCATATTTATAATTTAATTTAAAGTAGTGAATCCTCAATAGTTAATGAATAGAACCCTCTCTATCGTGTTAATATATGAAGCATGATTTTTATCAACTCTGGGTAAAATTATACAACATATGTATTATTTAGTTGTAGTAAGTTTACTACTCATTATAACTATATTGTTTTGCTCAAAATTTTGTATTGTATTCTACCATTCCAAAAAATATAAGCATATACTAGGACTAAAACCCAAATTTTGTCTCATTCCATTGGTTTCTCTCCATCCAGTTGAGAAGTGTCAATTTATATTTCAAACGGTTTTATGCATTTAATGTTTTTTTTTTGTAATATTATTAACTACCATCTAAGGTCAGAAATTTGCCACTGAATATATATTACATAACATTATATATACGTTATTATATATAATAAGGTTTAAGGAACAACATTATTAACTTCATTTTACTAATAGCAACCAAAATGGGTTATGCACAATATATTTAGTCACTATTTATATCATAAAATTTTTATAGTTCTTAAGTATTTTTACATAATTTCCTCTTACTACAACAATTTACTTTGTTGCTAACATATTTTGGCAATCAGTGTATGCATCTGTCAGCATAAGTCTATTGTGCTTTTACCATACCTAGTTTTAATTATGAAGGTGATAATAATAACATGATAGGTATGAATGATACCATACTTAATTTTACTGAATAAATCCATCTTTATTTTATTTTTTAATTATTACTTCACATATTACTTATTTTTAACTTGTCGTGACTTTTTGATATCTTAGAATAGAAAGTTATTTCGTATAATTATTTTTAAATTTCTTTTTAATTGTTTAATTTACCACTGTTTTAATTAGTGAAGTATGTTAGTTTTATATTTTCCCAGATTGATATTTTATGTACCGCTGTAGGCCATTAATGCATTTGCAACTCATCATTCTATTTAAAACCTAATGAAGCTAAACACTTCTTTCTTCCTTGTAACTTTGCTTATATTAAATTACATAATACAGCTCGAATGCAATAATGTGCCTATGTTTTCAATTAATTAATCACGGTCTAGATTTTTATTTTTATTTAATTGCCTATCAGCAGAAATTTCTCTATATTATTTTCTAGTCTAATTATATTAATTGTTATATAATAATTATTATATTATATTCGTTTTACTATCTCAATAATAATAATTTATTGTTTACCTTCTTTACTGAGTTTTTTTAATTATATTTTGTTAATTTTTTTAAAATTGACAATAATCTAAGTCATGAAACATTTTGCGGGCTATCTGTTGTCTTTTTATTATTCTTTTAATAATTTAACAAATTTATTGTAATTCCATCTGATGCTTACAATACTATTTTTGTTTAGCATATCTGTCAAATCTGGTTTTATCCGCAACGTGTGGAACCAAACATATCACAAAGGATATAATTTGAATAATAGGTTTGGTTCAATCTTTCAGATTTTTCTAAACAGCCTAAATGCTTATTTTTTACTTACTTTTTGCTTACTTATATTTTAAGTGTATTTAAACTTGTAACCTTTTGATATTCCATATCAAGGTAAAACAGTTCTCATATCACATTTTTTCTTACTTTCATATCATATTATCCATCCATCCATTGCAGTCTATAAAAGTCCACAGCTGCACATAGGCCTACCAACACCCAAATTCCTGATAGAGGAGTGTCATATTATGTAGCTTTTTATTTTTTTATTTTATGTGTCTACAAAATAATATGTAATAATATACTGTCTTCAGATTTAAAAATGCATCTATTAAATCTCATTTGTTTGGGAATTAACAATTTTAAGGACTAGTAAACTGACTCTCCCTTACACACCGGATAATTTTGTCCCAGAAATCAGTTAATATTTCTAACTTGTTCTGCCAATTTTTTGGGGACGTTAAAGGTTTACATAACCTTAATAAAACCATGAGTTAAGTTTATTTATAGCACTTATTTCTTTCCATAATCGGGATTTTCTGATACTAAAGAAAGTTTAGTTGTAATCTCAGGGTATACAACTCAATCTCATGGTATATAATTTCCGGGTCTGCTACCCCAATTTCAAATCATTGGTATGTTGGTATATTTTGCTACCTTGATGTCCGGTGATTATATCTCTTACGTTGACAATTTTTGGATTTTTTTTGCCAAACCCTTGTGAAACTTTCTAGTACTTTTACATCTATAATTTGTAACAAGTTTTTCATTATGTTATACTCATAATATTGAGCCCTTTTGTAATAAAAATTATACTATTAATTATCTTTATTTGATTGCTTCTAAATCTCAGTACCGCAAAAAATTTTACTTTATAGTGACAGCGCTTTAATGTTAATTCAAAACCTGTCTAACCTCAAAGTGTTAGCTCTAAAAGGTCTGAATAGTTAACCGTGTCTATCCTCTATGTGATTGCTCTAATGGTTTAAAGCCTGCAGTGATTTTTTCCGAGTCATAGTCCATCTTAATGTCTTCCTTCAAGTGGTAATGCTTTCAATTCAAATCTGTCTAACCTCAAAGTGATAGCTCTAAGATGAATAGTCACTACAGAAGAACAGTTTAAAGCCTGCAGTGATTTCTTCCGAGCCGTAGTCCATCTTAATGTCTTCCTTAAAGTGATATTGCTTTCAATTCAAACCTGTCTAACCTCAAAGTGTTAGCTCTAAGGTTTGAATAGTCAACCGTGTATATCCTCTATGTGATAGCTCTAACGGTTTAAAGCCTGCAGTGATGTCTTCTGAGTCCTAGCCCATCTTAATATCTTTCCTCTAATGATATAAGGAAATTAATTCACAAACCATTAAATAACTTATGCTAGATATTCTCCCAACAATTTTAAGTTTACAGTAATTACTTCTGCCTTTCTGCACCGCGTAATATCTACCAGTAGTATTTTTCGTTCTTATTTTATTATATATACATAAATCCATGTATATATTCTAAGTGACAGTTCTAACGGTCTGTATATAGCATCTGTCTTCTGTTATCTGTCAACTGTTAGATATTTTTCCCAGCAGTTTTAAGTTAATAGTGCTTTTTGCATCCCTACCTCCTCAGTATTATACTTTTCCTATTTCTTCAATACTGTCCGAAACTACGTGCATGTCAAAAGTGGGAATAATCTTGCCCAATGACTGATAATGGCGACTGCCCAACGTAAGTAACGAAAGTAAGAAAAACATTAATATATATCACTTAAAATTTCTCAACGTATCTCTGAACAATGTATCTCAACCCATATTTTTTAGGTTAAAATACCTATTTACTATTTCATACATATTATTTGAGTGACGAGGTTATTTTATTAACCCCTAATAGTGAATCTGTTCGATAATTTATCATACTGTGTTAATAAATCGCACAGTGAATCTGATTTTATTATTTAGTAAATGTTTTAACTTTATTTATTTTATATACACGTGCACCTACCTCGAACAATAGGATTTTTGTTTACCTTTGATCGGTTGGCTCCATTTTGAATATTTTCCTTTCTCAAGTACATAATCCAATTAATACCACGCAGATACGTAATAAATTTATTTGTAGTAGGTTTTGGATACAAAATATTTAATTACTCATATTTAATTTTTACAACAAAAATTATAAAAACACACCCTTCGACGGACGGGTTGATACAGTGTTGCCATATATACTGCTTTAAAAAATTTTTAGCGAGCTTGGATAAATTGTGATGCTGGCATGGAATGCGGCGTACTACAATTGTTAAGAATGTCTAGGACAAGGAGGGAGTATAATTGTATGGAAACACCGTGTCATTTAACAGATGCCTTAAATACGCTTAAGCGCCCCTTTATACACATGAGTGGTTTATTGAGAGATTTCATAGCACAATATCTACACGAATTTCATTTTGTTTTTTGCGGTTAAAATTATAAAACGGTTTGCGTTACATCATTTTCTATTAAATTTTAGTGATTAAAGCAAGAAACTGGATTATACCTCCATTATCGTAGGATTGAGTTAGTATTCGTTACAATTTTCTTATTAAACTTAGCAAAATACTTATTTTGACAAGTTCCGTTAACAGAAAACTCTTCCTGCTGGAAACGGGACATCCCATTACAGTACTCCGGGGTCATCCACAGTCAATGCGTTCAAGTCTGAGAAAACAAACAAAATTTACACTCGCGATTTTATGAAAACGACTGTCGTCCACTATATTATATAGATATGACTGCCTCGTTGGTCTGGTGGTTATAGTAGTGCGACTGCTGGTCATGAGGTCCTGGGTTCGAATCCCGCGTCGGGCCAAAAAAATCAATTATTGAGTTTTTCTGTCAAAAAATTCTCAGTAATTATCGGAGTCAGGAAGTTGGCGGTGTCTCACCCCCGTGCCTCGGAAAGCACGTAAAGCCGTTGGTCCTGCGCCTGATCGGGTCGTGTCGGTTTACCGTCCCATCGGATTATGAGAGTGAGGGAATAGAGTGCACCTGTGCTTGCGCATACACTTGGGCACCATAATCCTGTCCTGCGCCGATGGCTAGCCTCCATTGTACAGGCCGCCGTGACCGAAATTCGGTCTGGAGGACATTATTATATAGAATATATAATATAAGGATTACGGAGCAACGATCTTTTTACAGAGTACTTAGCAATATACAAGTCTCATGCATGCTAATTTATGTATAATTTTATTTAATAATGTATTTAAAAAATGTAAATGAATAAATGTATAACATATTATACGCTTAAACTAGCAAACATAACTAAAACAAATATAATTTAATATGTTTTTATGTTTTTAAAGACTCTTTTTCTTCGACTTCTTTTCTAAGACTTCTCTTCTTTTCAAAGACATTCCTCTTCTTATAACCTTCTTTCTTGTCTATCTTGCCCCTTGGGAAAGAGGTAAAATCCTTGTGTGGGCTGTTACGAGCTAGACACTTTGGCTCTTACCTCAGAGGTATCTTGTTTTGAGCCGAGGCGGCATCAGAGGTGGCAAAATTGAGCAAGTATGAGTCTCTGAGAGATGACTACATATTTGAGCCATTCACTTTATTTTTACTATTCCAAGCCGTATTGGGTACGAATATTAACTTAACTACTACCTGATGGTAAGTGGTGATGTAGGGCTGGGGTTAGTCTACCCCTAATTCTCACATTTTGTCATTATCAGTAGGAATTAGCATGAGATTAACACCTGCTCTCCGATCCAGTAAGCAGTTTAGCGAATGGCTCTGGTGGAAAACACAGGTCATAATAATCCCCAAGGCTGAGGAGTTCTTCCTTCACGTGATTGCCGCCTGCTATATGGTCTAATTTAATAGGAAACAGACAGAACAGAAGCACTCGAAGGATCCCCTTTTTCTTTTATTTTATCCCACCCCCTTTTTACTATCTTAACCCAATCAGAGGTGTTAAGCGTATCGTGCTGGTGGATGCGTGGCTGAGGGGTAGGCCAGTCGCAAACGGTGCTTACCCGATACCAGCCGATACCAGGCCGATTAGCACTTCTAGCAGACATAGAAGCTTCAAACTTAGAACACAATTAGTGTTTAATGTATAAATCAAGGAAAAACTAAAATATTTTTCAATATCGGTCCAGTTTTCTACATACACTAACTGCATAAATAACTTTGTAATCCCCTATAAATATATAGGATTACAAAGTTACATTTGCAGCGTACCTGTATATGTATAATATAATTGAATAAAAGGTGTAGATAGGTACTTTTTTGGTAATCAAGAAGTAGAAGGTACTGGAGGGAAATAAAGTAGGACTATCTGCAAAAAGAAATGAGATGCCATCAAAAACATAACTTGTAAAAAAATCCAAGTCCCGCAACTCAGTTCTTCTAATGATTTTGAAAGACATTAGTCTACGACGATCATGTGGTTCCGGGTTTGAATCCAACAGTGGGGCCAAAACAGATGAAGCGTTTTTCTGTCAAAAAATTGGCCTCAGTTGTCGTCCGAAATAAGGCACTTGACGAAGTTTTATCCACGTGCCAAGGAAATAAAGTAAAGTTTTTGGTTGTGCGTTTGATCTCTTTCCGGTCGTATCGGGTTGCCGTTCCATAGCGTTATGAGAGTGAGGGACTGTCCTGCGCTGATGACTCTCCAATGAGAAAAGCCGCGGTGACTGAAATTCTATTTGGTCCACCAACACGCATTTCAGAAGCACGGAATTTCTTGAAAGTTTTTTCTGCTCCAAAACTCTTACAGTATTGAGAGAAGACCAGTGCACAGCTGTGGCATACATAGGCTTGGACTTAATACTCCTTTTTTTAACGTACCTAACATCTCTTAGTAGATTTGCGAGTATCAGACTTTACAACAACACGAATCAAACTACTGTAAATTAACATCGAAATTTGTCAGTCTATTCTTAACGTTAAAAGGAAAGCGTGGGTTGAAATGCTCTGCATCGGTCATACGCACAAAAATTTTGCGGAGATTTAAATAACTCCGGGCACTCTCCATTATGAGTTTTCGTGAAAACGTCCACGGTAGGAGGACAATCAATTTATTTATTAATATTGAGTTTTGAGCATGTCAAAGCAAGCTTTCGTACTTCATTAATATAAATTACATAATTAACATGCAGCTTTATGTCCGGCCATTGTATAAAAGCTATTTTAAATGCGAAATATTTAAGTCTATGTGATATATGATAATATTTCGGTTTTTAATCGAATTTTGGCGTGTGTTGGTACAAACAATCCATTACACAATTTCGTCTTATTGGTGTCGTAAAGGGAGACTATTGAAGGTGCCGAAAACATCTTATGACTATTGTTAGATATCGGTATAGTCGTTGTGTTTTTCAGTAACACAATTCTTTAAAATATCTCTTGGAAGAATGAATATTCACTATAGCGGAAGCCGTTGGCAAGTACCTAATAATTATTTTCAGTAAATAACCTCGTTCAAGAGGACACCGTGCAAACCCAGTGGCGGTGTAAGAATATCCACTACAGCATATCGTCCCTTGGGTGTCGTAAAAGGCGCCAGGGTAAACCGTAACAGTAGATGGGCAGCAACATCTTCCTCATTACAACTCAAAATAATAAAACAACTGCGATTGCCAACTCGACTACAAATCGTGGTAACTCTGACAAAATCCCTCCTGTGAGGCAATCTGTAGGGGGAGGCCTATGTTCAGTAGCGGACTTTTGTAGGCTATGGATGATGGATAGATGGTTCACGAGGAAGAGGCTCAAAATAAGTTAAGGAACAATTAATCGTCCATTTCTTACTTCTGACAGGTTTACATCAGATAATTCCTTATTAATTAATGCATTCTCACTTGCAAAATGTTTGGAATAGTTCAAAATTCGGTACCTGAAACAAGGACTTCGCTCTCCCATATTAAAAACTATGAGGCGATGGATAAAATCCTCCATTTTAATTCAAAACTTCAGATTATCAATATGAGACGCTTTAACCAATCAAATAGTACAGTATTGCTCTTTCCCACTATATGCGCATAGCGTTGAGATGAGAATTAAAAAATTAATACCAATAAATTCCCATTATTTATCCGAATACAAAGTGAATTTCGTTATTTCGCAAATATTATTAGTCGTATTTCGACCACAGGCGATACTAGCAAAATGTAACAGCCTCATATGTCATTTTCAGGCACAGACCTCCTCCCATTTCCTCCGCGCTGCTGCTATTGGGAATCACGCATTGGCGTTATGTTGGATTACTCATAACTTGGAAACGTGTATAATTTCTCTGATATGCAGATTTACTCGTGATATTTTTTTAACTGCCGGGCACGTGGTATATCAGCATTTAACAGAGATCGAAATCAATTTTCTTAAGTAGTATAAATTTTTCCCGTTGTAGGGAGGATTTTTCACTATCTTTACATTTCACAGGCGAATTGTCGATTGCTGTACTGGACATTTCATGGATCTTAATACCTAAACAAAGATAGTCTACACACACGCACTCCTGGCAAGTGCGTGTGTGTAGACTATCTTTGTTTTGAGAACTTGCGGTACTACAGTACTCGTAGCATTTTAATCAAAAATATTTAGTGTCAGCTAATTTTAATTTTGATTAAATATTTTATAGTATTATTTATAAAGAATATTGATTTCGAAATAAGTGGGCTTCTATTTACCTCAGGGTTTATTTTATGTTACTAAGACAAAATTTGGTCAGTCTGTTTGTCTGGCCTAATCTACAGAATAACTGTACTAATTATGTTGAATTTCCATGAATAAATAGAAAATACCAGGATAATCATGAATGTATAGGAATACACTCTATTTTTGTTGAATAAATGTAAGATCTGTATTTGTGAAATTGTTAAACAGAACAAAATGTTTATTGATGATTAAATTATGAACTTTAGCAGAGAGAAGATATATACAAAATAAATTTCAAACATAAACCTTTCTGTTTGCAAGTTCTTACTTAAAAGAGGGAGAGGAGAAAGTTTTAGGATATCAACACATCAAAAAAAATCCCAATTTCTGGACCCGATAGATGGTTTTGTGGCCGAATTTTAAAAAAAATTAAATTCTAATTGAACTTGTGGCTTCAACTATCAAAAAGAGCTACGTCTGCAGAACCAATAGCTAGTTCTTTACAAGTACTGTACAAAAATATTTAAAAAAAATCGAGAATTTCTGTTCCAAAATACCAATACAATAAATCTTATTAGATGATAGTAGCAAATATCCTTTATATTTGAAAAGAAATGGTATACGTTTAAACTTGTTATTTAAAGAGCGCTTGACCGTATTTTCCTGAAAGTTGATAAATTATAAACAACTTTCGAACTATTGACCTTTCGTTGTGGAACTTAGTGGAAGTTTGCGGACAAGTTTCACATTTTTAACAAAGAAAAGTTTGCGGAAATAAATCAGAAAAGCTAATAAGAGAATGAAGGATCATTTGAAATTATTTGACGTTTATACATGCCGTGCGTGTAAGAGGCAAAAGTGTTGAATTGATACAGGACATGAGTTGTAACATTTTCCTGACACCAACATAAAATAATAATAAAAAATGCGGGCTAAAATCAGCAACTATGGTATCTAACTATCTATCCATAATATATAATAACTATCTATCCATTCTATGCGGCCATCTATGGCGGAGGCTTATGTTCAATGGCCTTCCCTGTAGATGACACATGCAATCGTTTAAATATGATGAATTCAATAATGAATAAAGAAAGATTATAAGTCTCATTAGTGTTTCGATAGCTAAATTAGTTTGTCTCAGTTACTTCAATAGCACTATGTCTTATGGGATTTTGCTATGTGGATATGCGACTGACGTATAAACTAAATGTGTTTTGAATAAGAGGGCCATAAAAGAAATTTATATTTTAAAACCGAAAGATAATGATAAATGATATGTGATGAACATATACAATACAATGAAAATATAAACAAGAAAAAACACAAGTGAGTGATATCATTTGAGTGATTTTCTACGTGGTAGAGCCATGCTGCAGTTATATTAGTAGTATAGTTGTAGCACGAGTGGGTCGGCTCGACCGGGGGAAGGACCACGCTCTCACAGAATACCAGCGTGAAATAGTAGCTTAATGCTGCTGTATTTCGTATGGTGAGTGTAGAGAACCGGAGACCCTTTTTATTGTAAATGAGGCATTCCATCTCAGTCCTCACGGGTGACAACGCATCTGCATTTTGATTTGTAATGGAAGATAGATGTAGATGTCTATGGGCCGCAGCAACCACTTACCATCAGGTGGACTGTGTGCTCGTTTGTCAGCCTATTCTATAAAAAAAAATCAGTTCCTCAACTCCAGAGAGTCAATAATTTATTCTTTGTTATAAACAATTTTTAACAATAATATAAAAAATTGTTGTGTACAGACTACAGAGACGTGCTATGAGGCTCATTGGTGACCTTGATTTGGTTGAAACCAACCTTGTATGCATCGAGTAGAGGCGCAGAGTAGCCAGCCTCTCGGTATTCTATAGGATGCATTTCGGTGAGTGTGCGCAGGAATTGTACGCTTTAATTCCTCCCTCTTCTTTCCACTATTGTACGACCAGGCGCTCGGTGGGTCTTTACCCCTTTGTTGTCTATATTCCACGCATTAGAACGATACAGTTTACTTCGACTTTTTAATGCGTACAGCAAAGGAGTGGAATAATTTGCAGACGTCTATCTTTCCGTCCCAATACAATCTGTTAAGTCTTCAAGGAAAGAGTGAATAGGCTTTTGTTACGCTAAGACAGTGCGATTTACCATCTAGGGCTGCATCACCACTTACCACCAGGTGTGATTGTGGTCAAGCACTGGCTTATAAAAAGTAAAAAAAATTGAAAGTGCATTTTGTGTAAATTGTGTCTCTGCTGGTGGTTTTATGTTGTTAGAAGACGTTACTAAAAATTGTTTATTGATTCTGTTTCTTAAAAATCTTACTAAATGATAAAAACCATAATATTTGTTGTTCTATTATAACCTCAAAATCTGATACTATTTTTGAAATATATCTCTTCTACAGCTAGTCCGTTATAAAAATAAGATCATATATGAATCGCCTAATGATCGACAATACGACACACAATTTTACGATGCGAAAAATGTACGGACGCGGAGCAATGTCCTTTGCGAGTATCAAACTTTACACAAATCAAAATGCTGTAAGTTAACGTCAAAGTTTCTCAGTCTATTTTTAACGTCAAGAGGAAAGCGTGCTCATGCTTATGAACCCCATCCATGCTCTTCATCGGTCACATTTGCACAATAATTTTGCGGAGATTTGAATAATGCTGGGCACTCTCCACAATGAGCTTTCGGAAAACGACGACGGTAGGAGGACAATCAATTTATTTATCAATATTGAGTTTTGAGCATGTCAAAGCGAGCTTTCGTACTTCATTAATATAAATTACATAATTAACACGCAGCTTTATGTACGGCCATAGTATCAAAGCTATTTTTAATGCGGAATATTTACGGCTACGTAACAGAATAGTTTCGAGGTTTTTAATTGAAGGTTGGCGTGTGTTGGTACAACTAATCCATTATATCATTTCGTCTCATTAGTGTCATAAGGGGTGACTATTGTAGATATCAAAAATACCTTATATCTATCGTTAGATGTTTAGGTATAGTCGTTGTGTTTTTCAGTAACATAGTTCTTTGAAGTATCTCTTGAAAGAATGAATATTAACTAGAGCAAGCGGAAGCCGTTGGCAAGTACCTAATAATTATTTTCAGTAAATAACCTCGTTCACGAGGACACCGTGCAAACCGTGCAGTGGCGGTGTAAGAATATCCACTACAGCATATCGTCCCTTGGGTGTCTTAAAAGGCGCCAGGGTAAACCGAAACAGTAGATGGGCAGCAACATCTTCCTCATTACAACTCAAAATAATAAAACATCTACGATTGCCAACTTGACTACCCTCTTATGAGGCAGTCTGTAGGGGAGGCCTATGTTCAGCAGCGGTTTTTATAGGCTATGGATAATGGATAGATGGTTCACGAGGAAAAGGCTCAAAACAATTGAAAGAAAAATTAATCGTCAATTTTTTACTTCTAGCAGATTCACATCAGTTAATTCCTTATTAATTAATGCATTCTCACTTGGAAATGTTTGTAATAGTACAAAATTAGGAACCTGAAACAATGACATCGTTCTTCCATAGTAAAAAGTATGAAATGGATATAATCCTCCATTTTAATTCAAAACTTCAGATTATCAATATGAGACGCTTTAACCAATCAAATAGTGCAGTATTGCTCTTTCCCACTTTAAGCCCATAGCGTTGAGATAAGAATTAAAAAATTAATACGAATAAATTCCAATTATTTATCCGAAAACAAATTGAATTTCGTTATTTCACAAATATTATTAGTCGTATCTCCACAGGCGATACTCGTAAAATGTAACAGCCTCATATGTTACTCTGGGGCATAAGCCTCCCTCCATTTCTGAGAGAATTTTGAAGCAGTAGTGATGAAGTGTATACTGCGCTGGTGCTATTGAGCATCACGATACGATTACTCTTAACTTGAAAATGTGTTTAATTTCTCCGATATGGATTTACTCGTGATATTTTCTTTTACTGCCGGGCTCATCGTATATCAGCGTTTAATGAAGATCGAAATCAATGTTACAAGTAGTATAAAATTATTCTCAAAAATATTTGGTGTCAGCTAATTTTAATATTTGTGATTTTTTCTAATATTATATATACAGATTATTAATATTGAAATAACTGGGCTTCTGTTTACCTCGCGGGGTCATTTGTACGTTACTAAGACTAAATTTCTGCCGGTCAATCTATCTGGGCAGAATGACTCAACTGATTATGCTGAATTTCCATGAACAACTAAAGAATACCAGCATGACCGTGAACGTATAGGAACATGCTCTATTTTATCTTAATTTGCAAGATTTCTTTTGTAAAATTGTTAAACGGAAAAATGGGTTTTTTAGATTAACTCATGAGCTATATTCTTAAGCACATAGAAAATAAATTTCAAACATTAACCTTTTTGTTTGCAAGTTTTTACCTGGAAGGAGGAGAATTGAAAGTGTTAGTATTTAAACACACATCAAAAAGAAAATGACAAAATCTAGACCCCGATACATGGTTTCATGGCCGAATTTTAAGAAATTTTATTTTCTAATTTAACTTGTGGTTTCTCCTATCAGAAAGAGTTACATCTGCAGAGCCAATTACAAGTTCTTTACAAGTACTGTACAAAAATATTTTAAAAAACGAGAATTTCTATTCCAAAATACCAATAAATCTCATTAGATAATATTAGCAAATATCCTTCACATTTGAAAAGAAATCGTATACTTTCAAACTTATTGTTTAAAGAGCGCTTGACCGTTATTTCCTGCAAGTTGTTAAATAAAAAACAACTCTCAAACCATCGACCTTTCGTAGTTGAACTAAGTGGAAATTTGCGGGCAAGTTTCACGTTTCTAACAAAAAAGGTTTACGGAAATAAATCAGACAAGCTAATAAGAGAAGAGAGGATCATTTGAAATTATTTGACGGTGATACATCCCGTGCGTGTAAGAGGCAAAAGTGTTAAACTGATACAGTCGAAGCTGATAGAGTCATGGCGGAAACTTATGTCTAGTGGCCTTCTTAATAAATGACAAATGCAATCGTTTAAATATAATGAAGTCAATTATGAATAAAGAAAGATTAGAAGTCCCACTATTGTTTCGATAGCTAAATTAGTTTGCTTCAGTTACTTTAATAGCATTATGTCTTATGGGATTTTGCTATGTAGATATAAGACTAAATGTGTTTTGAAGAAGAGGGCCATAAAAGATATGTATATTTCAAAATCGAAAGAGTATCTCAGAGTTTTTAAAGAAATGAATACATAACCTTTGGCCTCTCAGTATATTTACAAAAAAATGTATATTACAAAACAAATGATAGACAGTGTATAAACAGAAAAATAAACACAAGCTAGTGAAATCAGTTCAGAGAGTTGAGAGAGTCAGATTTATTTTATATAAACAAGTTCATTTATTTCACAAAACTGTATAAAAATTGTTATTATAACATCATATAACGATACTTTTTTATTCAATATAGATTGTAAATAATACTTATTGAAAGTCACGCTCTTTAATTGACCCCTGCACTGCTTCGGAAAGAAAATTATACATGGTTGATAACCCCAGGGGGACGTCAACAAATACGTTTTGTAAGTAATTTTGTACAGCCTGTGATTTCTACTGTATATTATTTTAAAAGACAGTTCCATTAGGTTTCTCTCTGGTTCTTCCTAGGTTATATGATTTTTCCTTTGAGTAGTAAACCAAAACTCAAAGGCTTTTTCTGAATAAATGTAAAAAAATACTTTATATAGGACTTACTTACAAGTTAGAAGGAAATAAAATAAAATACTATATTATTTTATGGGGTATCTATATAGTTTTCTCATCTGGTTGGGTTTCATAAATATATAATTGCGAACGGAAATGATAAATATGCATAAATAACAATAAAATTAAACAAATACATTTTACTGTACAGTCTGTCTTGTACAGCTTGAGGACTCTCTTTAGCCATGTATGGGGCACCGAGTCGAATGCCTTTTTGTAGTCTATCCTGGTGGGAGAGAAGTTCCGACGGTTGCGTTTCACCACTTTTCCAATGACCGCGTCAATGAGGAGTGGTTCCTTGGTTCCACGACCACCACCCCGACATCCATTTTGAGCGCGTGACATCACCTGATTTAGCTCCAGGTGACGAGTGATTCTCGCGCTCAAAATGGATGTCAGTGTCTTATATATGGTGGGTAGACACGTGATGGGGCAGTATTTGCTCGTGTCTGTGTAACCCGATCTTTAGGAACCAAGTGAGTGATCCCAGTAGTGAAGAGGCTCGGGAGCGACTTCTGATCGAGAGCCTCTTGAAACTGTCGGGCGAGCACAGCGTGACACACTACGAACCCCTTCAGCCAGTAATGATGCAGCCCGTCAAGCCCCGGACTTTTCCAGTTCGGCACCCTACAGATCGCCTCAGTCACGTCTTCCGGCGTTATGGTGACGGGGTCCATAGGCGTAACATTCACACTCTGGCTCGCCACAACTTCCATCCAAGGGCCCTCGCTGTGGTTTACGGGCTCTGACCATAGGCCACGGCAGAATGCGATAATGTCAGCCTGATTCGGTCCTGGGCCTGCTCCACATATCTCTGGTCGCTCCAATGATTTATAGAGCCTCTTCTGATCACTCTGGAAGAGACGATTCTGGTTGAACCGCCTTGACCTCTCGGTAAATCATCGAATCCGCTTCCCCCAAGCAGCGATCTTTTGCTTCAGGTCATCTATGCGCCCCGTTAGTTTCTGCGTGATATCCGACTGGGACAAACTGATATTTGTCCCAGCAAACGCCATTCTAACGGTGCGCACAAACCTCGGTCTATTATTACCCGACCTGAAGCTTATGAGTCTGCCGATAATGGCCCTTGCCTTTGCGATACGGTCCTCAATTCTTTTTCTCTAGTCTGGGATTGCGCTACTTTGTTTAGTAGCGCGTCCAGCCATGGGATGTTTGGCGGCAAACTGCCAGTGCGGCGCCAAAAAGAATCAATTCTTTTCATGTCCATCTGGCAAAGGTCCCGGCTGGCTTCCAAATAGGTTACCAGCATTGGGTTAAGAGCCCTCACGGCAGCCCGATTTCGCTTGCTTGGTGGCTTGGTATGCGGGCGATGGGTTCGTCAGTTCCCTACGCCTATTTTTATTATTACGATATTGAATAAAAATACTAAATCAATATTAATATCCACATTGGTTTAACTTACGTTAACGGTTTGAAATGAATTGAGCTCATTTGATGTGATTCTTTGTATTATTGTTTTTTTCTTTGTTACTCTCGATGCAAAACTTCAGTGGGTAACATATTGTATCGAAATTACTATGCAGACCAAGCTCTGCAACATATACTGTAAAGAAATTGGAAAATGTAGATGTTTTGTGCAGCTAGATTAGTTCATTTCAGTTATTTCTTTGACAATATGACTTATAGAATTTTACTATGAGGAAAGGCGATCAACATAGACCGATCTGTTTAAAGTAAAATACATGTCATCAAAAACATAACTCGTAAAAAAACCAAGTCTCGCAACTCAGTTCTTCCATCTTAAAAAGTTGTGAGATCAATGTAATACCAAGTCGATTAATTTATTCAGTCCCTCCTTAAGGTTACTTCTGTCTTAAGTTATTACGTAATTAGCTAACTTAACAATATCTTATTGTGACCATATCAATATTAAAAATCTTTTATGTTTTAAGTAAATAGATTAACTTGGGTCGTCGCATGAAAACACAAGGTATCTCACAAGTAATACATATTATATTAAATTCAATTGCTTAGTGCGATTGCCAAGTCAATCTATTTATTTAAAACATAATAGATTTTTAATATAGATATGGTCACAATAAGATATTGTTACGTTAGCTTATTACGTAATAACGTAAGACAGAAGGACTCTTAAGGAGGGACTGAATAAATTAACCGACTTGATATTACATGGATCTCACAACTTTTTAAGATAGAAGAACTATACAATAAACACTAATTGTGTTCTAAGGTTGAAGCGTCTATGTCTGCTAGAAGTGCTTTAGAGTTTTGATGATCGGTCAGTCAGTGAATGACAAAATTAAGAAATTTTGACTAATTATAATTCCTAAACTACAGGTTCAAATTGAATGAAATTTGAATGAATGAAATGAATATACCGTGTCTATACAATGCCTGCTTGAATTCTTCAAATTTAGGTTCCTAGTTTTATCCACAACGAAGTTATAGGGGGTCGAAAATGGCCTGAATTGCTTCGAGAAAGGTATGGTACGGCCGTGCCGCTTTTTTGCTCGACTTTGCGGGGACACTGCCATGCCCCCAGATTATATACAGGTTGGTCTTAGAGTAAATATAAATAATACACAAGTTGTTTATAACATAACGCCAAAAGATTCTCTTAGATATTTTTTTAAGAAATAATTATATTATCTTTATCCTCTCAGTATATTTATGAAAATTTAACACAATCTAGTGATACTAGTTACTCGACTCCAAAGTGTCAGTAATGGATGAAGCGTATACATTTGTTACGTTTTTATTTTATTATTATAATATGGTAAATTTGTTGCTAGTTATATAGCTATAGTGTTGAGCTATTACGATCATTAACGAAGTGTCAAAATTTACCTTCTTATATTGTAGCAGTTTTTTATTGCCTGAAAACACGGACAAAACAACATTTTCTATAAATGAATCCTAGCTAGATCAATTTATTTCCCCCGAAAATCCCTAGACACAAAATTTTATGAAAATCGTTAGAGTCGTTGCCGAGATTCCGATTATATATATACAAGAATTGCTCGTTTAAAGGATAACCTTCGCCCAAGTGCAAGCAATAACTTGACAAAGTTTTAGCCATAGAATTATATAATACAAAATAGAATGTCAATCAACCTTATTTTGTACGAAGATTGGCGTCACCGGGAGCACACATACAAGCAATTACGTCATATTATCACTATTACAATCTCGATTCGCTGTGTTGACAGACTGAGCAAATTAACACATTTTAAGCTTTTGATTAATGTTCAAGATCATCATTAAAAATAAATCGTTTAAATTTTAATACATATCTATTTGTAAATAGTTAGCAAACTAATCGAAAATTGGAAATGATTATAACGTCAAAAGAGATGTGCTGACATTTATGGATGTAAATTGACATGTTAGTGACATTTTAGTGGCTACACGGGCTCCGCCTACTCCCCCGTTCTATTTCGTATGTATTATAGTATTCTATGGTTTTAGCGCAATCTGATAAATGGTAATGGCAGCGAATAAAATACGAAATAACAATCATTAATTTTTATATATTAGAAGAAGGTAAGATATTATGTTATTTTGAAATGAATCTCACCCTCACTTGGTAAACAAAATAAGAGTATTTAGAGTAGTTAAAGTATTGCTGTCGAGTTCTTTGTTTTACAATTTAAAGCAACGTTTTTACAAACCCGACGACGTTCCTTTTAGTATTAGAAGTAATTCATTCTTTTTAGATCTTGATACATGAGTATTAAACTTTATTTAAAAACAATTTATGTGTTGTTACTTACTTTGGATAAATTACGTGAGTTTTGAAGTAGACAGAATACTCGCCCTAGTTGAAATAATGAAATAACGAGTTGGTAAACTGACGCAACAAGAGTGCTTCACTTCGCCGTTTATATCAAGTAGATCATTAATAATTTAATAAACTTATGAAATTTCTAAATTTAATTTCAAAGCAGTCAAAAGTAACATTCTAAGATACGCAAAACATTACGTATTAAGTGAATTTTATAATGAAAGCATTATAATGTTACAATGCATGCTTTACTCTGTTTCAAAACGGTTAAAAGTAACATTCCCAGGAAAGTAAAACATTACGTATTTAAAGTAAAATTAGTTTATCAGAAAATTATTAAGTTAATAAATTTTACATTAAAGTATGAGTTTCGGTAAACGGATAGGCATTGAAGTACCATAGGGGTTAGCCAAAATGACGTTTTACAATGGTTATCGCTATAGAAAACAATAAAAATCGAATGAAATAAACGTTAAATTACATGAATGTCAGGTGACCTGACTTTAAATTCCGTTCTCTTTATCCACGCACGCTCTCACGTGTGTGTACGCGCGTGCGTGCGAGCCTGCGAGCGTGCGTGCGTGCGTGCGTTCATGCGCGAAATTTTATTATTTATTGAGGTAGAGCCATGCTGTAGTTATATTAGTAGTATAGTTGTAGCATGAATGGGTCGGCTTGACCGGGGAAGGACCACGCTCTCACATAATACTGTGTTTCGTATGGTGAGAGTAGAGAACCGGATACCCTTTTTACTTGAAACGAGGCATTCCATCTTAGTCCTCACGGGTGTCAACGCATCTGAATTTTGATTTGTAATCGAGGATAGATGTAGATGTCTATGGACCGCAGTAACCACTTACCATCAGATGGACTGTGTGCTCGTTGGTCACCCTATTCTATAAAAAAATAATTTTAACATAGTTTCAGTATCGTCATAAGATTATAACTGTAAGTATTCGGTCACTTTTTGTATTAGAATACTTGAATTTTTGAATTTTAATATTAAATCCAAACCTTAACATTTGTTGAAGAAAATAAATGTCAGGGATTCTATTAATTTTTTATAGCGTTATGATCGTAGGAAGCCATCTTGTCTAATCCCGCACATGTCTCGTTATTTGGACTCTGCTTCTCATGACCGATTTCTATGTCTTAAAATTAACACAAGAATTCACGAGGAAGTATGTCAACTTTTCATAGAATTGTGAAGATTGATGTACTAGGCCATGGTGATAATTATGGCCATTGATGACAGAAAATCTATCTGAAAGGCTGGACGCTCGCAATTACAACATTATGATGGACAGCAACATTGCCCAGCTTGATAAGTGTGGTTAAACCTTCCAAGAAGCTCATTTAATTTCAGCATTTGAGGAACTCAGACTCATGATGTGTAGAATGTAGACGATGAAATCTAACATGTTAAGCCGTCATTCATTAATGATACAACATGTTTCAGATGCTTCCTTTAATGTAACAACATTCATCGTTCAAGATGAAATGACAGTCTCTCGTTCCCTTTATATGGTTGTTTTATCTTCTTCGTTATTATCATAATTACCACTGTGATATACAATAATCGTGATATACAAGTTTACTAAAACTCCGAGCATAACTTTCTCCATGTCTCGCGTAGTGATTATAAGCTTGATATGACCAGCAATAGAGAACCACGTTTTGATTCCGTAAACTGTCACTGGCAATATGAACTTTATACAAGTGGTAAAATAAAAAAATTACACACTTTGGTTTTATTCAAACTACCAGAACAATAAAACATCAAGACAATAATATTAAATACACAATAAAAAAGTTTTTATATTTAAAAAAAACAAGGGAATGACTGTCTCAAACATGTCAAATGACTAGACCGTTATTTAAATCTACACAATATTCAAACCAATGACGGTTAATCATACCCATCAGTTATTCCAATGTTTAATCGGTTCGCCATATTGTCGATTATGAAAAATTATTTAAAAGTATTAGCAGCGGGTTTGTTAAAATAAGATATGCATCAGGACAATCTATAAAATTTAAAAAAAAAATCTTGCACTGAAAATATTTTCGAAAAACTTTCAGTTTTTCTCCTAATTTTTTAATACTTATACGATATTAAAGCTAACTCACGCCATGTGTTGGCGGCGTACGACAGAGATATGTATAGAGAGCTACCACCACATTTCTTCCAATGTGTGTACATAAGAGTTGAATGGATAATAACAGGAAGGTCTATCTAGTAAGTTATATCTAAGTATAAAATACCTAGACCGTTTATATGGATTTTATCATGTTTAATTAACTTATTTTTGATTCCAAACGATTCGGGTGCTTCACAGCACCCATGGTCCCGTGGAAGACTGAGATGTTGACATCGTAATGTCATAGTTAGCCCAGCTACTTTCAGTTTTTGAATATTAATGAAGTCTTGCAGTGGTATGCTTAGGTTTGGATTTAATTTTGTTTATTATAGGATCCCAAGCAGATGGCAGCACCCATCCATCTTCTCTATTGAAATTAGGATGTTTTTTTAATTTCATTAGCCTCGCTTATCATCCTTGGTAGGAATCGATGTTCTTTTACGAGGATTTGTGGTTTATCATATCTGACGTAATGGTGGGGACGATCTTGAACATGATCACAGACTGCAAACTTCCCGGAGCGTCTAGCTTGTTCACTCCTGCATCTTCTAGAGGAATATTACACTTGATAAATGATAAAAACTGACTAATTTTCTTCAGCAGCTTGTAGTATAATGATTTCTTAAATTTACGCGAACACTACACATTGAATAAAACTAAATTTACGATTCTATCGCGTTTATTTAACTGATTTTACTTATTTTTAATTCCCGACGTTTCGGGTGCTTTACAGCAACCATGTCACAGATGATCGATGTAATGGTGGGGACGATCTTGAACATGTTCACAGACTGCAGACTTCCCGGAGACTTCCGTGAAGCACCGACGCTCGGGAAGTCTGCAGTTGTGAACCATCCCCCACTTACATCAGATTTGATAAACCACAAATCTTCGCAAAAGAACACCACTACTACGAAAAAAACACCCAAAAGGGTGCTGCATCTCTTGGGATCCTATAATAACAAAATTAAACCCAAACCCAAGCATACCACTGCAAGACTTCAAGATACTGTAAGTTCGTTTTGCGTAAATCGGATCAAAAATTAATATTCAAAAACTGAAGGTAGCCAGGCTAACAATGACATTGGAACGTCAAACATCTCAGTCCCCCCCCCCGTGACCATGGTTGCTGTAAAGCACCCGAAACGTCGGGAATTAAAAATAAGTAAAATCAGTTAAATAAACGCGATAGAATCCGTAAATTTAGTTTTATTCAAAGCTTGTAGTATGTTTAAATGGAAGCTCGCTTCAAGATGTAGCTTGTCTGAGACTCCTCTGCATACATACATACATACATACGGAAGTACAGCAGGCTCACGCTTGACTGTGGCTGACTTCACTCAGTCACTGGGAACTTTGCGCGGGAGCTAAAGCTTCGTCTTGCAATACTTGCTTAACGTGCTGAAGCTCGGCGGCCAGATGTTTTCTGTAACAGATCCTTTGTGCTCTCTCAAATTCGATGTAAAATTGGAAGTGGTCATGAGCTTTTTACTAACTATTTTCTTTATCTTAATTCTTTATTGCCTATCTAAAGTATCTATATATTTTATTTTTATTTTATAGAATAAGGTGACAAACAAGCACACAGTCCACCTGATGCTTACCATCAGGTGGACTGTGTGGTTGCTGTGGCCCATAGATATCTACATCTATCCTCAAATCAAAATGCAGATGCGTTGTCACCCGTGAGGACTAAGATGGAATGCCTCGTTTCCAGTATAAAACGTCTTCGGTTCTCTACACTCACCATACGAAACACAGCAGCATTGAGCTTCTATTTGACGTTGGTATTCTGTGAGAGCGTGGACCTTCCCCGGTCGAGCCGGACCATTCGTGCCACAACTATACTACTAATATAACTACAGCACGGCTCTACCACGTAAAAAAGTCCTCTGGTGAACATAGGCCTCCCATAGATTTATTTGCTTTATAGATTGTCTCATAGGGTCGATATGTGCCATATTCGCCACGCATGAGAGGCGGGTTGGTAACCGCAGTCTTTGATTACTTTGAGTTGTTACCTGGAAGATGCTGCCATGCCCATCTCTTGTTTCATTTCGCCTCTTACGACAACCACCAGACGATATGAGATAGTGGATATTCTCACACCGCCACTACACTTTTTATTTATTAATAAAAATGTACAAGCAAAGCAGATTTTAAAGCGACAACTAAATTTATCTTAAAACACTGTGTGATATTACGAAAGTGCTCCGAACCATTTCGTCGCTGCACAGTGCAAAATAATATGAAAACAGTGAATTGTTTAACTGTCTTTACTGCGCTTAAGGGCTACTTTAGCGGCAAAGTGGAGCGTGAGAAATTTCATTGCATAGTCTGAAATGAGTTTAATAGTCGTTCTGCATATTTGAAATAATAAAAGAAAAAGCGAGTGCATTCTGTTCTTTATTACCATTTGTTTATTAAATGACTTTTTTCTGTTTGTCTGTTGGGTTAAAATTTTGCAATCAATTTAAAGCTCACTTCCCGAAGAGCTAGAGTTCTTAAATTTCAAACATAGCTTATAATTAGTAATATCACAAAAATGTCACTATTTTGAATAGCATTTGTATCTAACTCCACAAAATATATATATATAATAAAAATTGTTTACACCTCGTGCATCAGAATATACAAGTCATGATAGGCAAAGAGCTGGAAATTGAATTGTTCTTAAATAGCAACCATATTCATATTTTGTGTATGACTGAACATTGTATTGATATTAGCTCATACTTTAATGTTTAATTTCAGTAATCACCAGGTGGTCAGTTCTTTCAATAGAGAAACAATTTTAAGAGGTGGCTCCTTAATTTTAGCTAGTAAATTATTATCATGTAAAGAACGTAAAGATATTGTGAGCCTCTCTGTTGAGCGAACTGTAGAAACGGCATGTGTTGAGTTTGAGCACCTCATTGTTGTGAGCGTTTACAGACCCCCATGTTCTTTATATGATACTTTTGAAAAAATTATGGAAGAAGTTTTTGCTAAGCTTAATAAACAGAATAAATCTGTTGTAACATGTGGAGACTTTAATATCAATCTTCTAGAAGCTTCCTCCACCAATATTAAATTTAGATAATTGTTTAAATCTTATAGTCTTTTTAATTTATTTATGGAGCCAATACGTATTGCTGAATCTAGTGCAACATGTATAGATAACATTTTTACAAATGTTAAGCCGTTCAATAAATTTATGATTCAAAAATTGAGCTCTGATCACTGTGGACAATTAGTTTCATTACCTTATGTTCACAAAAAGTAAGTAGATAAAAACTAGTGTTTGTTCCAGTAAATGCACATCGCTTGGAGAAGTTTAGAAGTAACATAGTAAAAAAAACTTCCATTACTTTCATACCAAAATAATCCAAATTTTTGTATGGAACATTATTTAAGCTCATTTGCAATTAATTTAATAATACTTTTACTTCTAAAATATTCTCCTTGAGCAATCGCAAGGCATTTAATAAATGGGCGACAGTACGATTCCATAACAGTAGACAAAGTTTATATGAACTTTACAATGAAAGGTCATATAATCCTAGTGTCGAATTTAGGGAATATCTAAAAAAATATTCCAAAATATTTAAAAGAGTGTGCTCCATAGCCAAGTCATTGTATTTAAGCAACTAAATAAAGACTGCTTCTAATAAAATTAAAGTGACATGGAGTATAATTAATACTGAAACTGGTAAGGTCAATTCTCGCAATTCAAACTACCAGTTAAGTTTTAACAATAAATTAATTAAGTCAGATCAGGATGTTGCAATGGTTTTTGAGAAATATTTTACTGATATTCCGATCTTAACCACCAAGTCACTGAATTCTTTTCCTGCTGTCGCCGAATCATTACTTAAATAAAATGTAAACGTGTTTACAAAGTATTTTACATTTCATAAAGTGTCATCAAAAGATATTTTAAAATATTTTAAAACTATTGATATTAAGAGAACCGCCGATCTATGGGGGATTGCTGTTAAAGTTATTGCGTCCATAATAGATGCAATCGCGCCTCAACTATCTAATATTTTAATAATAGTATCGAATCTGGTCTGTTTCCTGATTTAATGAAGCATAGTAAAGTAATACCTTTATTTAAATCTGGTAGTACATTGGACCCCGCAAATTTTAGACGTATTTCTGTACTGCCAACACTTTGCCAAAATTATTCTTGATCAAAGGTTAATTTTTTATAATGTTAATAATTTACTTCATAAAAATCAATTTGGTTTCACAAGGGATCGCTCGACAACTGATGCTGGTGTTGAGCTGAATTAATATATATTTAATGCATGGGAGAATTCACAGGATACTTTGGGTGTGTTCTGTGACTATCCAAAGCCTTCGATTGTGTTCACCATGAAACATTATCAGGAAACTTCAACATGATGGTGTAAGAAGCGATGCTCTTAAATTAATTATTTAAGCATTAAATGAAATAACATTAAATTACATATTTAAGCAAAAAGTTGTCATTATAATATCAGTTTTTCCGGGTCGATTTACAAATGGGCGTACTCAGGGCTCAATTCTCGGCCCCTTTCTGTTTCTTGTATATATTAATGACTTACCTTACATAGTAGGTGATAACCATGATATAGTATTATTTGCTGATGATACTTCATTAATTTTCAAATTAAAACGACAGTTATTAAATTACGACGAAGTAAATAATGCTATAGCTAAGTTAGTTAATTGGTTTAATGTTAATAATTTGCATTTGAATGGAACTAAAACTAAATGTATGAAATTCGTAACTCCTAACGTTAAACATGTCAATACTAACGTAATTTTAAATGGGGAGGAACTGAGTCTTGTTGATAACACCATTTATCTAGGAATCACACTGGACGCAAAGCTTTGCGTCATTGCTGCTGCTGGTTTTGATATATGGATATCAAAACCAGCAGCAGACTTAGTTCTGCAGCATATCTATCTATTAGCACCTCTACCTTCCCTGATCAATGGAGAATAGCTGTGGTAATAAGAAAAACAGGCAACCTGTTTAAAATATCTACGCCCCATAAGCATCTTGCCTTGTTTATCTAAGGTATTAGAAAAAGTGGTCTGCGTTCAGTTAACCGAATACTTAGAGGTACACAAAATCTTACCTTTAGCACAGTCAGGTTTTCGTGAACACCATAGCATGTCAACAGCGATTATTGATGTTGTTGATAATCTACTAACAACTCAGGATAAGGGAATGGGGACAATACTTACTCTTTTAGATTTCTCACAAGCTTTTGACTTCATAAAATGTACTCTTCTTCTGTCTAAGTTATTTTTCTATGGATTTGACGCTTGCACAGTTCAATGGTTTCATAGTTACTTAACAGATAGATTGTAATATGTTAGTATAACATAACATGTTGACACAATACTTATGTCTAAACCGTACTTAGTTTCTCGCAGTGTCCCACGGGGATCTATCCTGGATCCTATTTTATTTATTTTATATAGTTCAGACATCACTAGCTGTATCAAAATTGTGAGTATCACTTATATGCAGATGACTTACAAATATATAAATCTTTTTTCCCTCAAGATTGTGAAACTGCTGTCAAATAATTGAATGAAGATCTCAAACGTATCTCGTTATGGTCCAAGCAAAATTTTCTTGTGTTAAATCCACAAAAATCGAAATTTTTAATTCTAGGTACAAATAAAAATATTAAAAATATATCAATGCTTCAGCCCTTAGTTCTAATTGATAATGAACCTATACAGCAAGTCTCTGAGGTAAGAAATTTAGGTGTATTATTTTATTCTAGTTAGCGATTTGAAAGTCATGTACTTGAGGGAGTGCGCAGTTGCTTTTACCGTTTGAAGTTATTGTATAAAGTTCGGCAATACCTCAGTGAAGATATGCGGATAAGATTGTGTGAGTCATTAATACTGTCTAAGTTAAATTATGCAGATGCAGCCTATGGACCACGACTGTTGAGAAGGTCAGAGAAGCTCATACAGCGGGTGAAAAATGTGTGTACTCGGTTTTGTTTCACTGTCCCGCCTCGAAGTCATGTAACGCCTTATTTGAACCACGCTAATCTGTTAAATATGTGTGCCCGGAGAAAATTACACCTTGCTACTATACTATTCTCGACAATAACAAAACAGCGACCAGTATACCTGTTTCACAAGCTGAAGTGGGCCCGAGATCAAAATAAATATAATACAAGAGCTTCTATTCATTCCCTTTTAACAACTCGATACCGCACAGCTGCGTTTCGAGGTAGTTTCAAATTTGCAGCAACCCACCGTTGGAATGATCTACCACCACCTATTCGTTCCCTAAAGTCACTGAATAGTTTTAAAAACAAACTAAAGTTCTATTACTTAGCACAATAAGTTCTAAATACGTGATACAATTACGTTTAAAACGCAAAATAGTAATAATATTTTTACTGTTTTACACCAAGTTCAAATATTATTGATTATTGTTTATTTCTGTTACATATGTGATGAATGATCATTTATTATTTATTTATTTTTAATCTTACTTTTTATTTTCTAAAAAATTCTAGGAGGTCTCGTAACATGCCGTGTCCCTTTGAGTACAGAATATAAATTATATATGTACTAAAATCATAAATTTTATTGCTACTTTGCTTTGTCTTCCCCATAGAACCGAATATGTTATATGTAAGCGTAGGTATAATGTATGTACTACACACCATTTATATTGATATTAATACAGTATGTCTGTGTTAATTGTGTTCGTTAGCACTACTCTTTAACCCACTGCCTAATTACTATTAGTCTATAAGTTGTAGTTACGCGTAATTCGAGGTTCACACACCGAGTCATCAGTGAAGTCACAAGGTTCCAACTGAAAACCAGCGCTGCCTCTGCAGCATTATGTTGAATTGAAGACCTATTTGATGTAACATTTTATCTTTAAATTCTTTTTAATTTTTTTTTTTGTTTCATTATTAATTAACATCATGCATACTCTGCTTATTAAATAATTTTAATGCGTAAGCAGTCTTACAAATGCGCATGCATATTCTTTGTCCATTGTAATTTATATTTAAATTTCAAAAATTGTGTGTAAATTGTGATTATCAAATAAATGGTTCTTTCTTTCTCTTCTTTCTTTGATATGTTGTAAAAAAGATTAGAACTCTTACCAGTGTTGAAACAGCTAGAATAGTTTACTTTAGTCATTTCCATAGCATTATGTCGTATGGTATTATGCTATGGGGCCACGCGACTGACACTGAAATTATATTTATTTTACAGAAGAGGGCCATTAGAGCAGTATATAATTTAAAACCAAAAGAGTCACTGAGACAAAAATTTAAAGAAATTAATATATTAACTCTGGCCTCTCAATACATTTATGAAAATCTAATGTATGTACACAAAAATAAAAGTAGTTTTGCGGAAATAAGTGATATTCATTCTGTAAATACTAGGAACAGACACAAGCTAGTAGTACCAGTTACTCGACTCCACCGAGTCAGTAATTCATTCTTGGGGCGATGTATACGCTTCTACAACAAAATCCAGAAATCCCAGAAAATATACAAAATTTGTCCTAAACCAAGTTCAAAAATGCTATAAACTAAGTTTGTATAAAAAGGGTTATTATAATAGTAAGGAATGTATGGATGATAATAATCCCTGGGAAGGGTGATCGCTACCAAGCTATTACTTATTTGTCTTGTGTTGCTAATTGTAAACATGATTGTATAGTGATAGTCAATATATATATACATACAACATGTCCCAGTTATATTTTAAGTTATATAAAAAAAATTAAATTCTTCAGAAATTGAGACCGTTTATAATATTTTTCACTACCATGACCACATTTTTTTAAATATTTGTTTCTTTTTTTATATGCAACCTGAATGAATTAACTGACAAGACAAACCTTAGAGTAAAATCAATCGTCACTGGTTTGAATATTGTATCGATTTAAATATCGGCCTAGCCATTTGAGTCAGAATATTCCGTTAGTGTTTTTTTAACTCGTTGTTTAAAGAGCGCTTGACCGTATTTTCCTAAAAGTTGATAAATTAAAAACAACTCTAGAACCATCGACCTTTTGTAGTGGAACTTAGTGGAAGTTTGCGAACAAGTTTCACGTTTCTAATAGGAAAAGGTTTGCGGAAATAAATCTGAGAAGCTAATAAAAGAAGAAAGGATCAAATGAAATTAATTGACGGTGATAGTGATCTCGCCGTGTAGTGGCGGCGTGAAAGAATCCACTTCCTCATATCATTCCGTGGGTGTCGTAAGAGACGACAGAGGATAACGAAACAGGATATGGACAGCAGCATCTTCCTCATAACAATGTAAAATAAATAAAAAAACTGCGGTTGTCTACTCGTTTGCCAAGCAACGAGGTAACTATGTGGATTGCGGTCACCCACGGAATGATATGAGGTAGTGGATTCTTTCACGCCGCCACTACACGGCGAGATCACTATCACCGTCAATTAATTTCATTTGATCCTTTCTTATTTTATTAGCTTCTCAGATTTATTTCCGCAAACCTTTTCCTATTAGAAACGTGAAACTTGTTCGCAAACTTCCACTAAGTTCCACTACAAAAAGGTCGATGGTTCTAGAGTTCTTTTTAATTTATCAACTTTCAGGAAAATACGGTCAAGCGCTCTTTAAACAACGAGTAAAAAAAACACTAACGGAATAACTGACTCAAATGGCTAGGCCGATATTTAAATCGACACAATATTCAAACCAGTGACGATTGACCTTACTCTAAGGTTTGTTGTGTCAGTTAATTCAATCTTCAATGGGTTCCTTATAATGGCAATTAGAGAAAATTATTTAAACAGCTAGCAAGCTAGTTTGTTAAAATAAGATATACGTTAGGATAACCAATTAAGCTTAACTGAATATTTTTTTGCCCTGATAATATTTTAGAAAAAAATGGATCTGAAATTACAGGTTTTGTACTGATTTTTAAATACTTATACAATATTACGCCATGTGTTGGCGGCGTGAGAGAAGCTACCACCCCACTTCTTACAATGTGTGTATAATGGCCCGGCTAGATGCTCCGTCTTGCCTGCGTAGTCCAGGCCTGTGCAGTCATGACTGTACAATGGCTGGTGCAGGTAAGCTCGCGCAAACTGGACTGTGCAAACCTCAAAGTGTTTTGCGAGCTCGTCACGTCACGATGTGGCCAGAAAAGGTTTTTTTTTTTAACGGAGCCTTATATTATTGCATATATACTGCGAATATTGTGCAATTCCTTCAATATTATATACATACGAAATGAATTGATAACCTGCTTTATTTTTGGAAGTCTGTCAACAATATTACAAGCATCACAAGTTGTTAATCCAACATATTTATTACACATCATTAAAAAGGTACTTAGTTTATATTTATATACCTCTTTTAGTTTTTCGATTAATAAATGATAAGCTTCATTTTCATTGTTCCTGACGAAATATTTCTTTTCACAACGCCGGTAACAATTTGTACAATCCTATGAAGTCGGTTAAAAGATCCCTAGAAAAATTGCGTACAGATTTTTTTAATTTAAGATTTTGTAACATGACATGTGTCGTCAAAAACAATTTAGACGGACTGAAGCACGGCTTGAATAACCGGCTACAGGCTCAAGTAAGCTCGCAGGCAAAACCGTGCAAAGCAATCCGCGCAGTCCAATCTTTAGCACGTCAACGATTACGCAAGTTGTCTGCGCGAGCTACCGTCTTGCCGTCCACACGCACGCGCTTACCTGTGCAAACTGGTTTATACAGACATGCTCACAGGTAAGACGAAGGGTGTAGCCGGGCCATAAGAGTTAAATGAATAATGGCAGGAAGGTTTATACAATAAGGTATATATACAAGTATAAAGTACCTAGACCCAGAAATTACGGCAAACCCTCTTTAAAACGTGGGATACATGTCCACCTGAGTAAAAAGAAAGGGTGAAAAACGAACACGAGCAGGCCACCTTACGATAACTGAATACCTACTGTGGCCTATAGACACCTTTATCCTAGATTAAGAATCAAAATGCAGCCGTGTTGTCAACCCTGAGGAATAAGATCACCAAGATGCCTTGTTACTCTAACCATTGATTTATATATACTCAATGCTCTAACCGTAAAAAACATAATACGGTCACGTCAGTTAATATTTTTTAAATGTCATTTTATACATATTAACTGACTTTTGACATTATACTGTTTATTATATGTTCAGTATATATATATATATATATATATATATATATATATATATAAAAATCACATAACACTCACGCCTGTCACCCAGAGGGGTAGGCAGAGACTACAGACTTCCATTTGGCACGATCCTGACACACCTCTCTCGCCTCCTTCACTCCTTTATCTCGTAACTAAATTTTTAAACCGGGCTATTTCTAAAGGAAAATATTCAAAGCTATGTGCTTGATAAAATTATTATATTTTGTTCTCAAGAAATAAAGTAACTGTGACATTTGTAAGATAAACGGCACAAACTTTTGACGTTTGAGAATTAGGGGTAGACTAACCCCAGCCCTACATCACCACTTACCATCAGGTAGTAGTTAAGTTAATATTCGTAGCCAATACGGCTTGGAATAGTAAAAATAAAGTAAATGGCTCAAATATGTAGTCATCTCTCAAAGACTCATACTTGCTCAATTTTGCCACCTCTGAAGCCGTCTCGGCTCAAAACAAGATACCTCTGAGGTAAGAGCCAAAGTGTCTAGCTCGTAACAGCCCACACAAGGATTTTACCTCTTTCCCAAGGGGCAAGATAAACAAGAAAGAAGGTTATAAGAAGAGGAATGTCTTTGAAAAGAAGAGAAGTCGAGGAAAAAAAGTTTTTAAAAAACATAAAACATATTAAATTATGTTTGTATTAGTTACGTTTGCTAGTTTAAACGTATAATATGTTATATATTTATTTACATTTTTTAAAATATATTATTAAATAAAATTATACAAAAAATAGCATGCATGAGACTTGTATATTGCTAAGTACTCTGTTAAAAGATCGTTGCTCCATAAACTAATGTACGCCTTATATTATATATTCTATATAATAATGTCCTCCAGACCGAACCTCCATTGTACAGGCCGCCGTGACCGAATCACGGCGGCCTGTACAATGGAGGCTAGCCATCGGCGCAGGACGGGATTATAGTGCCCAAGTGTATGCGCAAGCACAGGTGCACTCTCTATTCCCTCACTCTCATAATGCGATGGGACGGTAAACCGACACGACCGGAGAGAGATCAGGCGCAGGATCAACGGCTTTACGTGCTTTCCGAGGAACGGGGGTGAGACACCGCCAACTTCCTGACTCCGATAACTACTGACAATTTCTTGAAGAAAAACTCAATAATTGATTTTTTGGTCCGACTCGGGATTCGAACCCAAGACCTTATGACCAGCAGTCGCACTACTACAACCACCAGACCAACGAGGCCGTCATATTCTATATAATCTAATGGACGACAGTCGTTTTCATAAAATCGCGAGTGTAAATTTTGTTTGGGGCGCTCAGACTTGAACGCATTGACTGTGGATGACCCCGGAGTACTGTAATGGGATGTCTCGTTTCCAGCAGGAAGAGTTTTCGGTTAACGGAACTCGTCAAAATAAGTATTTTGTTAAGTTTAATAAGAAAATTGTAACGAATACTAACTCAATCCTACGATAATAGAGGTATAATCCCGTTTCTTGCTTTAATCACTAAAATTTTATAGAAAATTATGTAACGCAAACCGTTTTATAATTTCAACCGCAAAAAACAAAATCAAATTCGTGTAGATTTTGTGTTATGAAATCTCTCAATAAACCACTCAGTGTATAAAGGGGCGCTGCGTATTTAAGGCATCTGTTAAATTACACGGTGTTTCCACACAAAAATACGCAACATACGAGTACTAAGAGCATACTCTGTCGGTGTATTACTCTGTGTGTTTTTACCCTTGATCTCATGGCGTTCCCGTACTCTTTATTTTATTTTATAGAATAAAGGTGAGAAACGATCACATAATCGGTCGATAAGTGGATATTGTGGTACATAGACAACTAGAACAATCCTCTAATAAGGTCATAATGCAGAACTGTGTTGCCACTCACGGAGACTAAAATTAAATGCATCCTCACTAGTAAAAAGAATCTCTGGTTCTTGTCACTCACCTTATGAAACACAACACTAACAGCTCTTTTACACTGTAATTCACACGAGTGGTTACTATCCGAAACACAGCAGCATTAAGTATTTTACGCTGGTATTCAGTCTGAGCGTGGTCCTGCCCCGCTGGATCCGACACATTCGTGCTGCAACCAGAACTTAGCTGCAGCGTGGTTCTACGACGTTTAAATTTATTAAAATTTTTATTTTGATTAAACGTAGTTTGTTCTTGTACTATCCATCCCCTGAACTACCATGGCTCACTGCTTAAAGAACTAGCCCCTTAAGCTTCATATTTAAGAGCCATATCACGTGAAAATAAAATACAAAATGTTGTAGGAAACAAAGTCTTTGGTGCCACTTATTTATTATTTATTTTTATATTGCCGTGACGTCAAAAGTTTGTGCCGTTTATCTTACAAATGCCACAGTTACTTTATTTCTTGAGAACAAAATATTATAATTTTTTCAAGCACATAGCTTTGAATATTTTCCTTTAGAAATAGCCCGGTTTAAAAATTTAGTTACGAGATAAAAATTAATTTTAAGTAAAAGTCAAAGTAATTACTTTTTATTTGATTTATGCTTGTTTAAAACTCCTATGAACGTCATTATGTAAATATATATATATAATATAAATATATATATATATATATATATATATCCCATCGCATTATGAGAGTGAGGGAATAAGAGTGCACCTGTGCTTGCGCATACACTTGGGCACTATAATCCTGTCCTGCGCCGATGGCTAGCCTCCATTGTACAGGCCGCCGTGATTCGGTCACGGCGGCCTGTACAATGGAGGTTCGGTCTGGAGGACATTATTATATAGAATATATAATATAAGGCGTACATTAGATTATGGAGCAACGATCTTTTTACAGAGTACTTAGCAATATACAAGTCTCATGCATGCTATTTTATGTATAATTTTATTTAATAATGTATTTAAAAAAATGTAAATAAACAAATGTATAACATATTATACGCTTAAACTAGCAAACATAACTAAAACAAACATAATTTAATATGTTTATGTTTTTTAAAGACTTTTTTTCTTCGACTTCTCTTCTTTTCAAAGACATTCCTCTTCTTATAACCTTCTTTCTTGTCTATCTTGCCCCTTGGGAAAGAGTTAAAATTCTTACTAGTGTGGGGTTACGAGGAGGTATCTTGTTTTGAGCCGAGACGGCATCAGAGGTGGCAAAATTTAGCAAGTATGAGTCTCTGAGAGATGACTACATATTTGAGCCATTCACTTTTTACTATTCCAAGCCGTATTGGGTACGAATATTAACTTAACTACTACCTGATGGTAAGTGGTGATGTAGGGCTGGGGTTAGTCTACCCCTAATTCTCACATTTTGTCATTATCAGTAGGAATTAGGATGAGATTAACACCTGCTCTCCGATCCAGCAAGCAGTTTGGCGAATGGCTCTGGAGGAAAGCACAGGTCGTAATAATCCCCAAGGCTGAGGAGTTCTTCCTTCACGTGATTGCCGCCTGCTATTTGGTCTAGTTTAATAGGAAACAGACAGAACAGAAGCACTCAGATGATCCTCTTTTTCTTTTATTTTATCCCACCCCCTTTTTACTATCTTAACCCAATCAGAGGTGTTAAGCGTACCATGCTGATGGATGCGTGCCTGAGGGGTAGGCCAGTCGCAAAAGGTGTTTACCCGATACCAGGGCGATTAGGTTAGTATTTTAGGCTTTCCCTTGACATACGGGGCTCTGCCGGGGTTGATCAAATTTTTTCCCCAGCTTATCGTGGGACCAAAATAGATAAAAATCGACATTTTGAGAAAAACAGTGGTCACCTTTAACGGAATTTTCTTTAGGACTGGAAGAGGCTCTTTTATCCTCTCTGGCACCCTTCAACAACACGTCTCAACCTGGGATGAGCCGTGAAGTGAAGTGCACGTCTATAGCCGAAACATAATCGGAAATAAACCAGAGACGGAAAAGAAAAAGTTCGCTGGACTTTAGAAGCTTAGTCGGGCAGTAAAGAAGAGTTACAAAAGGCTGATAGCAGCTGAGATAGGAGCAGAAGAGGCCCTCGCTCTCTGACGGAAGCCCTGGGATGAAATTCCTCTCCCTAAATCTCCCCTGGTTTCGAAGACGTAAAAATTGCAGTCGGTCATAGGAGGAGTCTCCCAAAGACCAGTTCAGGAAATCTGTGAAGCTGGCAACGGGGGAGAAGAAGCTCAGCTTCAGTGCCATAGCTGGTTTTGCGCGTATAGGATTCCCAATTCGAGTCCTATGAGCGTGGAGCCGATGCGGATGCTCCATCGGGCAGTTCTATTCTTACCTACGCGTGGTGGATAGTCTGGTGTTTTTTATACAATAAGGGTGAAAAACGAGAAAACAGTCCACCTGATGGTAAGAAGAAGCTGTGACCCATAGACATCTACATTTATCCTCTATTAAGAATCAAAGTGCAGACGCGTGGTCACCCCTGAGGACTAAGATGGAATACCTCGTTTCCAGTTTAAAAAAACTGCGGTTCTCTACACTCATCATACGAAATATAACATCCTTTCGCTGCTATTTTACGCTGGTATTCTGTGAGAGCCCAGACCCCAGTTGAGCAGACCCATTCGTGCTACAACTAATATAGCTGCAGCGTGGCTCTACCACGTAATAATATATATTATAAGGCCAACCAAAAGACGACTGCGGACAGACTAAATAGTCTACAAAAGACTGCCTGCTTAATAGCAACTGCAGCAATGCGATCATCGCCCGGAGGGGCAAGATGCTTGAAGATATGGCAGGTTTCATTTGGAAGTTGAAATTTGTATTTCATGAATAAATTGGCCTTGAAGATTTACAATTTGCCAAAAAATGTAAACGTTAATTTTAGATTTGTGACGCAGACTGTTAGTAGATGACTTAGAACAAGGAATGGAATTATCAAACTGCAGAATAGTTTATCAGTAAGTACCAGATACGACCAGTCGTATCTTCATGTCACCAACAAAAAAAGAATATATTGTAAATATTTGGGGAAATTGTAGTTGTAACTTGCGGCTCGGGAATGGAACTCATTGTACCTGCATATATTAAGAAAACATAAAACGTATTAATTGATACAAATGTTAATCAAAATGGTGACATTTTTTTCACATTACTAATTCTAAGCCATGTTTAAAATTTAGATCTCTAGCTCTTCGGGAAGTGAGCTTTAAATTTATTGCAAAATTTTAACAGGGGTTATTGTAGAAGCGTGCTCGTCGCGACCCCTGCCAGCCCTTTTCAGGGCTGCAATTCTACACAGCTGCGCACCCATGCAAACGAGAGTAAGGGCGTCCCCCCCAAGGCGACGCACACCAGCTCGACCCCGTTGGTGTGGAATGCAGCGCGCAAAGCGGCGATGGGAACCGCCACCCGTCACGCACAGCCCGACACGGCGGAAGGTGGAGGACAGAGTGCAGAGTTGGCACGTGGAATGTTAAAGGGGGCATGAGAGATAAGACGAATGAGTTGATCGAAATAATGAAAGAAAGAGAATTATATGGAAAAATGGAGGTCCCCGCGGAGGGCTTATGTAGTCCCGAGCGGGGAGCGCCCTGCCAGGGATTGGGGGTGCTGTTGTAGTCCCGGTTGGTCGATCTTATGACTGAATACAAGGTTGTGAACTCAAGACTTCTCTGGGTTCGCTTTAAACTGGGACTGACGAAGTTATTCCTTTTGGCTCTTTATGCGCCGGTAGCTTCGTCGTCCAGGGCTGAGCTGGAGGAGTTTTGGGAGAATGTAAGAGAAGTTCTAGATTTGGTTAAGGGAAACGAAAGAACTGTTGTATGTGGTAATTTGAATGGATGGGTAGGTATCGCTCGACCAGGATACGAGTCGGTGCTTGGAAAGTTTGGCGATAAAAGGGTTAATGATGCTGGCAAGCTTATACTGGCTGTATGCAAGGAAAAGGGTCTTCTTGTGACAAACACTATGTTTAATCACAGGAAAATCCATATGTACACTAGAGAAAGAAAGAATGAGAGAAGTATGATTGATTTGTTCCTAGTGGATGACCGACTGCGAAAACAGGTGATGGATACACGTGTGTTCAGGGGTGCTGACCTGGATACGGATCACTATCAAGTAATTACTAGATTTAGGGGTTTGTTCGCGGGTTGGCGCTACCGGACGGCAGTAACAGAGCCACAGTCGGTCTGTCGCATCCGAAGCTGGAAGCTTCAGGAAGCGGATACTAGGGACAAATATCACACGAGGGTAGCCAAAAAGCTTGACACCATCGATGGCAGGAAAGAATGTGTGGAGAGAACATGGCAGAACCTTAGGGATGGAATGGTAAGTGCAGCGGAAGAAGTATGTGGAACGACAAAAAGAGATAGTAGTAAAAGAAGAGATGCATGGTGGAATAATGAAGTGAGAGAAGCTGTAAAAAAGAAGAAAAGAGCATGGTTAGACTACTTGGCCTCTAGTAACGATAAGCATATGAGAGAGAAGATGAAAGAAAGATATAAGCTGCAGAAAGTTCATGCGAAAACATTGATTGAGGAAGTACGTGAAAGGTGTAGAATAGAAGCGGACGAGAGGTTGTCGCACAACTTTAAGGAAAACTCCAAACTCAAAAAAAGAGGTTGGAAGTTCCCGGAGTGGTGCGACAGACTTAAGAATGAACAAAGTGCTTTCGAGAACTAATGACGTCCTCTCAGAAAAATCGGACGTCATGCAGCGATGGAGTGAATTTTACAGAGAAATGTATTCGTGTCATGATCTTAGTGAAGGATCCGGGGGTGACGCCGTAACTGGCACGCCAGACATGGACCTCGATGACACTGAGGTCATCAGCATGAAAAAGAGATTGAACGTGCGATTCTAAGTTTGAAATGTGGTAAGGCTGCGGGACTAGACAGAGTTACTGCTGAAATGGTCAAGTACGGTGGGCCTTGCGTCTGGGACAGCTTTCGTCTGCTGTGCAATTTGTGCTGGCGGACGGTAGATGTCCCGGATGATTGGCAATCCGCGGTCATTGTGCCTTTATATAGAGGTAAAGGTTCACATTTTGACTGCGGGTGCTATCGGGCGATCAGCTTGACCAGTTTAGCAAGTAAAGTTTACTCGAAGGTTTTGACACGTAGGATGCAAGAGAAATCGGAAAGATACTTATGGGAGGCACAATGCGGATTTAGATCTGGAAGAGGATGCACGGATCAAATGTTTTCTCTCCGTATGATCACGGGAAAGCTTCTGAGTGTTAACCAGAGGATTTTCTGTGCTTTTGTGGATCTGGAGAAAGCATTTGATAAGGTTATAAGAAAGAAAATGTGGGAACTGTTGCCGGGATATGGTGTGGATGGTCGATTGTTAAGGGCTGTGCAGTCACTTTACTATGACTGTAAAGCCTGTGTGCAGGTAGGACATGACCTGTCACCCATGTCTAACGTCCAAGCGGGCGTAAAACAGGGTTGTGTCATGTCTTCCTGGCTGTTCATACTGTACCTCGACAGCTGTTTACAGAAGCTGAAAAATTGCTGTTTGGGTGTGAAATTGGGTGACATTAAAGTAAATTGTCTGCTGTATGCTGATGATGCAGTGCTTACTGCACCATCAGAAGCAGAACTGCAGGCATTAGTCGCGTGTATGAAAGAGGAATGTGAAATTAAAGGTCTCCGTTTGAATTGTAATAAAACAAAGGTTCTAGTATTTGAAAAGGACGAAGAGAGAACGCAATGTGAAATATGAGTAAATCAGGAATGTCTAGAACAGGTAAATGAAGTTATATACTTGGGGAGTGCTTTCAGCCGGGATGAAAGATGTGATTTAGATGTGGATAGGCGTGTCGCTGCCGGAAACAAAGTCAATGGTGCCCTGAATGCATTAGTCAAAAAGGCAAGGCGTGGTGAAGAGTGCACGCCTTGCAATACATAACGCAGTGTTGGTACCGACTTTGTTATATGGCAGCGAAACCTGGGTATGCCAGAAGAAGCATAAAAGCAAGTTGAATGCAGTGGAGATGCGATCTCTTCGTAAAATGTGTGGCGTTACCATAGCCGATCGAAAGCGAAACGAAGAGATTCGCAATATGGCAGGATTGAAAGATGACCTTATCACAAAAATTGATAGGGGCGTACTCCAATGGTTTGGGCACGTTGATCGAATGAGTGAAGACCGAATGGTGAAGAAAATATATAGAGCGAAAGTAAATATTAAAAGTTGTCGAGGTAGACCGAGACTAACTTTCGAAGACCATGTGAGCAAATTGCTCGAAGAGGGGAAGGTCAAGAGTACTCGGATACCTAGACGTGCATGTATGAAGAAGTTAATGAACCTGAAAGAAGCGAAAGAGGTATGTAAGGATCGTGACACTTAGCGATCTGTTCTCTCTAGCTACCCCGTTAGGGATTGTACATGAAGATAAGTAAGTAAGTTAACTGAACAGAAAAACAGAAAAAAGTCATTTTGTTTTTATTACCACTTGTTTATACAAGTGGTAATAAAAACAGAATGCACTCGCTTTTTCTTTCATTATTTCAAATACGCAGAACGACTTTTAAGCTCATGTAGACTATGCAATGAAATTTCTCACGCTCCTCTTTGACGTTAAAGTAGCTCTTAAGCGCAGTAAAGACAGTTAAACAATTCACTGTTTTCATATTATTTTGCACTGTGCAGCGACGAAATGGTTCGGAGCACTTTTGTAATATCACACAGAGTTTTAAGATACACTTAGTTGCTGCATTAAAGTCTGCTGTGCTTGTACATTTTTATCAATAAATAAACTGAAAGATTTCATTAATATTCAAAAACTGAAAGTAGCTGGGCTAACTATGACATTAGGACGTCAAACATCTCAGTCCTTCCCGTGACCATGGGTGCTGTAAAGTTAATTAAACATGATAAAATCCGTATAAACGGTCTAGGTATTTTATACTTAGATATAACTCATTGGATGGACCTTCCTGTTATTATCCATTGAACTCTTATGTACACACATTGGAAGAAATGGGGTGGTAGCTCTCTATACATATCTCTCTCGTACGCCGCCAACACATGGCGTGAGTTAGTTTTAATATCGTATAAGTATTAAAAAATCAGGAAAAAAACTGAAAGTTCGGAATAATTTCTATTTATTTTCTGTTTTTCGAAAATATTTTCAGTGCAAGAAAAAATTTTAAATTTTATTGATTGTCCTGATGTATATCTTATTTTAACAAACCCGCTGCTAATACTTTTAAATAATTTTTCATAATCGATAATATGGCGAACCGATTAAATATTGGAATAACTGATCGGTATGATTAACCGTCATTGGTTTGAATATTGTGTAGATTTAAATAACGGTCTAGTCATTTGACATGTTTGAGACAGTCATTCTATTATTTTTTTTTAATATAAAAACTTTTTTTATTTTGTATTTAATATTGTTGCCTTGATGTTTTTATTGTTCTGTTAGTTTAAATAAAACCAAGATGTGTAAGTTTTTTTTATTTTACCACTTGTTTTAAGTTCATATTGCCAGTGATAATTTACGGAATCAAAACGTGGTTCTCTACTGCTGGTCATATGAACAAGCTTATAATCACTACGCGAGACATGGAGAAAGTTATGCTCGGAGTTTTAGTGAACTTGTATATCACGATGATTGTATATCACAGTTGTAATTATGATGATAACGAAGAAGATAAAAAAAAGTATGAAGGAAACGAGAGACTATCATTTCATCTTGTACGTTGAATGTCGTTACATTAAAGGAAGCATCTGAAACATTTGTATTATTAATAAATATCGGCTTAATATGTTAGATTTAATCATCTACACATCATCAGCCTGACTTCCTCAAATGCTGAAACTAAAATGAACTTCTTGGAAGGTTTGACCACACTTATCAAACTGGGCAATGTTGCTGTCCATCATAATGTTCTAACTGCGAGCTTCCAGCCTTTTAGTTAGATTTTCTGTCATCAATGGCCATGATTATCACCATGGCCTAGTACATCAATCTTCACAATTCTATGAAAAGTTGACATACTTCCTCCTGCATTCTTGTGTTAATTTTAAGATATAGAAGTCGGTCATGAGAAGCAGAGTCCAAATAACGAGACATGTGGGGGGTTAGACAAGATGGCTTCCTACGATCGTAACGCTATAAAATGTTAATAGAATCCTGACATTTATTTTCTTCAACAAATGTTAAGGATTGGATTTAATATTAAAATTCAGAAATTTAAGTATTCTAATAATACAAAAAGTGACCGAATACTTACAGTTATAATCTTATGACGAAACTGAAACTATGTTAAAAATAATTTTTTTATAGGATAGGGTGAAAAACTAGCACACAATCCATCTGATGGTAAGTGGTTACTGCGGTCCATAGACATCTACATCTATCCTCGATTACAAATCAAAATTCAGATGCGTTGACACCCGTGAGGACTAAGATGGAATGCCTCGTTTCAAGTAAAAAGGGTATTCGGTTCTCTACTCTCACCATACGAAACACAGTATTATTTGAGAGCGTGGTCCTTCCCCGGTCGAGCCGACCCATTCATGCTACAACTATACTACTAATATAACTACAGCATGGCTCTACCTCGTATAAAAATTGCTCTATTTATGTAACATAATAAAATTTCGCGCATGCACGCACGCTCGCACGCATGCTCGCAGGCTAAAACACGTGAGAACGTGCGTGGATAAAGAGAACGGAATTTAAAAGTCAGGTCACCTGACAGTCATGTCATTTAACGTTTATCATTCAATTTATTTTCTATAGCCTTAACAATCGTAAAATGTTATTTTGGCTAACCCCTATGGTACTTCAATGCCTATCCGTTTATCAAAACTCATACTTTAATGTAAAATTTATAAACTTAATAATTTTCTAATGAACTAATTTTACTTTAAATACGTAATGTTTTACTTTCCTGGGAATGTTACTTTTAACCGTTTTAAAACAGAGTAAAGCATTCATTGTAACATTATAATGCTTTTATTATAAAATTCACTTAATACGTAATGTTTTGCGTATCTTAGAATGTTACTTTTGACCGTTTTGAGACTAAATTTAGAAGTTTCATAAGTTTATGAAATTGTTAATGATCTACTTGATATAAATGGCGAAGTGAAGCACTCTTGTTGCGACAGTTTACCAACTCGTTATTTCATTATTTTAGCTAGGGAAAGTATTCTGTCTACTTCAAAACTATCACGTAATTTTTTCCAAAGTAAGTAACGTCGTCGAGTTTGTAAAAACGTTGCTATAAATTGTAAAACAAAGAACTCGACAGCAATACTTTTACTACTTTAAATACTCTTATTTTGAAATATAATATCTTATCTTACCTTCTTCTAAAATATAAAAATTAATGTTTTTATTTCGTATTTTATTCGCTGCCATTACCCTTTATCAAATCGCGCTAAAACCATAGAATACTATAATACATACATAATAGAACGGGGGAGTAGGCGGACCACTTGTAGCCACTAAAATGTCACTAACATGTCAATTTACATCCAAAAATGTCAACACATCTCTTTAGACGTTATAATCATTTTCAATTTTCGATTAGTTTGCTAACTATTTACAAATAGATATGTATTAAAATTTAAACGATTTATTTTTTAATGATGATCTTGAATATTAATCAAAAGCTTAAAATGTGTAAATTTGCTCAGTCTGTCAACACAGCGAATCGAGTTTGTAATAGTGATAAAAGACTTGTATGTGTGCTCCCGGTGACGCCAATCTTTGTACAAAATAAGGTTGACAGCCATTCTATTTTGTATTATAAAATTCTATGGCTAAAACATTGTCAACTTATTGCTTGCACTTGGGCGGAGGTTATCCTATACCTTTAAACGAGCAATTCTTGTATATATATATATATATATATATATATATATATATATATATATATATATATATATATAATCGGAATCGGAATCGGAATCTCGGAAACGACTCCAATGATTTTCATAAAATTTTATGTCCAGGGATTTTCGGGGGAAATGAATCGATCTAGCTAGGATTCATTTATAGAAAATGTCCTTTTGTCCGTGTTTTCAGGCATTTTGACACTTTGTTAATGATTGTAACAGCTCAACACTATAGCTATATAACTAGCTACAAATTTTACCATATTATAATAATAAATAAATAAAAACGTAACAAATGTATACGCTTCATCCATTACTGACACTTTGGGGTCGAGTAACTGGGATTACTAGATTGTGTTTGTTCTACTGTTTACATAATGTGTTACACTTTTTAGTAATACTACTTTTTGCTTTTGATGTTCAAAAACAAAAAGTAGTATTACTAAAAAGACATTAAATTTTCATAAATATACTGAGGGGCCCAAGATAATATAATTATTTCTCAAAAAAAATATCCAAGAGAATCTTTTGGCGTTAGGTTATAAACAAATTGTGTATACTCTAAGACCGACCTGTATATAATCTGGGGCCACGGCAGTGCCCCGCCAAGTCGAGCACAAAAGCGGCACGGCCGTACCATACTTTTCTCGAAGCAATTCAGGCCATTTTCGACCCCCTTTAAGAAACCTGAATTCGAATAAATCATTCATCATCATTCAAATTTCATTCAATTTGAACCTGTAGTTTAGGAATTATAATTAGTCAAAATTTCTTAATTTTGTCACTCACTGACTGACCGATCATCAAAACTCTAAGGCACTTCTAGCAGACATAGAAGCTTCAAACTTAGAACACAATTAGTGTTTAGTGTATAAATCAAGAAAAAGCTAAAATATTTTTCAATATCGGTCCAGTTTTCCAGTTACACACTAACTGCATAAATAACTTTGTAATCACATATAAATGTATAGGATTACAAAGTTACATTTGCAGTGAATGAATCAGCGTACCTGTATATGTATAATATAATTGAATAAAAGGTGTAGATAGGTACTTTGTTGGTAATCAAGAAATAGAAGGTACCGGAAAGAAATGAAGTAGGACTATCTGCATAAAGAAATGAGATGCCATCAAAAACATAACTTGTAAAAATATCCAAGTCTCGCAACTCAGTTCTTCTAATAATTTTGGAAGACATTAGTCTTCGACTACGATATATGTTTAGTGGTCATATACAACATGACTGTTGATCATGTGGTTCCGGGTTGAAATCCAAAAGTGTGGCTAAATCAGACGAAGCGTTTTTCTGTCAAAAAATTAACCTTAGTTCCCGCCCGAAATAAGGCACTTGACGAAGTTTTATCCACGTGCCAAGGAAATCAAGTAAATTTTGAATGATTTTGATGAAAAGTTGATCTCTCTCCGGTCGTATCGGGTTGCCGTTCCATAGGGTTATGAGAGTGAAGGACTGTACTGCGCTGATGACTCTCCAATGAGAAAAGCCGCGGTGACTGAAATTCTATCTGGTCCACCAACACGTATTTCAGTAGCACGGAATTTCTTGAAAGTGTTTTCTGCTCCAAAACTCTTACAATATTGAGAGAAGACCAGTGCACAGCTGTGGCATACATAGGCTTGGACTTAATACTCCTTTTTTTTAACGTACCTAACATCTCTTAGTAGATTTGCGAGTATCAGACTTTACAATAACACGAATCAAAATACTGTAAATTAACATCAAAATTTGTCAGTCTATTCTTAACATTAAAAGGAAGTGTGGGTTGAAATGCTCTGCATCGGTCACACTTGCACAAAAATTTTGCGGAGATTTAAATAACTCCGGGCACTCTCCATAATGAGCTTTCGTGGTTTTCTTCGAGGTTTTTAATCGAAGGTTGGCGTGTGTTGGTACAAACAATCCATTACATCATTTCGTCTTATTGGTGTCATAAAGGGAGACTATTGAAGGTGCCGAAAACATCTTATGACTATTGTCAGATGTTTAGGTATAGTCGTTGTGTTTTTCAGTAACATAGTTCTTTGTAGTATCTCTTGGAAGAATGAATATTAACTAGAGCAAGTGGAAGCCGTTGGCAAGTACCTAATAATTATTTTCAGTAAATAACCTCGTTCACGAGGACACCGTGCAAACCGTGCAGTGGCCGTGTAAAAATATCCACTACAGCATATCGTCCCTTTGGTGTCGTAAAGGAGGACAGGGTAAACCGAAACAGTCGATGGGCAGCAACATCTTCCTCATTACAACTCAAAATAATAAAACAACTGCGATTGCCAACTCGACTACCAATCGTGGTAACTCTGACAAAATCCCTCCTATGAGGCAATCTGTAGGGGAGGCCTATGTTCAGAAGCGGACTTTTGTAGGCTATGGATGGATGGATAGATGGTTCACGAGGAATAGCCTCAAATCAAGTTAAGGAATAATTAACCACATCACAACAAATCACAATCACAAGGTTTACATCAATTAATTCCTTATAAATTAATGCCTTCTCACTTGCAAAATGTTTGTTATATTAATTAGCTATTTGAAACAAGGGCTTCGCTCTCCCATATTAAAAAGTGTGAGATGGATAAAATCCTCCATTTTAATTCAAATCATCAGATTATCAATATAAGACGTTTTAATCAATCAAATAGTGCAGTATTGCTCTTTCACACTATATTCACATAGCAATGAGGTGAGAATTAAAAAAATAATACGAAAAATTCCAATTATTTATCCGAAAACAAATTGAATTTCGTTATTTCACAAATATAATTAGTCGTATTTCGACCACAGGCGATCCTAGTAAAATATAACAGCCTCATAGGTTATTCTGGGTCACAGGCCTCCTTCCATTTCTGAGAGAATTTTGAAGCAGTAGTGATGCTACTGAGCTAAACGCCAATGCATGTTGCATTGGCGTTTAGTTCGATTACTCATAACATGAAACGTATTTAATTTCTCTGATATGCAGATTTACTCGTGATATTTTCTTTTACTGCCGGGCACTTGGTATACCAGCATTTAACTGAGTTTGAAATCAATGTTTTCAAGTAGTATAAAATTATTTCCGATGTCGGGAGGATTTTCCACTATCGTTACACTTCACAGGTGAATTGTCGATTGCTGTACTGGACATTTCATGGACCTTAATACTTAGTCTTGGAAAGTACGTGTGTGTAGACTATCTTTATTTTGAGAGCTTGCAGTACCACAGTACTCGTAGCATTTTAATTAAAAATGTTTAGTGCCAGCTAATTTTAATTTTAATGTAATTTTTTTTCTAGTATTATTTATACAGATTATTAATATTGAAATAACAGGGCTTCTTTATTAGGGGGTTATTTGTATGTTACTTTGACAAAATTTTTGTCAGTTTGTTTATCTGGGCAGAATGAGTGAACTGATTATGATGAATTTCCATGAACAAATAAAGAATACCAGCATGACCATAAACGTATAGGAACATCCTCTATTTTATCCAAATTTGCAAGATTTCTTTTGTGAAATTGTTAAACGGAAAAAAATGAGTTTTTAAGTATAACTCATGAACTATGGTCTTAAACATATAGAAAATAAATTTCAAACATAAATCTTTTTGTTTGCAAGTTCTTACTTGAAAGGAGGAGAAGAGAAAGTGTTAGCATGTAAACACACACCAAAAAGAAAATCAGAAAATCTGGACCCGATAGATGCTTTTGTGGCTGAATTTTAAGAAATTTTATTATTTTACTAGTACTGTATATAAATATTTTTAAAACATGAAAATTTCTGTTCCAAAATACCAATAAATCTCTTATGATATTAGCAAATATCCTTCACATTTGAAAAGAAATCATATACTTTCAAACTTATTGTTTAAAGAGCGCTTGGCCGTAGTTTCCTGAAAGTTGATAAATAAAAAACAACTCTTAAACTATCGACCTTTCGTAGTTGAACTAAGTGGAAATTTGCGGACAAGTTTCACGTTTCTAACAAAAAAAGGTATGCGGAAATAAATCTGACAAGCTAATAAGAGAAGAAAGGATTATTTGAAATTATTTGACTGTGATACATCCCGTGCGTGTAAGAGGCAAAAGTGTTAAACTGATTAATAAAGGAAAATAAAATAAATATAAATAAAGTGGTAAACAAAATAAGAGTAGTAAAAGTATTGTTGTCGAGTTCTATGAGTATAATATACTGCGACGTTTTTACAAACTCGACGACATAGTGTTAGAAGTGATTCGTTCCTTATAGATTTTAAATTTTATTTAAAAACAACATATTTCTATGCGTTTCCACCTTTTTCTTAATAATGAAATGTCTGGAAAAACCATAAAGCGAAGGATTTTAGTCTTTCCTTATTGGCCATCCCAGCCTTGGTACCCAATGTTAAACAACTTACTCAACAAACAATGTTCTTCAAACCTCACAGAGATCTCTTGTGGTCTTCTTCCAGAACCCGCCATCAAAACAACTACCCTAAGCTCTCATCATTTATAAGAAGAGGTACACCATCACCGCTCTTCACGTGATGAGGCATCCCTTTCAAAGATACAATACTTCTCTCGTTTAATTGTGGTGGCAATTTTGTCATAACCTACGCTCTCCTCCACAGCAATTTAAAATGGGGCTTCTTACGGTTCACTCAATAACCACAGGTCGGCTTTATCTTCTTCTGGGAGACTTGAGTCAAGACCAAATAAAAAGATTCTAAGGGCGCATCAAGTTAAGACCAGAGTATACAAGAATACTTGCCCTAGCTAAAATAATGAAATAACGAGTTAGTAAACTGTCGCAATAAGAGTGCTTCACTTCGCCGTTTATATCAAGTAGATCATTAACAATTTCAAAAACTTATGAAACTTCTAAATTTACAAACTTATTCAGTGTTGCTATATTTATAATGGAAGCATTATAATGTCAATTCATGCTTTACTCTCTCAAAACGCTCAAAAGTGACATTCTCAGGTACGCATAACATTACGTATGAAGTGAATTTTATAATGAAAGCATTATAATGTTACAATTCGTGCTTTACTCTGTCTCAAAACGGTCAAAAGTAACATTCCCAGATACGCAAAACATTACGTATTAAGTGAATTTTATAATGAAAGCATTATAATGTTACAATGTACGCTTTACCATATTTCAAAACGGCTAAAAGTAATATTCCCAGGAAAATAAAGCATTACGTATTTAAAGTAAAATTAGTTTATTAGAAAATTATTAAGTTAATAAATTTTACATTAAAGTATGAGTTTCTCCCGGTGTAGGAAGCCTTTTACGTAAATAGTTGTAAACGGATTGGCATTAAAATATCCTAGGGGTTAGCCAAAATGACGTTTTACGATAGTTAATTCTATAGAAAACAATAAAAATTGAATGAAATAAACGCTAAGTGACATGACTATCAGGTGGCCTGACTTTTAGATTCCGTTCTTTTTATCCACGCACGAACTCACGTGTGTGTACGCACGTGCGTGCGTGCATGTGTTCGTGCATGTATGTATGTATGTTTGTATGCATGTGTGTGTGTGTGTGTGTGTGTGTGTGTGTGTGTGTGTGTGTGTGTGTGTGTGTGTGTATGTGTGTGTTGAGATGTGGTATGTAAGCTCACACTCAGTACACTCAATTCACAACTTTTATTGTTATATTGTGTGAGTCTACCGAATTATTTTTAACTTAGTTTCAGTATCTTCATAAGATTATGACTGGAAATATTCGTTCACGTTTCGTATTAGCATACTTTAATTTTTGAATTTTAATATTTTAATTTTAAATCCAATCCTTGATAATTGTTGAAGAAAATAAATGTCAAAGATTCTATTAACTTTTTATAGCGTTACGATTGTAGGAAGTCATCCTGGCTAACCCCGCACATGTCTCGTTATTTTGTGTTTCTCACGACCATCTTGTATATCTTACAATTAACACAAGAATGTAGAAGGAAATATGTCAACTTTTCCACAAAATCCCGACGCCGCCTGCACGTGATGATTGATGTATTAGGCCATGGTGATCATCATGGCCAGTGATGACAGAAAATCTATCTGCAAGGCTGGACGCTCGCAATTACAACCTTATGATGGACAACAACATTGCCCAGCTTAATAAGTGTAGTCAATCCTTCCAAGAAGCACATTCCAGTTTCAGCATTTGAGGGATTCGGGTTGATGATGTCTAGATGATGAAATCCAACATGTTAAGCCGTCATTTATTAATGCTACAAAATATTTCAGATGCTTCCTTTAATGTAACAACATTCATCGTACAACATGAAATGATAGTCTCTCGTCCCCTTCATACGGTTGTTTTATCTTTTTCGTCATCATCATAATTACAACTGCGATATACAATAATCGTGATATATATTTTCACCAAATACTCCAAGCATAACTTTCTCCATGTCTCGCGTAGTGATTATAAGCTTAATAATGTAACCGGCAGTAGAGAACCACGTTTTGGTTCCGTCAATTGTTACTTCAATATGATTTTGTAACAGAACAAGTGGTAAAATAAATTTTCTTTTACACACCTTGGTTTTATTCAAACTTATAAAACAATAAAAAATCACGAGAATAATATTAAATAAGCAATAAAAAAAGCTTTTATATTGAAAAAAAAAACACTAATGGAATGACTGTCTCAAAAATGTTAAATGGCTAGACCGATATTTAAATCTACACAATATTTAAACGAATGACGTTTGATCGTACCCTAATTTGTTGCATTATTTAGTCAAATCTTCAATCGGTTCACCATAGTTGCGATTACGAGAAATTATATAAAATACTTAGGAACCGGTTTGTTAAAATAAGATATACGTCAGGACAATCTATTGAATTTAAAAATTGTTTTTGCACTGATAATATTTTCGAAAAACAGAAAATAAAAATAAATTATTCCGAACTTTCAGTTTTTTCACCTGATTATTTAATACTTATATGATATTAAAGCTAACTCACGTCATGTGTTGGCGGCGTATGGGCCGAAACACATAACGCAAACTGCTTATTTTTGCGGCGCCGCAACGCCAAAATCGGCAGTTGCGTTGCCGCGTTGCGGCGTCGCGAAACAGGGCATTATGGTAGGGCAACCATTCTCGTGATTTTTGAGTGTGGATAGACGTCTCTCTGCGATGGATCGTAATAAACTTATTGCTTATTTGTTATTAAGAAGACATTATTCTATCTTAAAAATACGGCAAAGAAGATACTGGATACATCCATTAAGTAAGGGTATGAATCCAAATGGCGAGTTCTTTTCTAAAAAATACGAAGCATTAAAGATAGACGAAAAAAAATTTGTTGCCTACTTTAGAATGAGTATATCATCATTTGAAGAGCTATTAAGCGAGTTATCAAAATATATACAGAAGAAAAAAAATAAAGGAAGAAAACCAGTTACTGCTTTGGAAATGCTGGGCTTAACTTTAAGGTAAAACAAATAGGTTTCTTATTTTTTTTTATTGATGTTTATGGCACTCGGAATCAAATGTTTAGTTTTATTTGTACCCCTGGCTTTATACACCTGTGGTACTAGCGGGGTGTCGATAAAAATTTTGCATCACTAGTGTTCATGGTTTGGGGGTACGTAGTGGTACAAAGCCAGGTTCAAATGAAACAAGACAGAATCAAATTAAGCTTTTTGCATTATACAATTTTCTTACTTTAAGAATACTTTAATAGGCCTTAAAAAATGTAATGATCAATTTAAGAAAAATCAAACTCCTCATCTTGTGAAACATAGGAAGTAGCTGACGTTTCGTCCAGTAAAAATGGTGAATTTATTGGACGTTGTTGGTTTGATGATGAGGTAGTCCTCTGTTCAGTAATCGAACTTCCAGGAGTAGAAGTGTGGTAGCCACTCTGAACCGTATTATCGTATCTCATAGTTGAATATCCTTGATTGTAACCCTGATGCTGATATTCTTGATTATAGCCGTGATGTGTATTTTGATGAATTGAAGGTTGAAGAATGTCGGTTAATATTTGAAGCACCCGACTTTGAAATATCAATGTTTGATTCTCATTTAACGATTGTAGAGATGGTAAAATCCCCTTGAAAAAATGCAAATGTCTATTCTCCGGTGTTTTTAATATTGCCAATAAATCTTCTTCAATATCATCCTTATCATCTGCCTTTCGTTTTCGTGGTTGACTTTTATAACGAGGCAATGCCGTTATTTCATTCTCAATATCTCCTTCCGCTACGCATAAACTGGAATCAGTTGCATTTTGTGAAACCTTTTTCAAAAACTGTAATTGTTTATTCAAGTGATATTCTTTAATTTTTGCAGCTCCAGCTCCTGATCGATTGGCATCTTTTAGTTTTTTTTTTGATATTTAGCAAAATTATCTTTTATGGCCTTCCACTTCTTGACTAAATCATTACCTGCAACAAAAAACTTCACAAGTGAAAAATAGTAATAAAGACTAAAATTCCCTAGATTCCATTTATACTACATATAAAATTTGATATAACTTTCATAAGTACTTTCGGTCCATCCAATTTCATATAAATGGCTGGCCGCCGAAAAAAGAATAATTTTCTGCTTTTTCTTGACTTAGGCAAGTTAAAAACTGATTGACTTTGCCTAGAACAACCATAATGTAAAATATTTATTGAGTACTTCTTTGAAAAACTACCTGTCTATCTTTGAAAATCTATTCCTTTAGCAACACTATTACCTGCGCGGTTTGAGTTTGATTATACCTACATTTGTATTATTTTATTATTTGCCTACTAATTATTATTTCATTTTAGATTTCTAGCAACCGGCAGTGACTTTAAAACCATGCATACGAATTACTTCCGAGGAGCAAGTACAATAGCAAAAATTGTAAGGACAGTTTGTCGCGCCATATGGAAACATCTATCAAGTCAAAATATACCTCCTATAACAAAACAGGTTCTAGAAGATGTCGCTATTGAGTTTGACAAGAAAGCAAATTTTCCTAACTGCATAGGAGCTCTTGATGGTAAACATGTCCGTATTACATGTCCTGCGCACAGTGGATCACTGTTTTACAATTATAAGGGCTATAATTCAATAGTTTTATTAGCTCTTGTAGATTCTAGATATAGATTCATTTTTGTCGATATAGGAGCGTATGGCAAGGAAAGTGACTCCACCGTTTTCCAGAACTCTAAACTTTATGATTTGATTATGACACGCAAATTACCTATTCCTGTACCAAAGCCTTTACCAGGTTCTCAAAATGAAACTCCATTTGTTTTTGTAGGAGATGAAGCATTCTCAATTTCGAATAACGTCATGCGCCCTTACTCAGGAAAACATTTGTCGGTACAACAAAGAGTTTACAATTATCGACTGAGTCGTGCCCGAAGATATGTCGAGTGCGCTTTTGGCATCCTAGCCAATAAATGGCGCATATTTCATCGATCTATGAATGTGCAATACGAATTTGCGACAGACATTATCAAGGCATGTTGTGTAATGCACAACTTTGTTTTGAATCGAGATGGAGTACAAGCGACCGATGACATTATCTTTGATGATTCTGATCTGCAAATGTTGCATTTGCCCACAGCAAATGAAAATAATTTAAGCCCACATCTAATACGGAATGATTTTTGTAATTACTTTTCCAGTGATGTTGGCGCCCTAAGTTGGCAATTAAAGAAAATATGAATGTTCGTATACCTACTCAGTTCAAAATACAAATAATACCTTATTATTTTTACTTTTGTAAGATGTTTTATTTCTTATCTATGTACTTTTGAATAGTTTTGAATCAAGTGTCCACTCTACGACTATAAATGTTACTCTATGCACAAGAAACGTTTGAAGTGCAACCATTAAAATTATAGCTATCTCTTTCAATTGCGTTTTATTTCATATCTTTTGGTTTGCTTATCAGTAAAACTTGCAAATGTGTGCAGTTTTGGATTGCTTAGAGGTAATGATTTAAACACAGGAACAGATTTAAAACGTAAATTACTATGAACGTAACTTATCTTTAGTTTAAAATATCATTGCCTAAGACTATATGTTACTACTTACCCAGTTTTGATTTTTCGGTTGAGTTTTTTTCCTTGTAATCAATATAAACGATCTCACAAATGCTTTTCCATGCTTCTTGTTTTATAAATTTGTCTTTATAGGTTTCGTCACTAGTATCCCACAAACAACGGTGTTCCTGAACCGAAGATATAAACAGATCGACGTCAACGTCAGACATTTTAATTTTAAAACTGCTTCTCGGTTGACACGTGTTGTTTGCAAGAGTGTTAGAAACAAACTGCATCCTTGTCAACAAGTATGACGTCATAACGCTGGAATTCACGTCGTGCGTTGCGGCGCCGCACCGCTATAGCGCACTGCCGATTTCAGCGGCGCGGCGCCGCAACGCGCTTATGTGTTTCGGCCCTATGAGAAGCTACCACGCCATTTCTTCCAATGGTTGTACATAAGAGGTGAATGGATAATGACAGGAAGGTATATCCAATAAGTTATATCTAAGTATAAAATACCTAGACCGTTTATACGGATTTTATCGAGTTAAATTAACTTATTTTTGATTCCAAACGATTCGGGTGCTTTACAGCACTCATGGTCACGGGGAGGACTGAGATGGTTGACGTCCTAATGTCATAGTTAGCCTGGGTACTTTCAGTTTTTGAATATTAATGTTTTATTCCAATCTACGCAGAACGAGCTTACACTATTTTGAAGTCTTGCGGTGGTATGCTTGGGTTTGGATTTAATTTTGTTTATTATAGGATCCCAAGCAGATGGCGGCATCCACCTCATGTTTTTTAATTTCAATAGCCTCGCGTATCATCCTTGGTAGGAATCGATGTTCTTTTACGGGGATTTGTGGTTTATCAAATCTGACGTAATGGTGGGGACGATCTTGAACATGATCACAGACTGCAAACTTCCCGGAGAGTCGGTGCTTCACGTATGTCAGTGACATGACATATGTTCTTTCACGCGGGTTTTAGAGATCTATTTGCTTGTCCTAGGTAAGAGGGACCATATTCACAATCTAGCTTGTTCACTCCTGCATCTTCTAGAGGAATATTACACTTGATGCATGATAAAAACTGACTAATTTTCTTCAGCAGCTTGTAGTACGTTTTAAAGGAAGCTCGCTTCAAGATGTTGCTTGTCTGAGACTCCTCTGACATAGGGTAGTACAGCAGGCTCACGCTCTCCCACGCTCTCCTACGCGGGCCCCGCTTCCTACGCGGGCCCCGTCTTCCTACGCGGGCCCCGTGGTCCTACGCGGGCCCCGTCTTTGCCCACGCAAACCCTAATATTATAAATGAACTCCAAATAGTTCAGAACCTCTTCTGTCGTCAAGCTGCGAACGCACCTTGTTACGTCCGTAATGCCGACCTTCATCGGGACTTAGAGCTCCCAACAATTCAACAATTTTTTAAAAAACTCTCTGAGAACTTCTTCAAAGCCTCAGAGTCGCACCCAAACCAATTAATTCGTGAGGCAGCTTCTTATGCAGCCCCACCCCCCTCTCGCTATCGTGTCCGCAGGCCGAGAAACTCTCTCTCGGACTCGCCTAATAAACTGTCAAACGACCTGAACTGTCTCCTGGCGGCTCAGGCCAACTCTAATTAAATTAAATTATTGTAATAACTAACATTAATTTGCCTTCGTAGGCACTCCCTCAGCGGCACTTAGCCGCCTGCGCCCTCTTTTCCCAAAAGAGGGTCGCTCATGATAAGGCACAATACAGCTTGATCAGCCGGCTGCCTGTCCCCAAAGGCGGTTTTTAGAGGGTATCACTTAGGGTCCCCGGTAGGACAGTGAGCCCCTCATAACCACGATAGACCGGCACCGCCACTACACTTTTTATTTATTGATAAAATTGTACAAGCAAAGCAGATTTTAAAGCGACAACTAAATGTATCTTAAAACACTGTGTGATATTACAAAAGTGCTCCGAACCATTTCGTCGCTGCACAGTGCAAAATAATATGAAAACAGTGAATTGTTTAACTGTCTTTACTGCACTTAACAGCTACTTTAGCGGCAAAGTCGAGCGTGAGAAATTTCATTGCATAGTCTACATGAGCTTAAAAGTCGTTCTGCGTATTTGAAATAATAAAAGAAAAACCGAGTGCATTCTGTTTTTTAATACTACTTGTTTATTAAATGATTTTTTTCTGTTTGTCTGTTGGGTTAAAATTCTGCAATCAATTAAAAGTTCACTTCCCGAAAGGCTTAGAATTAATAATGTGATAAAAATGTCACTATTTTGATTAACATTTGTATCAATTAATCGTTTTATGTCAACCCGCCCAAGACAAAAACCCCAACCCTTCCCTCCTTCCCCCACCCCCTTCAAAATATCGCCAATTGTCTTCTCCCCCCCCCTCACGTTTTATGTTTTCTTAATATATGCAGGTACAATGAGTTCCATTCCCGAGCCGCAAGTTACAACCACAATTTCCGCAAATATTTACAATATTCTCTTTTTTGTTGGTGACATGAACTATCTGGTACTTACTGATAAACTATTCTACAGTTGGATAATTCGATTCCTTGTTCTGTCATTTACTTACAATCTGCGTCACAAATCTAAAATTAACGTTTACATTTTTTGGCAAATTGTAAATATTCAAGGCCAATTTATTCATGAAATACAAATTTCAACTTCCAAATGAAACCTGCCATATCTTCAAGCGTCTTGCCCCCCCAGGCGATGATCGCATTACTCCAGCTGCTATTAAGCAGACAGTCCTTTGTAGACTATTTAGTCTGTCCGCAGTCGTCTTTTGATGGGCCTTATTATAAGTATTATTACGTGGTAGAGCCACACTGCAGCTATATTAGTTGTAGCACGAATGGATCTGCTCAACTGGGGTAGGACCACGCTCTCACAGAATACCGACTTAAAATAGCAGCTAAAGGATGTTGTGTTTCATATGATGAATGTAGAGAACCGGAGTTTTTTTTAACTGGAAACGAGGCATTCCATCTTAGTCCTCAGGGGTACGACGACGCGTATGCACTTTGATTGCTAATAGAGAATAAATGTAAATGTCTATGGGTCACAACTTCTACTTACCATCAGGTGGACTGTGCTCTCGTTTTTTACCCTTATTCTATAAAAATCACCAAACTTTCCACTACGCGTAGGTAAGAATCGAACTCATTATGCTGCTGTACAGCAATGGAATCTAACTGGGACGCAAGTTCCAGTTGTTTTCGACCAAACGACTGTACGTACCTAAAGCAATATTTGTCTTATGACATACGTTGCTAAGGAGAGAGTTCCACATTAGTTTTTGGTCGAATGTTACGCCCGAGTACTTAACTTCAGTGGAATTAGCATTGAGTTTCGGTGCGACTAATTTGTCCAACCGTCTCTATTTGGTAAAGGGTATTATAACAATTTTATTCGCATTAACTGATAAAATGTTATTCCTACACCAATTGCTTATGGTGTTTAGGGCTATTTGTATGATTAATGTTAAAGTACTTTGGCAAAAGCGCGTCGCAATGATCACAAAGTTGTCAGAATAACCTAGTGTGTCAATGCGAAGGTTTGCCATCTTGTACAATACCACTACCACTGCCATCTTGTACAATAGCTGGTCAACCGCAAAAGTTCAAAGAAGGGGTGACAAAACACCTCCTTGTAGATAGCCTATTGTAGCTTCAACCTCAAACAAAGTTTGAAACAGTGCTATTTTTGCCTTTCTGTTTTAGAGCATCGACTTCACCCACTTGATAGGCGGGGGTCTTTTTTGCCTGTTGAAGGCAAATACGTTCTTTACTGGCGCTCTTGCCTCCGCCTTACTTTTCGCTTTACCGCTTCCACCTCGATTCCCCTTACCTCTGGTCGGCCCCAGCGGAAGCCCTTGGACTGAGGTGAGATCTGTGCTTTGGGTCTCAGTCATTCTCGCTGATGACGTTCCAGTCTCACCTCGAGAGGTGGGAGGCTGGCGGAATGGAATTTGGGGCTGTTCAGGCTCTATTACCGTATCAGAGCCTCCCTTGACATTAAAAGTTTTAAAAGTTAAAGTAATTTTAAAAATAAAAGTTTTAAAGCCAAGGACGTCTGCCGCTTGCCGCCAGGAGAGCCTCAGCCGATAGTTCGTCCAGAGAACAGGTTGCTAGTAATCCGTTCTCCTCGTCCCTATGTTGGAGGATTTTCTAGAGCTCGGTATGGAGCCCCCCATTTTGTGCTCTCAACAGCACAGCCGCCTCCTCTGGAGAGTCAGTTTCACTGCGGGGCAGATAGGTGATGCCCAGCTGGGGCTTAGGCAGTTGCCCTCGGGTATTAACGAGAGCTCTGCCTCCGATCAGGGTGTCAGTTTTCTGACTTCACCCACAATCTAGTGCTGGCTTGCCTTATTCAGGTAGGCTACCAGAATCCAACTTGACTTGTGGGTGAAACCCGAAAATTTTGATTTCATTCTGCTTCACACAGGCAGTCTTAGCGATAACCTGTGTTAGTGCCCGATGTACCATTCACATCTACTCCATGCTCATAGGACATGAATTGGAAATTCTATACGCGCAAAGCCAGCTATGACACTGAAGCTGAGCTTCTTCTCCCCCGTTGCCAGCTTTACAAAATTCCTTTTCTGTCTGTCTTTGGGAGACTCCTCCTCATGCCGACTGCTATTTGTACGCCTTCGGACCCGGGGAAGATTCGGGCAGAGGAATTTCATCCCAGGGCTTCTGTCAGAGAGAGAGGGCCTCTTCTGCTCCTATCTCAGCTGCTATTAGCCTTTTGTAACTCTTCTTTGCTGCCCCACTAAGCTTGTAAAACCTAGCGAACTTTACAAGCTTATTGGGGCAGCAAAATTTTCTTTTCCATCACTGGTTTGTTTGATCGACTCGATTGTGGTTCGGGTTTAGACGTGCACTTCACTTCACAGCTCATCTCAGGTTGGGACATATTCTTGAAGGGTGCTGGAGAGGCTAAAAGAGCCTCTTCCAGACCTACAGACAATTCCATTAAAGGAGACCACTGTTTTTCTCAAAATATCGATTTTCATCTATTTTGATCCCACGATTAGCTAGGGGAAAAAATTGGATCACCCCCGGCATAGCCCCACATGCCCAGGGAAAGCTTAAAATACTAACCCATTCCCCCCTGGTCGCGGGTAAGCTCTGTTTGCGACTGCCCTACCCCTCAGCCACCCATCCATCAGCACGGTACGCTTAACACTTCTAATTGGAATAATACTATTATTTACAGAATTTATCGCGTATATATAACTTTTTAAATACCTGACGTTTCGAGCGCTTTACAGCACCCATGGTTACGGGGGGGAGCTTCTGATTGGGTTAAGATAGTAAAAAGGGGGTGGGATAAAATAAAAGAAAAAAGATCATCTGAGTGCTTCTGTTTTGTCTGTTTCCTGTTAAACTAGACCAAGTAGCAGGCGGCAATCACGTGAAGGAAGAACTCCTCAGACTTGCCTTGGGGATCATTACGACCTGTGCTCTCTCCCAGAGCCATTCGCCAAACTGCTTGCCGGATCGGAGAGCAGGTTTTTTTATATAGGATTACGTGACGTACGAGCACACAGTCCACTTGATGGTAAGTGGTTGCTGTGGCCCAAAGACATCTACATCTATCCTCGATTACAAATCAAAATGCAGATGTGTTGTCACCCGTGAGGACTAAGATGGAATGCCTCGTTTCCAGTAAAAAGGGTCTCCGGTTCTCTACACTTACCATACGAAACACAGTTGCATTATCCTACTATTTCACGCTGGTATTCTGTGAGAGCGTGCTCTTTCCCCGATCGAGCCGACCCATTCGTGTTACAACTATATTACTAATATAACTTCAGCAAGGCTCTACCACGTATAAAACAGGTGCAGGTGTTAATCTCATGCTAATTCCTACTGATAATGTCGAAATGTTAAAATTAGGAGTAGACTAACCGCAGCCCTACATCACCACTCATCATCAGGTAGTAGTTAGATTACTATTCTAAGCCAATACGACTTAGAATAGTAAAAAAAGTGAATGTCTCAAATATGTACTCATCGCTCAGACACTCATACTTCCTCAATTTTGCCACCTCTGATGTTGCCTCGGCTCTGAACAAGGTACCTCTGAGGTAAGAGTCAAAGTGTCTAGCTCGTAACATCTCACACTAGGATTTTATCTCTTTCCCAATGGACAAGATAGATAAGCGAGAAGGTTAGAAGAGAGGAATGTCTTTGAAAAGAAGAGAAATCTTAGAAGAGAAGTCGAAGAAAAAGAGTCTTTGAAAAACATATTAACAACACACCACAAATCCTCGCGAAAGAACATCGATTCCTACCAAGGATGATACGTGAGGCTATTGAAATTAAAAAAACATCCTAATTTCAATAGCTAGTCTTGGTACACCACCGGCTTGAGACTATAGTATAAAATTAAAAGTGAATGCTCAACATAACATCACTGCAGAGACTTCATACATTGCTCAATTTTGCGCACCTCGGAGCCAAAGACAAATCGGCTAAAAACTAAGATACCTCTGAGTTAACGACAAAGTGACGCTAGTACAGCCCACAACATAGGGTATTATAATCTAAGGGGCAAGATAGACAAGAAAGAAGGTTATAAGAATAGGAATGTTTTTGAAAAGAAGAGAAGTCTTAGTTAAAAGAAGTCGAATAAAAAGAGTCTTTAAAAACGCGATAAAAACCGTATATTAAATTATGTTATGTATTAGTCATGTTTGCTGGTCTAAGCGTATAATATATTATACATTTATTTATTTATTTTTAAATATTTTATTAAATAAAATTATACATAAAATAGCATACAGGAGACTTGTATATTGCTAAGTACTCTGTAAAAAAATCGTTGATCAATAATCAAATGTACGCCTTATATTATATATTCTATATAATAATGTCCTCCAGACCGAATTTCGGTCACGGCGGCCTGCCTCAACGGAGGCTAGCCATCGGCGCAGGACAGGATTATACTGCCCAAGTGTATGCGCGCAAGCTCAGGTGCACTATCTATTCCCTCACTCTCATCATCCAATGGGACGGTAAACCGACACGACCGGAGTGAAATCAGGTGCTTTCCGAGGCACGGGGGTGAGACACCGCCAACTTCCTGACTCCGATAACTACTGAGAATTTCTTAACAGAAAAACTCAATAATTGACTTTTTGGCCCGACCCGGAATTTAAACCCAGGACCTCATGATTAGTAGTCGTACTACTACAACCACCGGACCAACGAGGCAGTCATATTCTAAATAATCTAATGGATGACAGTCGTTTTCATAAAATCGCGAGTGTAAATTGTTTGGGGCGCACAGACTTGAACGCATTGACTGTGGATGACCCCGAAGTACTGTAATGGGATGTCCCTGTTTCCAGCAGGAAGAGTTTTCGATTAACGGAACTTGTCAAAATAAGTATTTTGCTAAGTTTAATAAGAAAATTGTAACGAATACTAACTCAATCCTACGATAATGGAGGTATAATCCAGTTTCTTGCTTTAATCACTAAAATTTAATAGAAAATGATGTAACGCAAACCGTTTTATAATTTTAACCGTAAAGAACAAAATGAAATTCGTGTAGATATTGTGTTATGAAATCTCTCAATACACCACTCAGTGTATAAAGGGGCGCTTAAGCGTATTTAAGGCATCTGTTATATGACACGCTGTTTCCATACAAAAAAACACGACGTACTAAGAGCATACTCTGTCGGTATATTACTCTGTGTGTTTTTACCCCTGATCGCATGGCGTTCCTGTACTTTTTATTTTATTTTATAAGTATTTTACACTGGTATTCAGTCTGAGCGTGGTCCTGCCCCGCTGGATCCGACACATTCGTGCTGCAACCAGAACTTAGCTGCAGCGTGGTTCTACGACGTTTAAATTTATTAAAATTTATTAAAATTGAATATATAATAGCGCAAGCAGGGATTAAACATAGTTTGTTCTTGTACTATCCATCCCCTAAACTACCATGGCTCACTGCTTAAAGAACTAACCCCTTAAGTTTCATATTTAAGAGCTAAATCATTTAAAAACAAAATACAAAGTGCTATAGGAAACAAGTCCTTGTGCCACTTATTTATTATTTATTTTTATATTGCCGTGACGTCAAAAATTTGTGCCGTTTATCTTACAAATGCCACAGTTACTTTATTTCTCGAGAACAAAATATAATAATTTTTTCAAGCATGTAGCTTTAAATGTTTTCCTTTAGAAATAGCCCGGTTTAAAATTTTAGTTACGAAATAAAATTTAATTCAAAGTAAAAGTCAAAGTCATTACTTTTTATTTAATTTAGGCTTGTTTAAAACTCCTATGAACATCATTATCTACACCGACTTGTAAAAACAAGACCTTTTTAGAGGAGAACAGGCAGGAAAATGTGAATTTTCCCAAGCCATTTTACGATTTCATTTTTTTTAGGACAGGGGGCAAACGAGCATACGGCTCACCTGCGCCCATGAACAGCTGCAACACCAAAGGGAATGCAGATGCGTTGCCAGCCCTTTAAAAAGGAGTAGGCTCTTTTCTTGAAAGTTCCTAAGTCGTATCGGTCCGGAAAAATCTCGGGTGGTAGTTGATTCCACGAGGAAGTTGTGCCAGGAAGAAAACTTCTTTTAAATCGCTTATTGGTGGACCGCCAGTCATCCAGATGGTATGAACGGTATCGCGATGTGCGAGGGTGAAACAGTGCGGCTCGGATTAATCCGAACAATTCCTGAGAACAAAATGCAAAGAGATGCAACATCTCTTCGCAGTGCCAGTAAATCGAGTCGATCGGAAAGCAGTCGGTCGTCGACGATTCGAGCCTCTCTGCGCTGGATGCGGTCAAGTGGAAGGAGTTGGTACTGGGGAGCCCTAGCCCAGAGATGGGAACAGTATTCCATGTGCGGCCGAACCTGCCCCTTGTAAAGTTGCAGGCGGTGTGCCGAAATGAAATACTGTCCCATTCTGCTGAGCACGCCAAACTTTTTAGAGGACAATTTGGCCTTCTCTTCCAAGTGACCACGAAACTGCACGTCACTCGATATTTCAACGCCGAGGATTCCGATACTGGCTGAGGCAACAAGGGGAGTGCCTTGAAACTGAGGAGATACGACGAAGGGGTTCTTTTTAGCGGTAAACGCGCAAACTTATGTCTTCTGGGGATTAAACTAGACTATAGTCTACATGAGCCTATAGGTTCATATGTTACATGGACCTAGTTCATAGTGCTACATGAACCTATAGGTTCATGTAGCATTACAACATATAATAAACAACAAAATATCAAAACTCAGTTAACATTTTTTAAATGTCAGTTACAAAAACGTAACATCAGTGCCAGGGGATTGGCATGTGCAGAGATTGTACTGTTATATTTTTTACAGTTAGAGTAATAAAGCATCTTGGTGATCTTAGTCCTCAGGGGTGACAACGCATCTGCATTTTGATTCTTAATCGAGGATAAATGTAGGGGTCTATAGGTCACAGTATTCACGTATCATAAGGAGAACTATGTGGTCGTTTTCCACCCTTACTTTTTCACTCAGATGGTGGAGGGTTTGAAGGAATTGCCACGAATGCCAGGCGAATTTATGATCAAATAACCGGTCTAGGATAATGATTTCTCAAATTAACGCGAACACTACAGCGTGTCTGATGTCTTTAGGCCACAGAAACAGAAACAGAAACTTTTATTCAATGTGGATTATAAACAATACTTAGTGAAAGTCACTTTTTCATTTACCACTGGTTCGCAAAAAAAAACCCTCTGTCCTGGGAAGAACCCGTACACAGTATTCACTTATTATAAGGTGGACTGCTCGTGATCGTTTTTCACCCTTTCTTTTTACTCAGGTGGACATGTATCCCACGTTTTAAAGAGGGTTTGCCGTAATTTCTAGGTCTGGATATTTTATACTTGTTGGATAAACTTTCCTGTCATTATCCATTCTACTCTTACATTGGAAGAAATTGGGTGGTAGCTTCCCGTACGCTGCCAACACATGGCGTAAGTTAGCTTTAATCTTAATATATATATATATATATATATATATATATATATATATATATATATATATATATATATATAAATTACGTGTCACATTGTTTGTCCGCGATGGACTCATAAACTACTTAACCGATTTTAATCAAATTTGCACACCTGTGTGCATTTTGATCCAACTTGAGACAGGATAGTTTTTTTGCCCATGAGTGTCCACAATTTATTTATTTTTGCGAATTTATGGATTTTTAATAGGACATGACAAAGGGTCGTCGAAAAGGGCAGAACAACGTCTGTCTGGCAAGCTAGTATTGTATAAGTATTAAAAAACCTGTAGAAAACCTGAAATTTAATACTCATTTATTTTTCTAAAATTTTATCTGATCAAAAAATATTAAGTTAAGCTTAATCGATTGTCTTAACTTATATCTTATTTGAACAAACCAGCTTGCTAGCTGTTTGAATAATTTGCCATAATCCTCACTATGCCGAACCGATTGAAGATTGAATTAACTGTCGCAACAAACCTCAACCGTCACTGGTTTGATTATTGTGTCGATTTAAATATCCGTCTAGCCATTTGAAATTTTTGAGACAAATCATTCCGTTAGTATTTTTTTGTTTTTAAACTTGTTATTTATAGAGTGCTTGACCGTATTTTCCTGAAAGTTGATAAATTAGGAACAACTCTGGAACTATCGACTTTTAGTGGGACTTAGTGGAAGTTTGCGAATAAGTTTCACGTTTCTAACAGCAAAAGGTTTGCAGAAATAAATCTGAGAAGCTAATAAAAGAAGAAAGCATCATTTGAAATTATTTGACGGTGATAGTGATCTCGCCGTATAGTGGCAGCGTGAAAGAATCCACTTCCTCATATCATTCCGTGGGTGTCGTAAGAGACGACAGAGGAAAATAAAAAAGGAGATAAACCGCCGCATCTACCTCATAACAACATAAAAAATTAAAAAAAAATGATTGACTCTGCAGGACATCCCTGGAACTTCCCGCTAATTTCAAATGCAAAGAACTCAAAATTTCACCAAATTATGTTGCGAAATCTCGAAGTTATGTTAAAAAAAGTTTTTTACCAATTCTTTCTCTTTTGATATTTCACGAACGAATGAACCGATTTTTATTGTCCAAACGGCGTTCGACGTCATTTTTTGAGAATAAGAGCTGATTAGTCTCATCGGTTATTGATACTGTTACGAGCTTTGGGTTCGAGACAATTAAAAACCGCCGAGTGAATTACCAAAATTGGCAATTGAATTATAGAACACTAAATATAACCTAAAACCTAACACTAATAACAAAACACGATTGTACTACTGATCACTTTAGTTCGAAGTTGTATCGCTTCGAAGTATTCGCTTACGTTGCCAATTCAATACTGACCCGAGTCGTGGTCTATACCGACCTAACATAGGGCCTTACATAGTTCCAGAACCTTCTACTTTAGAAACATCTAGAATGTTCGAGTACATACCGGTCCCGACTGACTAGGTGTCGACCACAGGTACCTTTAGTTTTAGATTTCTGTGGTGTCGACAGTTCTAGAAAGTTTTTCCATGGAAATTTCCAGAAGGATCTCGACTCTCTTAGTTCTGCTACTCGATACTAGAGGGCGCTAGTGGTTACTAGTGTCACCATATTCCACTTTAAAAAAAGAATACAGAAGTTGTCACCTGTGAACCGTAAGATGGAATGCCTCACAGCTTGTAATTACACGTGTACATACATAAACTCTCACGCTTGTTACCCATAGAGATAGGCAGAACAGCTGGCTTCCATTTGACACGAACCTAATACACCTCTCTCGCTACTTTCACCTCCAGTTCCAGGCCTTAATTGTGGCTCGCAACAGTACTCTTAACTTAGCACATCTTCAATATATCACCAAAATGGACGATAACTTCCGTATAGGCATACCTAGTCGACTTTGCCATTCACATGTGCAGCATATATTATGCTTACTCTCTTCAGCTTTCAGACCGGACCAGAGCAATGCAAGCACTACTATTTGGTGCCAGAAATAGGTAAGAGGGTATTATTATTATTACCTGACCCAGATAAACTCCTAGGCTGAAACACAATTCTTATACCAAGTAAACTAGTGACAAGTCAATTAGTAGTATCTTACAAATTTCAAATGATTATACTTACATTAGTTCAAGTAATCAGACGTTACGTTGCGGAAATCTATTATATTAAAGTTAGTAAGAATTACATCGCCCATATCCGCTCAATGAAATAAAATGATGTGTCTTACTTAGTTTTAAGAGCATCTCCCGCTCTCCCTCAATTGCGTGCGCTAATCTCGTCACCACTGATTCCAGCACCACCTACTTCCAACACACTACACTAGTTAGCAATCAGCCAACACAGAGTCTACTTCACCTGAGGATGCCTCGTGTAGAGGCGAAACACGTGTCGTATTAGCATGCTAGTCTAGTGGTGTTGGGAGTAGTATTACTGGGATTAGTGGTAACGGGATTAGTGCACGCAATTGAGGGAGGGCGGTAGGTGCTCTTCAAACTAGGTAAAACACATCATTATATTTTACTGAGCTGATGGTTGCAAAGTAACTCTTAACATCTTTATATTTCTCAAGTAACGCCCGATTCTATTAATTATATGTATTGATTGGTTATATTTTTTAATATTCCACACAATGTATTAAATGTACTTAATGTATATTGTTTTGAATAAATTGATTTGATTTGATTTTATTTTATTTCATTGAGCGGATATGGGCGAAGTAATTCTTAACAACTTTAATACAAATATATTGCAATTTATCGGCGGTTTTGATTGATCGGTACGACAGCGATGCAATAGGCTAGATATATTATGAGGTCTATTGATTTCAAGTACATAACAACAGAAACTTTTTTACTTTTCGATACAAATCACCGGTACATCAATCCACTGCTGGTCACGAGTATCTCCAGTTGTGGGAAGAAATTGCCTTTATTGTCACCCTTGGCATATAAATTTTGCGTATGGCGTAAACGAGACGGTTATACCGTCTTCTATCGGAATCTATCTATGTGAGTTTACATGGCATTCCCCACAATCGAATCTAGAAACAAAATATTATGATCTATTAGTAAAATATTATGATGTACGTCCTTGTGAATTATAAAATAGCATTTGTTGCAGACAACTATATTTGCAGTGCATAAATTGTCAGGCGCTAATATTAATAAAACCGTATTTTAACATATAAAATATGTTTTTTAAAATAAATCTTACTATTGTGGCCCATAGATAAATACATCAGGCCTCTATTGAAAGTAATATGCAAAAATATGTAGCTACCCATGGGGACTCAAATGAAATGCATCTTTACCAGTAAAAAGGGTCTCCGGTTCTTATAACTCACCTTACGAAACACAGCAGCATTAGCACTTTTATAGTGAAATTCATACCAAGGATTACTACTCGAAACACAACAGCATTAAGTATTTTACGCTGGCATTCTGTGTGAGCGTGGTCCTGCCCCACTCAAACCGACCTATTCATGCTGCAACCTTAACATAGCTGCAGCATTGCTCTACCACGTATAAAAAATAATTTATTACAATTCAATATATAATAGCGTAAGCAGGAATTAAAATTGGCTTGTTCTTGTACTATACAACACGTAACATAATTGAGGCACTTTGAGAAAGTAGTTTGTTCAGAATCGTTTACTGAATCGATTCCTATCATTTTTAATATAGGTAATTTTTTATCCCAAAAATAATTAAAACTACGTAAATTACAGTCACACTAAATCTGTACAGTCAAAACAAACTGAAATGGACCGTAACTTAAGGTAATAAGACTTTTAAGAGTGCAGTTTTATTTGTACTATTACTAATGCTGTCATTCAATAAAAATAAAGAAAAATGAATTTTATTTCAAGCACGTTAAAGTCTTTGCGTTCGTGGATATGTACTGTGTCCACAACATTCTTCCGGAATTAGTATAACTAATTTGATAAATAATCAGTGCATAAAAATGTTTAACTAAAAATTCAGTGTATGTATTATGACTATAACATAATATACTAATTGTGGTATCTGAGGGTGTGCGTTAATTACGTTACATATTGTATATCTCCTGAGCTACCATGAATCACTGCTTAAGGCACAAGCTCGTATGCTTCGTTAAGAGCCAAAGCACGTGAAACATAAAATACTAAATGTTGTAGGATATTGCAGTGACGTTAAAAGTTTGTTTCATTTATCTTACAAATGCTACAATTACTTTATTTCTCGAGAAGAAAATATAATAATTTTTCCAAGCGCGTAGCTTTAAATGCTTTTCTTTAGAAACAGCCGGTTTAAAATTTAGTTACCAGATAAAATTAAATGTAAGAAAAAGTCAAAATCATTACATTTTATTGAATTTTGGCTTACAATAGTTCGCGTTTTCAACACAAACCAATCGTACCTACATCAATCCACTGCTAGACGTGACCATGTCCTGTTGTAGGAACGAATTACCTTAACTACCACGCTTAGCATACGGATTTTATCTATGGCGTAAGCGAGAGGGTTATACCGTCTTCTTATGGAAGCTACCTATATTAGATTTTTATGGTATTCCCCACAATCGAATCTAGAAACAAAATATTATGATGTAACTTTCTTATGATTTATATTATAGCATTTGTTTCATACAATTATATTTGCGGTATATAAATTGTCAGGCGCTAATATTGATAGAACCGCAGTAATATTTAAAATAGGATTTCGAAACTAAAACTTACTATTGTGGCAAAGTATTCGCGTATTCCATACCTGATACTGCAAACTCTACTAATATATCGCCACGATACTACATTAAAAGTAGCTACCTTGTTCGTCTGTTTCTCTACTTTAGCAGCCTTTTATCAATACTCTACTCGACAAGACTCTCTTAATTAGTGAAATTGAGGTAATCCCTCCTATTGGCCAACAAATTAGTGATCCAAGTTCAATCCATCGCACATTGTTTTAAAATTCATATTTTGATATGTTAATTCAACCACATCCCGGGACGGGAAGAGGTAAATAATATTCTTACATCGCTAATACGTGACGTAAGAAAATCTACTACCTCGTATAGCAATAGTCCCTTTACAACCCTTATTAGTTCACTGTTAAACACATGCCTTCCCATTGATAGCCTCTTATGAGAGAAATTAGCCATAGTTGCTAAGGTGGGCAGGTAGTTTAGTTATAGTTAGGAATAATCTACTGCTATATCCTGGTTTAATAATATATTATATTATTTATAATAAATTAATTATTATTGAGATTCATTTTGTTTTGTTATTGTTAACTAAAAAAAATTTAAGTGAATAATCTTAAAACGATCAGAAATCAACTTTAATATTAGTTACTTTAATTTTAAGGTATTTGTCCTCAGGCATTATCGTAAAAACTAGTTTTTTTTTAACTGACTCGTTAATAATTTTTCCCATCAGCTTTATTTCGTTTTCAACAAGTTTTTCCTCTAGCCATAACCAGTATTTTAATTTAGTATTCACCAAAGTTGACCTTCAGGTCACTCTATCAAGTCCGGAGGTAAGGTCTCATCATCACTAACAAACGAGGCCAAACTCGGCACACCCAGTTCTACTCTTAGAGGAGTTCCAGTAGCAGATACCGAAGTAGGTACACCTTCAGATCACTCCTTAGAGTCCAAGATGTTTATTTATGTATAAATCCTACGTACTTTTAGCGAAACAATATATCGTAATAAAATCAGTAGTTATAAAAATAATAATAATATCTTACCTTGGTCAAGTAGGCATGTATCGAATTTGGTACTTGGAATATTATGTATTTCTACAGCGATCGATATTTTTATCACAAGCCGCTGTAAACAAACGATACAACAGTCCATTCAAGAAGGCGGTCCAGCCCGGAATGCGTCAAACTGTATTTAGTAAAATATATTATTGCAAGGCTGCTCAAAATACCGAAAATTTCGGAATACTCAGCTGAAAAAAAATGAATTATAACTTAACAAAACAAAATTAAACGAGCATTTAATTTCCTCTTCCCCCCGGACCGCCATATGGTGTTAACGTATACATACTACTGTCATCTTGTTGAAATTATTTTTAAAATAAATTAAAATTAGTGTTAATAAATTACTTAAGAAAATAGGAGTGCATAAATCAAGTGAAGGTACTAAGCTACTGAGAAGAACAATTAGCAACCTCTTCGTTTATACTGCTGCCCTGGTACTTTCTGGCGAATCACCCACTTACGAGGTACTGTGAATTCTTTTGTTCACATTGTCAAATCAGTGCACGCGCAGGATACGCCATTTTTAGCATTCGAGGACAAAGGGCCGTTATTGACGACTGCATAAAGTGGGCAAGGCCTACCTATAACAGTATTAAGCAATAGTGCGGTTTGTACCTGCAAAAGCGTTATTATCTCCTTGTACTCCTGATGGATAAGTACGACAGATCAACTGCGGAATAATATTGATCGATTGGAGCGCACGCCACCAAATTTTGTTACTCATGGTCATAAACGGGGCAGAGAAAATGACTGGGAGCAAGATTTTGTCACATTCACAAATGATATAAAGTCAATGATTTCCCAAATGTTGACTGAACATCAAGCTGAAATAAATAAAATACACCCTACTCTGATGGAAATTAAAATCACAAATATTAACATAGAAGCTTCTATAGCATTTCTCACCTCACAGAAAGAGGAATTAAAACATAAAATTGAACAAATGGAACTTCAAATCAAAAAGATAAAGATTATATAACTATATTGGAGGATAAAATCGAGGATCTGCAACGCGAGAACCGTAAGACAGCCATGGAACTGAAAAATGTTCGGAAAATCACTAAAGAGTCTAAAGAGGACTTAATGAAGATGGTTTTAACTTTATCTAAAAATATTGGCATAATAATAACCTTGAGAAAAACGACATCAAAGACATCTATAGAGTCCGGAATAAACGTGACATTAATAAAAGTCCAATCATTGCTGAATTGACGTCAACACTACAAAAGACGGAGTTTTTAAAAATGATTAAGTATTTCAGAATAAAGCAAAAGGAGAAATTGTGTGCCAAGCATCTAGGCTTTACCACGGACGACTATTCCCCCGTATACGTAAGTGAGTACCTGACAGCAAAAGCAGCAAGACTGCATTTTCTTGCTCGCGACCTTGCTAAGACAAAAGAGTATAAGTTCTGCTGGTCTGCGTATGGAAGAATTTATGTTAGGAAAAATGAGAGCTCTCCTATAATTTTAATTAAAAATGATTCACAAATTCAAAGCCTTATGCAAAAAAGCATGACTATTTGTACTAAATATTTATTTTGTATTGATACATTTTTATTTGTATGTTTATTGTTCCTGTAATATTAGTGTTCCTAAAATATTTAACCTATATAACTGTAAAATTATTATTGGTATCATAATGTATCACACAACACACACACATAAAAATAACACACATCACACATATCCAACCACTGTCACAAATATATAAACAAACTCATCTTTAGCATATTTACAAATTATTCACATTAACCTACCCACCATACCACCTACACATATCATAAAAGTACTCCTTTACAATCAATACATAAACACTTAGAATTAAGAAAAGTAATGCAAATTATAGATAAAGAATCCGAATTTAATACTGATTATGGATAGTTCTCTAAATACTTTACATGAATTAAACAATATAGGCATTGCACAATCCAGTAAATGTCGATTCCAAGACTTTATAACACAACAAATAATACATAAATCCGATATAACTATTATATCACAAAATATTCGGAGTATTTACAGAAATTTTTATGACTTATAATTAAATCTTACTCAACTTCGTATAACGCCTGATTTTATTATCCTTAGCTTGTGTTGGTTAGACAAGAACAAACCTGTTCCTAAGTTAAATAATTACACATCCTATAATACAACACAGCACATAAATCATTGCGATGGTGTAACTGCTTACATTAGTAATAAGCATTCAGTGAGTGTCAATGAAATTTCACTATCAGAAGCGTCTTGTCTGCAAATTCAATAAAATTGGTATTTATCGCTCGCCATCTAGCATACATGCTGAAAGTTTTATCAACTCTCTTAGTCTTTACTTAGAGTCCTTAAAAATGTGCAAGCATATTGCCTTGACGGGTGAAATTAACATTAATATAATACACAAATGTAATGAAAGTACACAATGAAAGAATAAATAGACTAAACTATTTAAATATGTTATGTACACATGGCTTGCTTCCAGGATACTCGATACCTACGAGAGGTAGCAACTGTCTCGACCACCGTATGTTGAAGATAGATACAAATAAATCAAATGCAACAATCGTAGTGATAAACACAACTATCACAGATCATTACATGATTTTCCTTAAGTTAAATAATCGTTATTATAAAACTACATTTAGTAATAAATTCAAAAGGTCAGTCAATTATGAAAATGCTATTAATAGCCTTAAAAACACAAACTTACAAGAACTGCTTCTATGCAACGATTCTAACATTTTAACCGAATTGTTGATATATAAAATCCAAACACATATTCAAGAAAATACCTCTATGAAATTGGTCCCCAAAACAAGTCGCACGATAAAGACGCGTCAGAAAAAAAAAAAAAAAAAAAAAAAAAAAAAAAAAAAAAAAAAAACAAAAGGGGGGGGGGGGGGGGGGAAGATACAAACAACCCCGCCCCCCGTGTGGGGGGGCGTTTCCACAAACCCCCCCCCAAAAAAAAACCCCACAAAAAAAAAACCCCCCCCATCAAGGTGTCCTACGATGCATTAGGAACCGTAATAATATGCAACTAAAATTAAAATCTAATATAAAATATTTATTATATTTTGATGAATCTTAAAACAGAGAGTGCCCCTGGATATGACAATATCACCACCAATTTTCTAAAACATGCGAATGTAATATTAGTACCCATAATAACACACCTGGTTAATCTTTGCTTTAGGGATGGCGTTTTTCCTACTGCTCTGAAGTTAGCATTAATTACTCCTGTATACAAGGGTGGAGACACAAGCGATCCAAGTAACTACAGACCTATATCTGTTCTTCCCGCAATATCCAAAATTTTAGAAAAATTGTTAAATAATCGTTTGACTAATTATTTAAATAAATACAATATACTCTCAATATCACAATTTGGCTTCAGACGAGGTCTTTGCACAGAAGACGCTATTTCAGGTGTAACGTCACTCATTATTGACCAAGTCGACAAAGGAAATAAATGTTTAACAGTTTTTCTCCACATAAAAAAGCCTTTGATAGCGTCTCTGTCCCCACTCTTATAAAGAAACTTGACCAAATAGGCATTCGAGGTTAGAGGTTCCCTAGATTTATTTAAAGATTACTTAACAAACCGTAGACAACGGGTCAAAATAGGAGAGCATTGTAGTCATGATTCTACCATTACCTACGGTGTCCCACAGGGGAGTGTACTGTGATCTATTACTTTTTGTCGTTACAAAATGGGCAATGGTGTTCTCGTATGCAGATGACACTGCTTTGGCATTCTGTGGTCGAAGCTGGGAAGATGTTCGGCATAGCGCTGAAGTGAGGTTAGCCAAGGTTGCAGTGTGGTTGAGATTACATTTATTGACTATCATTACATCTAAGACTAACTATATATGTTTTACTAACTACAATAGGACTCAACCTAATTTTAATATTAAAATTCATTCTTGTGTTGACCTTAATATCATCTACATATTGAACTGTTAATAACGAGGATTAGAAAATTCATATGGTTTTTCAAAATTTTGAGACATCTCGCAACACCACCTATATTGAAACAAGTATATATTTCTTTAGTCTAAAAACATAACTTGTAAAAAAAACCAAGTCTCGCAACTCAGTTCTTCTACCGTAAAAAGTTGTGAGATCCATGTAATACCAAGTCGGTTAATTTATTCAGTTCCTACTTAAGGGTCCTTGTGTTTTAAGTTATTACGTAATTAGCTAACCTAACAACATTTTATAGTCACCATATCAATGTTAAAAGTCTTTTATGTTTTAAATACTAATAATAATACTAATAATAATTGACTTGGCCACCGCATGAAACCACAATGTATCTCACAAGTAATACGTATTATATTAAATTAGACTGCTTAATGCGATTGCCAAGTCAATCTATATATTTAAAATATAAAAGACTTTTAAAATTGATATGGTCACTATAAAATGTTGTTAGGTTAGGTAATTGCGTAATAACTTAAAACAGAAGGACCCTTAAGTAGGAACTGAATAAATTAACCGACTTGGTATTACATGGATCTCACAACTTTTTACGGTAGAAGAACTGAGTTGCGAGACTTGGTTTTTTTTTACAAGTTATGTTTTTAATTGCATCTCATTTCTTTTTGTATATAAGATAGTCTTAATTTTTTACCTTTCCAGTACCTTCTACTTCTTGAGTACCAACAACGTACCTATGTACACCTGTAATAAATATACAAGTACACTGGTTCATTCTACTCAATGACTTTGTAAGGGTTACTATTATTTATAAGGGATTACAAAGTTATTTATGCAGTTAGTGTATCCAGAAAACTGGACAGAAATTAACAAATGTTTTAGTTTTTCCTTGATTTATACTCTAAACACTAATTGCATTCTAAATTTGAAGCTTCTATGTCTGCTAGAAGTGCCTTAGAGTTTTGATGATCGGTCAGTCAGTGAGTGACAAAATTAAGAAAGTTTAACTGGTTACAATTCTTAAACTACTGGTTCAAATTGAATTAAATTTGAAATATACCATATCACAACTTACTTGGTTACTGAAAATTCAGGCTTCTAGTTTTATTGACCACGAAGTTATAGGGGGTCGAAAATGACCTAAATTGCTTCGAGAAAAGATGGTACGCCCGTGCCGCTTTTTTGCTCGACTTTGCGGGGGCACTGCCGTGCCCCCAGATTAGTATATGGGGAGGTGCTACAAAAACAAAGTTTTTAGATTTAGAAAGAGCTCAGAGATCGTTACTGAAGGTTATGAGTTTTAAACCTTACAAATTCCCAACACAAGATTTATACACACTGTGTGATCTTCTTACAGTTTGTAAGTTATACATACTAAATATAGTTCTTAAGGTACACAAGTCCCTTGCATATAACCCTGAAATTGAAAATAAAAGGAGGAAAACTAACGTAGCTCCAAGTGATCCGGTTAAAACAGCATTTGCTAGACGGCACACAGGCAAAAAAGTCCTCTTATTTATATAACTACTTAAATAAAGAATCTACAACAAGTAAAGGAGTAATAATTCTCATTGAATGGCTCAAATGGAAAGACTATCACGAAATAGAAAATTTGTTATAATAACACGGCTTACAAAACACACATATGCGGGCATACACACACACACTCACACACACGCACACACGCACACACGCACACACGCACGCACGCACGCACGCACACACGCACGCACGTACACACGCACACACGCACGCACGCACGCACGCACGCACGCACGCACGCACGCACGCACGCACGAACGCACGCACGCATGAACGCACGCACGCACGCACGCACGCACGCACGAACGCACGAACGCGCGCACGCACGCACGCACGAACGCACGCACGCACGCACGCACGCACGCACGCACGCACGCACGCACGCACGCACGCACGCACGCACGCACGCACGCACGCACGCACGCACGCACGCACGCACGCACGCACGCACGCACGCACGCACGCACGCACGCACGCACGCACGCACGCACACACACACACACACACACACACACACACACACACACACACACATGCGCTAGCGCGCATTCATATTTTTTCATAATTATTTTAGGAAAGGAATATTATGCTATTCTTGTAACTAAAGTATTGTATGTTAATTAAGAAGAGCGAGTTTTTCCTGTCACAAGTATTTAAAAATACTTAAAAAGATGAACTCTAATATACTGCTATGATTGTAAATTTATTGTTACGGAATAAACATTTTTAAATTTTGAATTTAGATTCCATGGCTTCCCACATGATAGATGAAGAGATTAAAAAATGGAGTTGAACAATTGATATTTTCAATTTTTTTTTGTTTACTCCTCCATGCGGACTTGATAAATCTACACCATAAGCCAACTTTTTTTTAATTTATAATAGCAATTAATCGATTTAAAAAAAATTGAACAATCATTTACCTTTCTGACAGTGACACTAATATGTTTAATAAGATTGTTACATGCGATTTCATGCGATAAAACGTTGGGTTCTAGATTTTTATACGCTAGGAGAACATTTTTTTATAGCATAATGTGTCAAACGAGCACACAGTCCACCTAATGGTAAGTGGTTGCTGTGGCTCATAGACATCTACATATATCCGATCACGAATCAAAATACAAATGCGTTGTCACCCGTGAGAACTCAGTTGGAATGCTTCGCTTCCAGTATAAGGGTTCTCTACACTAACCATACGAAACATAGCAGCATTAAGCTACTATTTTACGCTGGTATTCCGTGAGAGCGTGATGAGCCACCCATGACCCATTCGTGCTACACTTTACTACTAATATAACTGCAACATGGCTCTCCCACGTATAAAAACAAGTATCCACGCGCTTTGCACTTAAGGCAAGCAATATAAGTAATTAAATCATTAATTTAGTGAAATCACATATTACGTACAGAAAGCTGCCGGCGCAACAATGTTGTTTTGATATTGTATCGAACAACGATACCAAACCACAGTCATTACGTAAACAACAACCAACAGTTCCATTCCTCATACAACAAAATTGCAGCCATATCCTACCTATCATAATCACACTATAGTTAGTTTGTATGATTAATACTCGGCTCTCTGTCAATTAAAAAAATAAGTAAAATATGTAGTCATATGTGTAGCCAAAGCTCTTCTTCTCCTTTATTCTCTTTTGATGGTTTGTATAATTTGCCAATAGGTGTGTACCTGTGCTTAATAGTTTTAAATTCTTTTCGATAAACAATTCGTTTAGGTGGCCGAAAGTCGTCAATTTAGGTGCAAGACATTTTGTAGACTCTTGACAACAACATGTTGACACGGCTTTCAAGAGAAATTAGTCTATTGTTCAATACGGCAATATTAGGTGGACTGCATTTTCGTTTATCACCCTTATTCTTAAAAAAAATTGTCGACCCTGCAGGACATCCCCAGAACTTCCCTCTAATTTCAATATCAAAGCGCTCCAAATTCCACTTATTATTCTTCACGAACCAATAAACCGATTTTGATGTGATTTACGGCAATTGACGCAATTTTTCCAGCTTAACAAAACCAGCCTAATACAAAAAAATATAACACGGAAAGTTTTCAAGTTATTTTGAAAAAACACTTTTTTGATATTTCTTTCGTCTACGATATCTCTCGCTCTCGAACAAATCAACCGATTTTGATGCGGTTCATGGCAATCGACGTTGTTTTTTGAGTAGAAAAGCTGATTAGATTAGATTATAGAATTGATCAAAACCAGGGTGTCGAAGTAATTCCAAAAAAACTACTTTTTGAAAATTAATAATACTAATTTTTGAGGTTTTCTCAGAATCAACCTCGAAGATTCGGTCTCAATTCACAGAAAATATAAGTTCAGGACACTCCGTTAACAAGTTATGAAATGTTTACATGTTTAGACACACAGACATATATATATATAATAAATATATATATAATATATGTCCCTGTGTGTCAAAACAATAACTTCCCATAACTTTTGAAAATCATTGATTTTCGTAGGGGAAAGTTAAAAATTTAAAAACTATTGTCGCTGTCTTGAAGATCAAGACCACCATACTCCTGCTCCACGCCTACATCATCGTTATGCTACCGTGATGAACACAATTATATAGCTTTAAACAGGCCCCTCTGGCGCTTGGAGCGATATACTAGCATCCGTTTTTCTGTTCGAGTTCTTTAAGAAACAGAAACAGAAATTTTTTATTCAATGTAGATTATAAACAATATTTATTAAAAGTTGAAGAAAGAAAAGAGAAGAGTGAATAACCTTGCCCAAGCTACTGCGGTCTTGTTTATGTAGGTAAGAGTGAAAAACTAAACACAATCTACCTAATGCTTATTGGATACAGTGAACAATAGATATCTTTATCTGTCCTCTATTAAAATACATATGCGTTGTCACCCCCTAGGGCAAATACCGAATTCCTTTATTCCAATGAAATGGATCTTCCGTTCGCGTCACTCACCATACGTGGGATGTTTTGCATAACTCATTAATAAAACAATTTACGAGTATACGTAAACGCATATATTCACTGTTTTTCAAAGTATTCTCCATTACATTTAAATCACTTTTTCATTTGTTCAAACCATTTTTAAAATATAGGACCTATTCACACAACATAACACCATTGGTCTGAGGGCACGTTTTTCACGTGCTGGTCAAATCTATCATCAAATCTTTGATTTTTGGGAAAATAAAGAAGATAGTGCGAGGTCTGGATTGTGTTGTTGACATATAGTGGTGTACATTAATTTTAGCTTTTGCTCATTAAGTGGGATCGTTCAAACTAGACCCGTTTGCTGTCGCCTTCAAACACCCATAAAGGAGACTGTTGTTTTCTTTCCGTAATGTAACAATATGTTATCCATGTTACACCTCCTGTCATAATGTCATACACTGCATTTAAGTGGCCGTGATTTACAGTCTTTTTTATTGCATACACATATTAGAATACACAACCAACTTAAATTTATGTAGAATTAGGTGGCCTTCTTATCGCTAAACAGTGATCTCTTCCAGGCAAACTTGGTGAAGCAGATCATTTTCATTTAAACGTATATAAAAGTGTGCATAAATACCAAATAGTGGATAAATAAGTATATGTTAATACGTATAAGCTAAATATAGTATAAAAGATAATGCAATAATCAAATACATAATATTAAATCCTTCCCGTCCGTGATCACTGATCACTGATCATACTATAACAACATTTTTTTACCCCAATCAACACCCCAAAACAAAAACGTCGTTTTGGTGTGTTCACAAGAATTCCAACCGCAACATAGTTTTTTATTTTATAAATGTCGACGTTTTTTTTGCTAATACCGATACCCAAATGTTCTAAAACTCTTCATAGGGTGCGTCGGCTTTTTTTCTGATAGTTATAACCACTTTTTCTTCAGTTGTCGCAGTTAATGGTCGATTAATTTTCATCATAAAGAAACACGCGGCCATAATGTAATTCTGCACACCAACGCCTTACTGCGTTTAAATGAGGCGCTACCCTCTCAGAGGACGAGCAGTGCGATTTTGCGGAAAGAGTGAACTTTTAAAATCTTAAGATATCGTCACTCTAAAATCTTTTTGTGTTATTTCCATTTTTGCTACGAGTGCAGAATTTCAACTTGTATTAAAAAACAGTTGAGACGTGACGTTCCGTCAAAAATAAATATAGTCTTAAATGAGTTTTCTATATTTTAAAAATATTATTTTCGTAATTCAAATCTGATGGTTAGTAGTTTTGCAGACCTGGTTGGTAAATAGAGGTACGCTGCAGCTATACTATACCTAGTAGAGTCACGGTGCTGCTATATTATGTATGGTAGAGCCACGCTACAGCTATATTATACATGGTAGAGCCAAGCTGCAGAAATATATACTGTAAGCCATGGCGCGGCATTATACGTGGTAAAGCCACGCTGCAGGAAAAACCACAAGAAGCTGAAATATTATACAAGCCATTCCACCTCTGCTATATTATAAGTAATACCTTTAACCTATATATATAGGTTAAAGGTGAAAACATTATCGCCCGAAATAATATTACAAAAAAGAAAATGTAGGCGATGGTTAAATATAGGCTTCCAAGACTTGCAATTCTATCGCACGATACGGCGATACGGAATGAGCCGTACGAACTTCGATCAACAATACCAACATACAAAAAGAATTGGTATTGTTGATCGAAGTGTACGAAACAGCATTTTTGAAAACACCTATTCACTATCGAAACTTCACAATTCCTCACGTCTGGGATAAACGAGATTGATGTAGGACGAGATTTTTCTAGCATTTCCCATGGTCTTTCAACAACCACGGAACACGGAATGAAATGGGATCAACTCAACTCACTAACGTCTATCTTACGAAAACAATTTATTAAAAAACCATTTACAAAAATCTGAAGAGACTAACGAACTTACAGTCCACTATAGCACATAATAAATAATAGTACTACGTAACTATAATATGTGCCAAATCGATTGAGAAAAACTGTCAATGACCTTTCGATCGTCTAACCAGGGGTTACAAACCGTCAATATATAGGCACATTTTATATGTAATACTTTCTTTATTTATAATGATTTTTATAAATAGTAAGTGTCTACTGGCACATTTGTTGCACGTGTCCATGAGATGCAGTGTCCATGGACACGTACAACCAATTTGTCAGTAGACACGTGCAACCAACTTCAAACAAAAAAGCCTTACAGATCCAGGCGCTATCACATCTAAGAACTAAAATGGAATAACTCACAGGTAGTAATTAAAGCATGGGTTGTCATTTTATTTAAAACTGCACGCAACTGCTATATTATTTTTTTGTAGATTTTGTCACGTTTACCGTGTATATATAATAAAATATGAGTACACCTTTTCTATTATTTTTAGTAGATTTTAGAATTTCTACTGTATTTAACATGATAAACGTTATAAAATCTACTAAAAATAAAAGAAATGCGTGTTCAGTTTTAAATAAGATAATCTCCACCATATTTTTAAAACTCGTACATATTTTAATTATTATCGTGCGTTCAGTAATGTATATTGTTTATCATGCATCTCGAAGTCACCAGATTGCGATGTGCCGTAAACAAACAATACCGAATGTTATTAAAATTTAATAACATTCATTTAATAATATTAATAAACAATATGGCGATATATATGGAACGTTTTGATAATACGACCGATAGTTTGTCGATTTGAGCGAGAGAGACCGTTTGTGTTAACGTGATTGTTGAAGTAGTATTTTGAGTGATATATAAAAAAGGTTTGTATAATTTTGTTTATTCATCATTTTTACAGTCCACTATAAAGTTGGCTAAACTTGGTCTTCCTCATAGATCGCCAAAAAGCGTGAGTTTAAGTTAACTGGGTTCATCGGCTCCACGTAAGATTCATTAAGGTAGTTTCATCTAGTGTGTGATCGCCATAATCATTATTTTTATTTGCTTACTTGATTATTGGGTTTTTAATTTGAATGCAGTTTCCTTAACAATGCTAGTTAAAGTTGTAGGTTAGTAGTTTGTCTTTTGATCACTTTTTCTTATTAATTTCTAGTTGAATAATGTAGGATAATATAATAATTACGTACAGAATTAAGTAAGGGCTTTAAGTAAACAGTATCATGTGCAACCCAAGAGATAAATACAGATATTATTATGGACAAACTATAATTTGTGTTATTACACTAATAAATATTTAATTAAATGATATACATATGTATATAACGCTGTGTAGTGACCATCATATGACTTGATAGATAATGATATAATCATCTTTGACGTATATAGGTATACTGTCAACTACGGGGTCAGTACCAAAGATGCTTACGTAGCGTTGCGATTATAGCAAATTTTTTCTTAGGGAAATGTCCAACTTCCTATTCCCAGCCGTGTTTTGCATAATATTTTCTATTTGACATAATATATCAGTTTGGAAATGTTTATTCATAATTATCATCTAATAGTTACTTTTATTGTTATTTGAAAGGGACCTTATCAATTATGTGTCTATATCAATATACAATATGTAGTTATCTATGCGTTTGAACGCGTCAGTTTACAAAAAAATATATACATTTAAACAAGTTACATTTACTACTCAATGCTGCTGTGCTTCGTGTGATGAGCATAATGAAGATACCTTTATAACTGGATGTAAGGCATTCCATCTTAGTCCCCAAGGTGACAATGCATCTACATTAAGATTCTTAATTGAAGATAAATGTCGGTTTGTATCACAGAAATCACAGAAATCGTAATAATTAGTACTTTTTGTTTGTAAATATTATTACTATTTCCGTGACAGAAATCTAAATAACAAAGTATTATTTAGATTTCTGTGGTCTGTATGTGTTACGAGCATCTACTTACCATCAGGTGGAATATATGCTTATTTTACACTTTTATTCTTTAAAATAAAATAAATAAAAATGAGTAAAGAAATTCTATACAAGGGGTGAGGCCCATGCAAAGTAGTGATTCTGTATGGGATGCTGATTTCTTCAGCACAAAAAGAAGTTTTTAGGACAAGAAGAATACGTACCCAAATTTAAAATAATTTTAGAAATGATGATATATTCATAAATATCTAGGGAAGTTTATAAATTACATAAATACATTTTATATAATACACAAAATAACTATTTTGTTTTGATTTCAGATGGAAGCACTTTTAGTTGTATTTCTTTTGGCAATGACTCTCACAATAGAAGGAAATCCGGTAATGACACGACAGAGTCTAATGCAACAAAAGGATAGGGAGTATATCTGCTCTAATCTCCTTAATTTCAACAACTTATTCTACGCTCTAGAAGGTCAGAAGAATGTGAGTGGGGTGCCAGCAGATATGAGCGTTCATTGGAAAACTGGTAAAGTGTTTTTTACACTGATTAGTGAAGAAATGAAAATGAGTTTACAAATTTTACATCCAAGTGGCGAAATAGATTCAATAAAAGTTGCGGGGCTAGGTCAATCTACGTGCATAGATAATTTAAACGATATTGTTTATCTGGCAACGGATAATGGCGTTTATAAATATAAAGAAGATGGCTCTATAGAACTTTACACTGCGTTAGGAGAGGATGTGATGTATATTGCTGTGACGAACGATGGAAACACTATGTACGTGGCAACGTGGCCTCAAAATCGCGTTCATAAGCTGACGAACGATGGACAAAAACAGGAGACGTTTCCCGCAATTCCCAACGGTCATGGCTTAACCATAGACACAAGGAACAATATCTATTTCGTAGCAACTAAAACGTCCTATATACTAAAGAATGGATACAGTATTCCAATCAAGATAAAGGGATTGCCTAGTGATAAAATGACTGGTGTTTTTGTAAGTCGATCAGATGTGGTTTACGCTATGGATGAGAATAGTAATCTATACGTCATTGACCCAGATAATGCCAGCGCCAGACATTTAGGGTCGTTCAGTGTAAGCGGTGTGAACTCATTCGCATTGGATGCTGCTGACAATGTGCTGATTGGTGTGAAAGGCGCTTTATTGAAATTCAACGCGTTTGAGAGGAATCCATGCATTGCTGTTGAAGAGTAGATATTATTTCTATATTATTTATGATATACATACATATTATGTGCTAACATTTAACAACATTTCTTCACATTTAAAACCTGTTTATTGCTATTTCTTCTGTGAAATATTTATACAACTAAGTAACTCTTCTTGATTTGTTGTGTTTAATTTTCTTTCTCCTTTTCTGTCGCGTTTTCTGCCTAAGAGTACATATGGCTAGATAACAAACTCTTGACTACCATCAAACAGCAGTCCGTGTACAGTTGGGTTCGAGTCTGGAGGTACAGAGAGCTGGTATAACTACAGAATATGAGGTATTCCCCTTAGTCCTCAAAGGTAAAAACGCATCTGTTGCCTTCGTCGTTTTAAGTTGGTTGAAGGTCTAAGGACTGCAATAGTCTGCAGACTGCACTTACTTTCAGGTGAAATTTAAGTTCGTTTATCACCTCAATTTTGTATAAAATATCTAACGTATTTTCTTTACCATCAGTCTTTCTAAGAACTACTGTTTCTTTTCCGCTAGACATGGGTTGACTTTTTTATAGAATAAGGGTGACAAACGAGCACACAGATCACCTGATGGTAAATGGATGCTATAGCCCATAGACTATCTATCTATCCTCGTTAAGAATGAACACGCAGATGCGTTGCCACCCCTGAGGACTAAATTGATCGTGCCACGCTTCCAGTAAAAATTGCATCCGGTTCTCTACACTCACCAAACGTAACAAATTTTCTGTAATATTCTGTGAGAGCGTGGTCCCTCCCCGGTCGAGCTGAACCATTCGTGCTATAACCATAATATAGCTACAACATGACTCACTATGTCTCTTTATGATCACTAGTCTGTCAATTAAGTAAATTTTGGCATGTTTAATAATTTACTTTTATATTTTAGATTATAATATTATTTACAGTGCCTCTACCTATTGATTAACTTATCACTTATTTTTATTTCCTATTTAGGTTGTCTAGAAGAAATTGCTGTATAACAATAACACCGCCTTTTGTTTTTCTCTGTGTTTGTTTGTATATGTTATATGTTTTCTTAATGTTCGAAGGGTGGTGTTGTATGGTATGACTCTACCGCGTAAAATGCCTCCCTTTCTGGTTACTGATGACGTTAAAGCTAATGCCTTGATTATAATGCCTTTCGGCTTTGACAGCTTCATAGGCTGTAAAAATGTGAACTTAAATCATTCCGCATCGTTACTTGCATAACGGTGACTCCTAGGACAGTGTGCAGCGCACGTAGGCGAGTTATCTAACGGCCATCTGAACAGCGGGTGGCGGGGCCCGGCTCTGACGGCTAACTACAGCCATTCTACGTGGTAGAGCCATGCCGCAGTTATATTAGTAGTATAGTTGTAGCACGAATGGGTCGTCACGATCGGGGAAGGACCGTGCAAGGAACAGAATACCTGCGTAAAATAGTAGCTTAATGCTGCTGAGTTTCGTATGGTGAGTATAGAGAACGTGAGACCCTCTTTACTAGCACCGAGGAATTACATATTAGTCCTCACGGGTGACAATACGGGTGAGGATAGATGTAGATGTCTATGGGCAACAGCAACCACTTTCCATCAGTGGACTGTGTGCTCGTTTGTAACCCTATCCTATATTAAAAAAAAACTAGTGTCATTCGATGTTCTGGGCGGTGAGAACTGAAAACCGCCTAAGGTCGCGGGTGTGGAGGGGTGTGCCATGCGCCCGCCTGCGGATTCGCTGTGTCCCATCCGTTGTCCTATCAGTGTTTGTGGCACTATGTGAATGTGTATTATCTATGTGTATCGGGCCGGCGACATTTGTATCGGAATCTAGCGGAACTGAATGCCTCCCTTTGTCGGAAGAATTTGCTGCCTTTATAGTCACGCTTGGTAAGCCTATTGACGGCTCGTACCCTTGACGCTGGTACTTGTCACATGAGTATCTTAAGGTCAGACGCAAAAAAGCTGGTTATACCGCCACCTAAAAGAAGTAGATTTTTCTAACATTTCCCATAATCTCCTCTTACGACGCCCACGGATGAAATGAGGTGATGAATTATTTACTAGGTGGTAGAATTTCCCTTCCGCCTGGGAGTCCAACTGAGTAGGAACTAGGAACCCCCCCCCCCTATTTCAGCCCCTTACCTATTTCTGCCGACAAATAGCAAAAGTTTCAAGTGATCTCATTATTCACCTGAGAAGAAATTGTGGGAGGACTGAGGATGATTTTGTAAGAAATACGTCACGTCTTGATAATGGTCGTTTTTGCGTTCGGTTACCTCTCAAAAAATATACCGTGCTACTAGCAGATTCATTTAAAAGAGCTAACACATTGCTTGTTCTCTTTAGAGCGTATATATATATAGCGTATTATAAATTTGTGTCTGAATATCAGTCACTGGAACAAGTAGTATAAATCACTGCTGTGTTCCCGTCTGAAGAGTGTAGAGAGTCAGTATTAACTACAGGCTGTGAGGTATTCCATCTTACTCCTCAGAGGTGACAATGCATCTGTAGCCCTCTTCGTTGGAAGTTATCTCCAGGAGTCCATGGACCGCAGTAGCCACTTACCATTAATTGGACTGTAAGTTTGTTCGCTACTTCAGTTATATAATTTAAAAAAATATCGACATTGTGATATAAAAATATGTAATAAAAAAACACAACAAAACATTTACCTATCAATGTTTTTTATACTTTTACTTAGGAAAAACCAGAAAGGAAAAAGGCATAGTAGGCGACGTAAACACAAAAGGCGTACCACGACAACTACTGAAGTTGCAGAAGATGACGAAGAGGAATAAAATTTGTGCTTTTTGTTTTCTTTATTATTGTTAATTTTTCTGAAACAGAATTTATATTTGAAATAATTTAAATTTTGAATATTTTAATTATTGTTAGTTTACCATTTGTTGTTAAGTTTATAATCGACATTAAAATTTAAATAATATACAAATATATTATTTGAGCACCATCTATCTGATATTATTTAAACTGATATTATAAGCAGGGTATACAACGACCAAGACGAAGGCGTATGTATCGTCATTGTTATTTGTTTTCAAAAGATGGCGCTTTCATTCATTAGTATATTATTATTTTTATATTTTGAAAGCAGTAATTTCTTAAACACCAGTGTAACGTACTACGCACTCTTAAACAATTTTTTTTTTAAATCCGCCTTCCTTTATATCCCCAACAAGAACTCATATAGGTCAATATAACAAAAAGTTTATCGTATAACGTTTTGTATGAGTCGTTTTAACAAAGATTCAAGGAGTTAAACTTAAACTTAAACCTACCATGTGTATGTATGTGTACCATTTAAACGTTTAAATTAAAATTTAACCTTTAATATAAATATTAAAGTTGACGTCAGAGAACTTAATAAAAGAAAATAATAAAATAATTTAGACATTAATAGCTTCTGAAATCGGGGGAAGTACAAACTTCTATGCACGTTGTCCTTTTATTGACTTCTGAAGCTGTTATGTGGAAATAATTTTTTTTAATTTATACGTGGTAGAGCCATGCTATTAGTAGTATAGTTGTAGCACGAATGGGTCGGCTCGACCGGGGAAGGACCACGCTCTCACAGAATACCAGCGTGAAATAGTAGCTTAATGCTGCTGTATTTCGTATGGTGAGTGTAGAGAACCGGAGACCCTTTTTACTGGAAATGAGGCATTCCATCTCAGTCCTCACGGGTGACAACGCATCTGCATTTTGATTTGTAATGGAAGATAGATGTAGATGTCTATAGGCCGCAGCAACCACTTACCATCAGGTGGACTGTGTGCTCGTTTGTCACCCTATCCTATAAAAAAAAAAAAAAAAATTGTAAAAATGTCGTATTGTAAAATTCATTTTTTATACCCTTTTGAGCGGATTAAGGAATACCACAAACTCAAAGTCACAACTAGAACGATAGGTACCAAATTATTATACTTAGGTACTAAAAACTTCATTTTCTAGTTTAATTAACCTTAGTGGTATATTACTCCAAACTTACATAGCACCACTTCTTAAGTATTAATGAATAAAAAAATAATTAATTCAATTTTTAACTGACGGTGATATCGTCTACCACTACCACACATGTAAAAAAAGTTAAAACGTTGGAATTGACAATCTCCTCTCTTTTGAAGTCAGCTAACAATGAAACTGGAAGAGCTTATATATATGTAGATTTTGCAAAACTGAAATAAAGAAAGAAGGTGTTTAAAATATAGAATGAAAGAAAGTTTCATTTGTTAAACTTAAAATAATTTCAACTAAACACTTCACTACTAAAAAAAAGGGATGTCGGTTTGTACTTATTCAAGAGAGCGTTGTCGCCTTCCTTGAAGAACAAGACCACCGCACTTCTGCTCCACGCCTTCGAAGTAGTGCCACCATGGAGGACGGAATTGAGGAGCTTCTGAAGAACTTTAGGTATCGGTATTCCACTCGCTTTCAGAAGCTCCACTGTAATTCCATCACAGCCTGGGGTCTTGCCGTTTTTAAGGTGCTGGAGACTGGAGAGCCATTCTAATCTCACTCAGACTGTAGTCCGAGATATCATCGGAATAGTGTCGGATAAGACTTGCTCTTGGATCATTACTCACACTAGCGTGTGGCTCCAACGATGATGTGTACAGGTGCCTATAGAACCTCTCAATCTCATTCAAAATCTCAGGGGTCCCGAAAACGATGCTAGCACACTCGGTCTTCGGCTTTGACAGTTAGCTGTTTCTGACAGATAGATCTCTGACAAAGACTTTGGAGCCCTGGTTCCGCTCGATCGCTTCTTCAATACGAGCTGTATTGAAGTTGCGCAAGTCCCGCCGCGTGTATTTGGAGATCTGTCTGTTCAGTTGCCTGTATGCTGTCAAATCTGTTGAAGATGGCAGCTTCATTTCTCGTCTAACAGTCATGAGATTAAGAGTGTTATCGCAGAGTTTTTGTATTCTTCTTCTTTATTTGGTCGCATGGACACTTTTCACGAGCTTGTCATTCATATCATCCACTGCATTGCAATCTTCTAGGCACTGAAAACGGTTTTGTAAATCGAGCTGAAAGCTTTCGGGACTTTGGATTAGAGCAAGAGGGGGACGGTAAGTTGACTTCATTGGACGAGATCTCTCCAACTTAACGGTTAGGTTCATTGTTTGTTCATGTTCATTTCATGCCTACCCAAACAAAATATACCTATTATTTTTGATGTTAAGTATGATTAAGGAAACGGTAGCTTACATTTCACATATTACAATTTCGAGGAAAATTAAAAGTAAGTAACAAAATTGTACGATTTAAAAATGAGGATATCTGCAGTAGAACCAGAGTAACTGACATAGCCCAAGGGATTAGTAAGCTGAAGTAGCAATGAGCCGGCTATCTAGCTCAACGAACTGACTAGCGATAGGGAAGAAAGTTTCTCTGTTTGGCAATCTCATACTAATGAGCGAAGTGTACGGCAGCACCCCAGTGCATGAAATGACGACCTGGTAAGAAATGCAGGAAGTCGATAGATGCAGGTGGCTCAGGACCGTGCTTTGTAGCATTCCTTGGGGAGTCCTAAGTTCAGCTGTGGACCTGTGAAGACCTTTAATGATGATAATGATGAATAATTAAACTGTATAGAAATGTTAAGTTCTTAAAATATTCTGTAAGTACGGAAAAAAGCAGTCGTGACCCCAGAACACTATTACTCTCTACCGGAAGGTCGCGATAAAAAAGTAAAATAATGTGTAGATTTAAAAGTGTTCTACTTCTGAAGTGAAAACCAACACAAAAAAGACAAACACATATAGATCTATAGGATTTACGGAATGAGATAGAATAGAGTATACAGTGTTATCTTATTATCTGGGTATCCTCTTTGTGCGGTGGTTTGAAAGATGTTTATTACTGTAACTTTTAACTGTTCACACTTTAATCTTTAAACAATCAAAAATTAACTTATTTATTAAATAAATAAAATGAACCACATTTAATTAAGTTATCATATCCAATCCATTCATAACAATTCGTGATGTCATAACTTACCGATTTATACTAAATTAGTCATATTTTGGCCATCTAGTGTCTATTTTATGTCATCGCCTTGAGAGTCAATCAATTTTGTTCGATAAAATTACTTTACCTATAGAATGAATTAGATAACGCTATTACAAAGCAATTTTACTCGTAATTTTCTGAAAGTTTTAATTCTACGGCGTGTGAACTGCACACATGCTTTTTTAACTTAAGTTGTAGAAGGCACTAAAAGCAAAAGGTAAGCTTACAAATATTATTTAAGTGTGATAAATTTTATTTTATAATCTAGCGCTTTCTTATATATTATAGGAACGAGCATGCTGCTCACCTGATTGTAAGTATCAACCGCCACCCAAGCTGAAACTTTCATGAACAATTTTCTATTTGCCTATGCTTTATCTTAATATTACCTAAGCCTACTTCCTTATAAGCGAAAAATAATGCAAGTACTGGAAAATACTACCAAGCTAGTAAAACTAAATTCATGAAACATTGAAACAACCTAAAAACCCTCTATTCTACGTCCAAAACTGTCTAGTGTGTAACCTGTCAAACGATGAGCCATTTAAATTTTAAAATTTTAAAACTTAATAACTCATAAATTATAATAAATAGGTATGTTTTTATTTAGACGAATAATAGCTATTTTCATTGGCTATAGACCGACATTATTGCCTTTCTTAAAATATTTATAGACATTCCAGGACTTGGCCATGGTTTTTTTTAAATGGGAAATGATCCATTGTGTACATAAGTGTGTACACAATGAGCCTAGTTATATTTAACAATGATCCAGGATCCGATGTACTTATTATTTTGTACTTTTTACAATGAATTTGGTAATTACTACTGAAAAGGAACCAGACAAACGTTAAACTAAGAAACAGAAGGGGGGAATCGAGGCTTCTCTCGATCCGGCCTCCTACAACGCCTACGTTGGGTTCGGGAACAACGTATGTGATCTCCGCAACGGAGTAACACACAAGGGCGATAACCTCTTCCTTTTCAGAAAATAGGTTCAGGCGGGGATTACGGGTCTTCCGAAGTCATCCCGGTCCCAACGCCTTAATTCTTCGATATGGACTGTATCACTTTAAGGGGAGAATTCCTTGGGAATAAAACAGCAATTATCTTCAAACCGTTCCGTGAGAGAGTAATTACTTTTCCCTATCACTTCCCTATACTTTTTCTTTCTTCTTCTTATTGACTGCTGGTTTTGCACTTTTCCCGAACTAATTGCAACGTTGATTGTCGTCTGCTATGGGACTACTTTTATTCATCCCATGCAGGTTTCGGGCCTCGGGGAGTCCCCCATTACCAGGGTGATCCTCACGGCTCATGACAATGAGCCGGTCTTGGGAGCCGTACCAGTACGGCATTGTTGGCTATCTTGGTTGGCGTATTGCGCGCCACCAGATCGGTGCTACCGGAGGGTCGGCCGTCTCGAAGCCCCGCGGAGTCCTGAGGATGGGAGTCGACGCAGGGCCAATCTTGCCGACAGGAGGGCGCTCCAACAGCAGCTGCTCCGGGCCTCCAGTGCTCCTTCCTGGCTCTAGTTGAAGGCCTGGCATTCCTAGGCAAAAGGTTGGCGTGTCTCGCGCCTCTGGGAAGGGAATCTGCCGAAGAGTCAGCAACCTCAAGGTTCCGCGGAGAAGCATCTCGACGCGGAGCCGAAGCCACCAACAGGCGCGCGTACTTAGGTGCGCCGGGCCTTCGGAGTTCGCTTCCCAGCGTGTAAGGTTAAGCGCAGTGTTGGGTGATCTTCATCCCGGGTGGGGTCAGGGGCGTCCTCAAGGCTCGACGCAAGCCGAGTTGGCCCCACAGCGCGCGCACCCACTGCGAAGCGACGGGCTGTACTTCTCCCACCCGGGCGGGAGTCGACGACCGGCGGACGTGACCGCTCGTTGGCGCGGTCCGGACGCAAGAAAAAAAATATCTTTGTACACCACACTGTAGTAGAATACACGGTACCTACTGTAAATTTTTATAACACCTAACTTACTGTATTCACAAATAAATAAATGAATTTGAATTTGAATTTGAAAAATCAATTTACTGAACTACCTCGAAGCTAAACGCGAAAGTGAGCCGCGCCATTTGTGCGCTAGCGCAACTCAATTACATCAATTTGTACTATCACTCTCTCACGGTTTGCTCAATAACTTTATTTGTATAAGACATACATTTATACAATTTACTTATAAAGATAGCACAAAGAAATATCTATACTACGATATACATTACATTTTCATATCACAAAAAATCCTTTATTTATTTAACAAAATATGCTTATTTTACTCACATGTTCAAAGTTGGAATTTCTTAAATATTTAACATAGAAAGTTAAAACAATGTTTTTTACTTGAAATTATACATATCTTAACTAATACAATAGTTTAATTTACATTTTCTCTATACATTTCACTATTAAAACACTTTTAAATTTCTTATACAAAACTATCATTATTTCACTTATTCACAGGAATTTTCACAAGAAATAACACAGAATTCACCTCTTTTACACGTACAATCAATCTGAAATGTTTTACAAGTCATTTTACATAAATTGCTGAAATTTGCAAATATTTAAATTTCTACATATTTTGACATCCTAAGTTAACGCGCGGCTATGAACTCACGCTATTTGAACAACTAATTCTCACATGACTTTCAATTGTCGGCAAAAATGGCAAATTTAGCGCACGGCTATCAACCAATACTAGGTGAACAAATGATTCTACACAATTCTCAAACGCCGAAAACTATTTCTAATCAGATTCTTATCAGTTATCATGTTTCTTATCAAACAATATAAGTGAATGCTTTCATAAATCAATCAAAGAAAATAGGCATTTGTTTTCATACAAAACATATCAAACTAATATAAGACAATACTTATGCAATTAATTTCCATTAATTCTACTTATGCACAGCGATCATCTCGACCGGTGAACAAATCCTGGTCTCTAACTTTATTTTACTATTTCTTTAAATTAACATTATTGGAAAGATGATTTCAACCGGGGAACAAATCCGGTAACATAATTTATATCTTAAAAATTCCCTATATGTATTTATTAAGAGATATTACTAAGAAAACGATAAACTATTCCGGCCTGGGAGTCGAACCCAAGACCTTCATATCATTAATTCGATATTTCTTTAAGATTCAACTAAGCATTTTCTTATCGGAATATTGTTGTTTGATAATTTGCTTTTTAGAAGCTATTCGTAATCGGTTAACTAATAAATTGAAATATTCTTATAGGCGCGTCGCCAACAACTACATTAATAAAACTATGCTTCTTGTTTATAACCTTCTTTTAATCAGTTTATTTTAATCGTAATCAAACAATTCAGAACATTTTACTTTTATTTCGGTTGAGTTTTATTAAAGTAAGAGAAACTCAAACTAAAATCAAAATTTTAATAGTTATAAAATCAAAAATATTATCATAAAACACTAAAAAAATCAGCTTAGTCAACTTATCTTATTATCAGTAACTTTATAAATAACAATCAGCCTCGTAACGATTATTACTTTTATTACAGCCCCAGCACCACTCCTGAACATAGGGCTCCCCCAAGGTATGCCACAAAACACAGTCCTGAGTCACCTGCATCCATCGACTTCCTACATGTCTTACCAGGTCGTCACTCCATCCCCACCACCATCCACTTTTTGTTAAAAGCCCTGGTATGTGCAAGGCCGCAGGCTTTCGTGTTTTTTAATGATAAATCCCGATTCCATTACCAAAGCCATTCAAGGCCTGCCATTTTTTCATTATTCCAGAGATAGAAAAACCGGTTCATTAAATGGGCCATAAATCGTAAACGGTAAGTTTTACAAAAAAAGTTTACTGGAAACAAAATATGCGAAATTTTATTTTCTACAATAATGGTTTTTTTGCCTTAAAGTGCATAGTTTCCGAAATATCGGCTGAAAACGTTTTTTCAAGATGGCGCTGGATGCGCCACCTGGATCTGTCAGCATTTTGTGATTTTATGCTGAGTAAATGATCCTAAATCTTATAAAAAATAAAATTGGATCGGAAATTTAGTGCAAAGTCAAATTCTATTTTTACTGTACTATTTCATTAAACATTTTATTTATCAACAACGTCTTCTATCGTCGTTTCTCTAGCGCTCACGTGACATTCATACAAGTAATTCGATATTTTAATTGTTGATAATTTTTATTTTTGATAGGAACATGGTAGTGACTCTAAGTTATATTTACCTTCATTTAAAAAAATTGTCTTTGGCCAAATCTACTATACTCTTTGGCTTGACCATAGGTTTGACTAATTGGTGTTAATATACTGACATTTCAGTAGTGGTTAAATAACGTTGCTGCGTCTGATGGCATGCGTTACACTCCTTAGCGGCCTTTCTGATACTCCATCCTTGCCTATATAATTTGATAGCTCGAAGCATGTTATCAGCAGTGGTCAGCTTAGTGTGCGTCATCTAAATTAAAAAGCACAAATGACAATGAATCAATAAATCTATAACATATATAGCGTTATACAAAGGAAAAATATACAAAGTACACAACACAAACACTAGCAATGGGCAGCACGGTAAACAATGAAACACGATTATTGATTATCCAATGAAACATAGCTCATTGTGTACAACATGGTTTTGTTTCATTGTATATCATGTAACATATTTCTATAACCTTGAAATAAAAAAGTAATATAAAACATTCCAAATATGTTTTGTACGTAAATGATACATGTACAGTGTCATGCAATATCAAGAAAAAACGAACTCATACACATAATAATGAAAAATCGACGAATATTCATAAAAGATTGTACTTTTTGCATAAAATCCGTTAAACCACTATCACCCGTTTGCTTCGCACGCGCCGCATCTACGAATTGGAGCATTGGGAGAGGACTTGCGGCTACTTCTATACATCTGGGCTTAAAAAAATTATTTACTGATGACTAGTTTGCCAGTGTTCTAAAGATAAAAATGTTATGCAATGATTTTTTTTATTTTTTTAACAATAAGTGACAGTATAAAGAATACAGGTAGCTGCGGGTCCTAAACTAAGCGCAGCTTGTATCTCAGGATCCTGGCATGCGATACAAAACGGTTTGTCACTGGACCTCATTTACATCGAGATTTAGTGGACGTTGAGCCCTTTCCAATCTACTGTGCATTATCTGGCCACGTCGCATTTTTGAAATATGGAAATGTTTTACTGTGTACTACTGGTTCAATGATGGACAGGTAACCCTACGCCTCAAAGTAAGTAAGTAGATTGTTAGAAAGTAGACCTTAGACAAATAATTTGATCGGTAAAATCAAAGTGTAGGGAACGTAGGTATCCGTGATACGTAGTAGATGGATTTCTGTTCCTGTTCTATCGTTTAAAATAATAGTATGAAGCTGATTTTGATACGTAAAAGTGATGCGATTTTGTGTATAGAGCAATACGAGCTGTCGGCGGATCTGAGGCTTTTTATATGAGATAACATTGCCATCAACTGTCCGCTAGGTTAAGCTGCCTTCGAAATCTCCCAAATAGTTTGTAATGTGATGCATTACTAATTATTGTAAAGAGTTTTACGAATAACCTACAAATCAGACTAGCCTGTATAGTCTAAGACCTTTACCTACCTTAATCGGTGAAACGTAATTACTTTATCTATGCTAAGACCTATGATCTATGCTCAAAAGTACGATTGTCATTTGTCAAATGTCAAACGAAATTGTCATACGCGTTTGAGATATGTCAGTGAGCGATCGTTCGTCGCTTGGTGTCTTGGTGTAATTTTGTGTCGTAAATGTGGTGTGGTGTAATAATGAGAAAACACGTGTTGGACTATCTAATTATAAAGTAATGAAAGTGTTATAAGTTCAGTTTCTTGTTATAAATAGTTATTTTCATTTGTATGTCATCGGACTCTTCAATATGGCGGCCCCCCGTCACAAATCACAACAGAAAAATATATCCTCAATATTCTCAAAGTTGCACGGAGCTTTTTCTGATGCCGTGTGCCCAACAAAGCTCGCAACCGACAAAAGAACCCTCGACAAGACTTGGAAATTGATGGATAAAGTTGTGAAACTATGTCAACATCACAAAATGAACTTGAAAAACAGTCCGCCGTTTATTCTTGATATTTTGCCGGATACATATCAGCGGTTGCGCATTATTTACTCGAAATACGAGGATAATATGCAGGAGTTGAATAATAACGAACATTTCAATATGTTTATTATAAACTTAATAAGAAAGTGTAAGCAAGCTATTAAGTTGTTCAAAGAAGGTAAAGAGAAAATGTTTGATGAAAATTCGCATTATAGACGAAATTTGACGAAGCTTAGTCTCGTGTTTAGTCATATGCTCAGTGAACTAAAGGCGATGTTCCCGAATGGAACATTTGCGGGTGATCAGTTTCGCATAACGAAGAGTGATGCCGCCGAGTTTTGGAGAACGAATTTCGGTAACAGGTAAGTGTTTTAGCTTCATCTTATATCCTCTGCGGGTGCTATATTTTTGATTAGTACCCAAATAGATTCTTTTATTAATATGTTGGTAACTGACTATAGCTTTTGTGCATAGAAACTAGAGATGGGCTGAATATGGATATCACCGAATACGAATATTCGGCCGAAAGTTCGGTAAAACTTTTACCGAACCGAATATTTGGCCGAACATTATTCTGCAGGATCACCTCGGTACTTAACCAATTTATGTCGAAACTTCTTACTGTAAAACATATGGGATTAGCGCGGAACTCTGCCCCTTGCTTCCCCACCACACCTGGTATGTTATTGCATCATTTAATACTGAGAAAATTGCCGGCACATGCTTATATTTTGACTATTTTAGTGAGAAAAAAAAGATTTCGTTCTGTTATTCTTAGTGAAAATTGATAATTATATGATAAAAATGTGTGGCAGGTGTGATGGTACTACTACTTATTTTAGAGAAACTGACGACCAAAGTAAAGTGATATGTATTTATGTAATGTAATGTTTCTATATTTATATCTTATATTTTATCAAGATTTCTATTTGCTGTAATTGAAAATAAATCTACAGTGCCTCGAAAACATAAAATTTGAAGTAGATTTAGTCCATAAATAAAATATACTTTCAACAGTAAAATTATGAAAGACTTGTCATTACTCAATTCGTAAATTTTAATACAGTGACACTGAGTACCACATAAACAAATTTTTGGTAATTTGGCTGAATATTCAGCCGAATACGAATATTCAGTAAAGCTGCCAAATATACCGAATATAAAACGAATATTCAGCCCATCTCTAATAGAAACTGTTTTCAGAATATACCTAAGTCTTTTGACTACACCGTAATCTGTTTAAAATGGGACCTGTGACAAGCAGTAGATTAATTTGGTTTCTGAAATTATTTCACAGTTAGTACTTTCAATTATACATTACAATTTTCTGTGGCATATGCGAAAACATGTTTGGTGGTTTGGTTTTATAGATTACAAACCAAAATTTTGGTATATGATTATTGACTATATGACCTTGGATTGCATAGAAGGAAAACACAATACCATGTAATTTTCTCGATAGAAAAAAATTGCAAAGTAGGCTCCAATTAGTTACATTTTTCCATGAGACAACAATATTTTTACGAATAAGTTCTTGGAAATATTTTTAAGGCATAGTAAATAGTCATATCTAATTCTCATAAACCGTTTCTTAATCTATAACAATGTTTTGTTAAAAAAATAAAAACTTTGTTTGATGCTTACTTAGTTTTCTTCCAAGTGTGTGCTCAGTATAGCTATCTCATAATTTGCATATTATGAAGTCATTGCATCACTTTCGTTTTGACACTCCCTCAGTTATCACCCTCAGTTATCAGCGAGCTTCACCGATAAAGGAATAAGCCAGGCCCCCAAAACTACAATTCATTTTCTAGGTATCCTCTTAATAATGTAGTCATTTCTGAACTATGGGGTTGTACATTATTCTGTTTGAGTTCCTACTGTAGTACCAATAAGAGTGTCCTTCAGGTCAGTGTGCCTTTTGACATAAGCCTCCTTCAACTACTTCCATTGGGTTCCCTCTCTTGCTACCCTTATCCATATGGTCCCAAGGTTAGGTGGATATTCTCTTCCCATCTTCTGATTGGGTAACCCTGTTTTCTGACACCTGTACCATAGTGTTACCTGCTTGCTTAATTTTTTGGTCTTATAACGAATCATTTATAGAGTGAAGGAGAAGTTGTTTATATACTTTCTATCAACTACCAGCCACATTATAACATATTTTTATTAGGGTTCTGTAATCAACTAGGAACCCTTATAGTTTCGCCATGTCTGTCTGTCCGTCCTCGCGAAATTTGGTACCAATATTTGTATCAATCACGCCGACAAAGTGGTAAAATAAAAATTGGAAAAAAATGTTTTATTAGGGTAGCCCCCCCTATATGTAAAGTGGGAAGTGATTTTTTTTTTAATTTCAACCCTAACGTGTGATATATTGTTGGAAAGGTATTTAAAAATGAATAGGGGTTTACTAAAATCATTTTTTGAGAATGTCAATAATTTCGGAAATAATCGCTCCAAAAGTAAAAAACAATGTGTCCTCCCCCTCTAACTTTTGAACCATAAGTTAGAAAATATGAAAAAAAATCTGAAAAGTAGAACTTTATAAGGACTTTCTTGGAAAATCATTTTGAACTTGGATGGAAACAACAGTACCCACTACCGGGAGCAGTTGCAGGAGCACGGAGCGCTGCTGGAGTGCGAACATAATGGATACCCACCTTTAAACTCATAAGTGGGAACACTTATTGTGACGGACGGGAAACTACGGAACCCTATAGTGAGCGTGGCCCGACACGCTCTTGGCCGGTTTCATTGTTTATAATGTTATAAAACTGTGGTAGCTCAGGGGTTAAGAACTGCCTGTGACTATCATAGTATCATATTATGCAATAGGCATGTATCATAGTATAGAAGTAACCATGGGTTCATCCCTGCCAGCACCAGTGACATTGTTACTGTAAATTTTAGGTGCTGATCCTGATGATCACATATTCTCGTTGTTTTTAATGTTTTTTAGTTGTGGTAGTTTATGATCTAAGTTGTTGTAAATATCATAATATGCAAGCAACCTGGGATCAATCTCTGCCAGCATAAATAAAATTTTCAGTGTTGATTCCAACACATAATTGGTGGTCAAAGATTATAAAGCCAATTTGCAGTTAGGTGTACACATAGGCACTTTGAAGCTCATGTAAGACTGCAATGTTATACAAACAATCCTGATAGCCAAGTAGCACTGCTACCAATATTATTAAATATGATTAAATTTAATGACCTCAAGCTGGCAGGCTGGGCGAACTGTTTAAAGACACTGGAGTTCAACATCGGGGTTTATATTTGTGATTTCCTCGAGATTGAATATCAATCGCAGCAGACAGTATCTATCAACTTCGCTGGATAGGTTTATAGTGCATGCCCCAGCAAAGTTGCACTCACTAGTACCTTATGACGAGACTATGAGAAGTCCACTGCGATGGCAATCCAACCTCACTGAACCTGAGAGAGATTGAATGCAGAATAAAGGCTTTGTCACGCTTTCCACGGACTTCAGAAACACAAGGTGAAATATTGCAAACTTTTGTCTTGGAGCTGCTACTAAGAATTTTTTAAAAACCCAATAATTAAATGTGTTTTTAACCCAGGATCTCAAGATCAGCAGTCGTGTTTGAGCAACTGACCAACAGTCATATTAGCACTAGACCAAGGAGATGGTGCAGCGGGTTGAGGCATATGAGTAGGTATTGTAGACAATAAACAAGCTCAAAAGCTTGCATGGAAGGCAACAAAGTCTTGGTACACAATTTGGACCTGAGCCATTTTGTGGAATCTCAAAAAGTTTGACCTTATTGACCCTTAAAACTCTACCACAAATAGTCTCTTAAGATCTGGTATCATACAGGAGACTTTATGATCTAAGTTGTTGTAAATATCATAATATGCAAGCAACCTGGGATCAATCTCTGCCAGCATAAATAAAATTTTCAGTGTTGATTCCAACACATAATTGGTGGTCAAAGATTATAAAGCCAATTTGCAGTTAGGTGTACACATAGGCACTTTGAAGCTCATGTAAGACTGCAATGTTATACAAACAATCCTGATAGCCAAGTAGCACTGCTACCAATATTATTAAATATGATTAAATTTAATGACCTCAAGCTGGCAGGCTGGGCGAACTGTTTAAAGACACTGGAGTTCAACATCGGGGTTTATATTTGTGATTTCCTCGAGATTGAATATCAATCGCAGCAGACAGTATCTATCAACTTCGCTGGATAGGTTTATAGTGCATGCCCCAGCAAAGTTGCACTCACTAGTACCTTATGACGAGACTATGAGAAGTCCACTGCGATGGCAATCCAACCTCACTGAACCTGAGAGAGATTGAATGCAGAATAAAGGCTTTGTCACGCTTTCCACGGCCTTCAGAAACACAAGGTGAAATATTGCAAACTTTTGTCTTGGAGCTGCTACTAAGAATTTTTTAAAAACCCAATAATTAAATGTGTTTTTAACCCAGGATCTCAAGATCAGCAGTCGTGTTTGAGCAACTGACCAACAGTCATATTAGCACTAGACCAAGGAGATGGTGCAGCGGGTTGAGGCATATGAGTAGGTATTGTAGACAATAAACAAGCTCAAAAGCTTGCATGGAAGGCAACAAAGTCTTGGTACACAATTTGGACCTGAGCCATTTTGTGGAATCTCAAAAAGTTTGACCTTATTGACCCTTAAAACTCTACCACAAATAGTCTCTTAAGATCTGGTATCATACAGGAGACTTAATCATTCCTAGAACATATTTTGGGCGTATGGATTATTGTTTAGCACTTATTTCGGTGATTAAAACTTAGTTTACAAAAAGAAATGCTTAAATCCAAGCAACTCCTTCAATAAGTTTTAGATATAGGGTGTAGCAGAGAATTGTAGCCAGCAATCACAATAGATCATATCAATTGCAGTGATATTTGTCTTCTAGACCTGTATAACTGCTTGCATAACAAAATAGACCTCAACACAAGTTCATTATTTAGTACTGATGAGAGATCTTTGCGAAAGAGATATTGTTACATCTTAAAACATTTCAGAGTGTATAAATCATCAAAATGCTTTCCTGTTCCATTGGATAATATGGGAAATCAAATAAGACACGGCTATAAAAATATGGTATAACTTTTAAACAATAAGTAATTAATTGCAGGGCTCAAGTAAAACTGGGGTTCGTCCTTAACATATTACCACCATATTGTCCCATCCTTTCACATTCGGCAACATTGTTGCATAGACCAATTACAGTTTGAATATATTTTTTGTGAATACCTGGTGTGTTAAAGTGAGTTGTGTACTTTAAACAAAAATGTGTACAGTTCACATGCAGGTGGAAGTGAAACCATCAGAAAACTGAACTGAGAGAATGAGATGAATGCAGATTATCATGAGTAAGATAATTGTAGGGTTTATTACTTATAATAGTGTTATCAAGACTAAAAATTATTTTACATTTGATTCTATATACTGGATGAACTTTTTTACGATCTGGAAAAAAACATGTGAACGGACTAGAAGCCTATGGATTTGATATTTTACAAAAAATAAAAACAAAAATTTTGAATTGAATACATAAATAAATTGAAATCTATAGAAATTCAAATCATATCCACCCTACTCTTTTTTTCGTGGTATAGCCATGCTGCAGTTATTTAAGTAGTAGGCTCGACCAGGGAAGGACCACACTCTCACAGAATACCAGCATAAAATAGCTTAGCATAATGCTGCTGTGTTTCATATGGTGAGTGTAGAGAACCGGAGACCCTTTTTACTGGAAATGAGGCATTCCATCTTAGTCCTCATGGGTGACAACGCATCTGAATTTTGATTCGTAATCGAGGATAGATGTAGATGTCTATGGGCCACAGCAACCACTTTCATCAGGTGGACTTTGTGCTTGTTTGTCACCCTATCCTATAGAAAAAACTTACTTTATGAAGGGCAATATAACAATAATTTTAAGCTCAAGGGCAAAAGGCAAAGTTATTGTTCAAAAAATTTATCTAAATGTTTAATTCAAAATGTTTGTTTTATTTTTTTTAATATCAGTGCCATGGGCCTAATCTCTTTCTAATCTCTAATCTAAATCTAATCCATTCACATGTTACTCCCTATTTTTTTCCTGATGGTAATAAAGGTCATCTAGTGTATGACATTACATATTATACAGACTCTAAAGTTTTTCAACAAACTACTCACAAATGGGTTATAGTAACTAAAGTATTTAATAGGTAATAGGAAACACTATATACTAATTCTAGCTCATTCTCGCAGGCTAAATCCTATAGATCCATATGTTTGTCTTTTTAATGCTTCTTTTTTGTTTCATTGAGTTTCAATACACAAAAATTTAAAAGAAGTTTTCATTTCAAAATAACTCATTGTGTATGTGCATTTATAATTCAATAGATTTTGGCAAATGTTATCTCAATCAACTTTCAACGTAAAATAAGTAAAAAATGGTACTATAAAAAACAAAAAAGAATAAAATCTGATATGAAGGAAGTAAAACTATTGGCCATTAAAGATATTGAATCTCCTAGATTTTTCGACCAATTTTTTAAAATAATATGAACTATATGCAATATAAAATATTATAATATGGTCTCTTTATAATAAATTGCTGGTCTCTTTATAATAAATTCAAATATTATGTCATTTATAAATAAGCATGCTCACTGCCTAACTTAGTTTACGTAGTAGGATAGCTTTAAGTTATCTCATAAATTAAATTGCGTAATTTCATTAATTTCTTGAATTCATAAATTTATGCTGTGATGGTAACTGTGCTTTTCTTCCTCGCTTGTAGCCTTCTAACCTAACTCAACTGAAAGGATTTGTGAGTGTAAGTATGTAATAATCATTTTTTATTGTTTGTATACATAATTTGTTATGAGAGTATGGACCACAGAAGAACAAAAATACCATAGAAGGAGATATAATAATGTGACATTATAGTCTTTACATATATATAATGTTATATCAATGGTAAGTACATCACTCACCTTCGATTTGCCGACGATATAGTCCTTATTGCAGAATCGCTGGAGGACCTTAGCACTATGCTCAATGACCTCAATGGTGTCTCCCAACGGATAGGTCTTAAGATGAACATGGACAAAACAAAGATCATGTTTAATGTCCATGTCACACCTATGCCGGTAGTTGTTGGGAGCACTATGCTCGAAGTTGTTGACAAGTACGTTTACCTGGGACAAATAGTCCGACTAGGTAAGTTCGACCGAGAGGTTAATCGACGGATTCAACTCGGCTGGGCAGCGTTCGGGAAATTACGACACATCTTCTCGTCAGGTATACCTCAATCTCTGAAAGTGTACAACCGGTGCGTGTTGCCAGTGATGACTTACGGATCTGAGACGTGGTCCTTCACTGCTGGCCGTATGAGGACGCTCAAGGTCACTCAGCGAGCTATGGAGAGGGCTATGCTCGAAGTTTCTCTGCGTGATAGACTCAGAAATGAGGATATCCGCAGTAAAACCAGAGTGACCGACATAGCCCAACGGATTAGTAAGCTGAAGTGGCAATGGGCCGGCCATATAGCTCGAAGAACCGATAACCGATGGGGAAGTAAGGTTCTCGAGTGGCAGCCTCGTACCGGTAGGCGTAGTGTAGGGCGACCCCCCACTAGATGGAGTGACGACCTGGTAAGACATGCAGGAAGTCGATGGAAGCAGGTGGCTCAGGACCGGTGCTTTGTGGCATTACTTGGGGGAGGCCTATGTTGAGCAGTGGACTTGCATGGAGGGCTGTAATGATGATGATTATGATAGTCTTTAACATGGTCTTACGTCCTTGTCGCATTTACAAAAAATATGTATCCTATGCAGCTCTCATTAATATTGCATAAATTTTTTTATATTTTACCCATTTTCAGGCTATTTCAGGTTTTTTTATGCAACGGTGCATTACCTTTTAATGTGAATGGTATTGTTATAATCGGGGATCAAACCTCTACCAAATACATCACCTACTACTCCGAATTCCTGACTAACGATTCTAAATCCAACTCTGCACAGGCCTCCTCATTTCTGAGAAGATGGAGGCAAGGATGTGTCTACCGCAATGCCTCAATGAGTGTTGGGGCCTTCATATGTCGTATCGTTTTTTCTTATGGAATAAGGGTGGAAAACGAGCATACAGTCCACCTGATGGTAAGTGGACGCTGTGGCCCATAAACATCTAAATCTATCCTCAATTAAGAATCAAAATGCAGATGCGTTGCCAACCCAGAGGACTAAGATGAAATGCTTCGTTTCCAGTAAAAAGAGTCTCCGGTTCTCACTCCCCATACGAAAATCACTCACCATAACGACACTCACCATACAATACACAACAGCATTGAGCTGCTATTTGACGTTGGTATTCTCTGAGAGCGTGGTCTTTAATCTGTCGTGCCGACCCATTCGTGCTGCAACCATAATATAGCTGCAGCATGGCTCCACCACGTAGTAATCGTCAGCACTTACTGATAAAATCGATAGGCGGCTATTATGACGACCAATATCCGGTGTATAAGACGGAAGCGATTTGCGTCAGTCGCTTAATAATCGATATTATAATCCGATATGACAGAAAGCAGCGAGTTTTTTTGTTATAAATCTAGGCATGCGATAAAAATGGCGGAATGGTCCGCGTACTTATATCTCAATCATTTAATCATCTATAATATTTCCTGTAATAAAAGAATTTTATCTAGTTAAATTAATGACAGATTAAGAGGTGCGAGACACAATAAATATTTAGTAACGAAATTAATACTTTCAATTTTGACACAACTTTTGTAAACGTGAAACTCTTTTATACGTGGTAAAGCCATGCTGCAGTTATATTAGTAATATAGTTGTAGCACGAACGGGTCGGTTCGACCGGGGAAGGGCTATGCTCTCACAGAATACTTGCGTAAAATAGTAGCTTAATGCTGCCGTGTTTCATATGGTGAGTGTAGAGAACCGGAGACCTTTTTTACTGGAAACGAGGCAATCCATCTTAGTCCTCACGGGTGACAACGCATCTGCATTTTGATTCGTAATTGAGGAAAGATGTAGATGTCTATGGGCCACAGCAACCACTTACCATCAGGTGGACTGTGTGCTCGTTTGTCACCCTATCCTATAAAAAAAACTTGAAAAAGTATAACATCCTACTATTGATCACAAGGAAATGTCTGCACTATGTCTCAATGCCCGCCGCATTAACAACAAATTAATTTAAAAGACTTCACATGTCTTTCAAATTATTTTGATTAATATCTTAGATGACATCGGCACTTAAAGTGCAATTGACAATTTCATTGTTACCCGAGGGAATCGAATCAGGATTGCCCCTGTTTTAAGGCAAGCGTCTGCCTCTACTTACTCAGCTCTAAAAAGGAGGTAGCTGAAGATAAAAAATAAAGAGCTGTAGATAAGAAATAAATGTATATTTTTGACCTACTGAAACCGACTCGTATGCCGTGACGGCAAACGGCATGACGCTCTCTTATGCCCCTGACTCCCTTGTGTGTGCGTGTGCGTATACTATACACTTCGTTACTTTTTTTTTTTTGCGCCCGAAGCAAATATGGGCAACCCTCCGGAATGCGGGGGAGGGAGGTGGGGAATGCTTTTTACCCACTAAACCCCACCTTTTAGGGACTGGCTTAACGGTCTAACTAGAGATCTCTAAGCCGTATACGGACGCGACCCTCCTTGGCAGAAAGGAGGGCTGGGTGAATTGTGTACTACATGCATAGCTTGCTGTTCGACTACGTCTTCACCTCTTGTATACATTTTGTATTTTCTTTTAAGCATAATTTTATTTATTTTACCACATATTTCCGTATTGGTTTTCATTAATTATAAATTCTATCATTAACTACGATGTTTCACATCTGCCGGGCGTCCTGTGACGTACAACTTATTTTAATAATCTGCTTGTGCACATCAGTATAAAAAATAGGTTGAAGATGGTTTCATAAATAGCTCCATTTTTGTAAGCCACCTATGTACATGGACTTCTTATATTAATAGGTCGTCGTTCAATGGAGGGTAGCCCTACATTCCATCTTTCTTCCTCATCATCACCACCACTTCAGCTTACTAATCCAAGGGGCATACTCACGATTCAAAATACATAATTTTTTTATAATAACCTAAAGGAACAAGGTTTGATAATTAAAGTAACTTTTATAAGTACTTAAGTACTAAATTAATAACTATATACGACACCACAGGCCATAACCGAGTTCTTCTGAGGATTTTGTAATTCCCCGACATTGACTTGCTTAGATCGGCTGGCCAGAGTGGAGCGCTACAGCTAGAGCTTTAAGCTTGAAGTGTGGAAGTGTATAATGTCATATCATAACGCCGGGAGGAAACTGACTGTATAATTACCTTCAGTCCGCAGACTCACCTTTCTACTACACCCTTAGTTGCTTACAACAATGTTGCGCTTCGCAATCAGAAAAGATTTAAGTGTGAGGTGCTCATTTAGTAAGCGGCGAATCACCACCTGCAACCTTTTATCCATTGAGATACGATAACGCCACGTGTCCCGAGTTTCTCCTCAATAGCCCTGTATCCCAACCCATCGAGCAGCTCTGCTTCATAGCCCAACATTTTTTTCCCTTTTTTGCCAATATTTTGTATATGTTCTGGGGCTCTTTTTCGAATACATTTTTAATATGTACGCGAAGAGAGATCCATATCACAAAGTATTAAAATTCTCCAAAAGCCCTTTGCTTGTTGGATCCTAATGGCCGGCCCCAACGGCCCCGAGATCAAAAAGTGGAGATACAAAATAATAATAATAAAACGTTTGTAGGAATTGGTCCGAAACGAGACTGGACTGGACTATATCGTTTATCGGCTTATGATAAAACTATTATTTCATTTTACTGTTATGAGGTACGTTTAAGTTAATCCTATACTATTAAACGAGCAATTCTTGTATATATATATATATATATATATATATATATATATATATATATATATATATATATATATATATATATATATATATTAGGTCGTCCTATATATATATATATATATATATATATATATATATATATAATATATAATCGGGATCTCGGAAACGGCTCCAACGATTTTCATAAAATTTAGGGAGTTTCGAGGATAATAAATCGATCTAGCTAGGATTTATTTTTAGAAAATGTCTTTTGTCCGTGTTTTTAGACAATGAAAAATTGCTACAATATCGTTAGAATAAGAAGGTAAATTTTGACAGATTGTTAATGATTATAAATAGCTTAATTGATATAATGGGCGGTCACAGAATCGTAAAACCCCGGTTCGAGCCCAGACCGACCGACTTTTTTAATTTTTTTTTCAAGTTCCTTTCTTTTTTGAGAAAATCTATTTTTTCGAGCTCTTTTTTTAGTATTTTTTTAAAAACACGAAAATTTAAATTAAAATAATTGCACTCATGATTTTTATTCAAATAACCAGTTTCGTTTTTTCTGTTATGTCGCTAAGATCAAAAAATATTTTTTATATTTCATCAGTATGTAATTTGTATCTAAATATAATTTCCAAAACACACGAATTAAAAAAAAATCGAGCGAAAAATACCGAGCAAAGCTCGGTCAACCGGGTATTTATATGTTATATTGATATTACAATACAGAACAAAGCCCTATCCAGGAGCTTTATGTATTATATTCCTGGAAATAATCATTGTCTATCAATGTGAGACACATTGCCTTTTCCCATTTCCACGGCTTTTCAAACAATTGACAGTAATGGGAGGGAATTTTAACTGGCTTTGTTTGTTTTATGGTTACACTTTTTTATATTTCCAATTCCTATTACACGGTTCACTACAGCGTGTCTATTTCAATGATGAGTAATTTCCCATTCCCAGCCTGTTATTTCTATTAATGCTATCTTTGTACGTAAATTGTAATATAAATGGTGGATATATCATCTCATCTTACGGGATGAGATGATGTCGTAAGAGAAGACGTAGATAATGCTGACGGGAGCATTAAAGGTATGAACCGTCAGGTACTACAATTGCAAATAAGCCTGGCAAGTTTGACGATTAAGTTAAATCTTTTCTACTATGGGGGAGACCGTTTACTGATTCTGCTATGGGAGAAGCTCGTATCCCGTAGTCCACTCTTGTGGTCTGAAGGTGAAAAATTATGAAATGATGAAGCTTTATAACCCCGTTCTAAGGCTAGCAAAGTAGGGGCCGATGTTTTTATGTAATTATTTAGACGACATAGATATTGTGATAAATCTTTGTCCATTCATAAGGGTAAAAAAAACACTTAATAAAAAGTTAAAGCCGACATGAAATAATTAAAAAATAATAAAGTAATTTCACATTTTGAACTCGGGGTCATTAATTCTTCTAACACTATGTCTGTCTCTAACAAAAACAAATATTTCGAAGACGTGAAGTTCACCAACACGCATGGGGGCAGCGCGGCGGACATTGCCTTGCCCGAAAACCTAAGAAATGAGACCAAGCCTACCCCCAGCTGTAGAACGTATGTATATGCTGTAACTTTAACTTTTAAATTTATGTCTTAGCACCGGCTTATAATTATAGATGGGCCGAATATGGATTTCACCGAATACGAATATTCGGCCGAAAGTTTGGTAAAACTTGTACCGAACCGAATATTCGGCCGAACATTATTCGGTAGGATCACCTCGGTACCTAACCAATTTATGTCGAAACTTGTTACCGTAATGCGCGCGGGTTTAGCGCTGGACCTTACTTAGCCGTCGCTCATCGTCTAGTACTGAGCAAATTGCCGGCACATGCTTATGGTTTGACTATTTTTGTGATAAAAAAAGTATTTCCTTGTCTTAATGAAAATTAAAAATTATATTATGATAAAAATGAGTGGCAGGAGATCTACTATTTGGACTTATTTTTGAGAAAATGGCTACCAAAGTGAAGTAAAATGTACTAATGTAATGTAATGTAATGTTTCTTTGTTTGATTCCAAAAATATTTTATCAAGCGTTCTATTTGCTATAATTGAAAATATATCTACAGTACATCAAAAACATAACGCTATACACGTAGATTTAACCCATAAATAAAATATACTTCCAACAGTAAAATTGACATGGTGTTACTCAATTCGTACATTTCAATACAGTCGACACTTGGAGTACCACTTTAACGAATGTTCGGTGTTTCAATCCAATATTCGGCTGAACACGAATATTCAGTAAAGCTGCAGAATATGCCGAATGCCGAATACCGAATATTAAACAAATGTTCGGCCTATCTCTACTTATAATATGAAGTTATTATTTATACTTTTTAGTTCCCTAAGTCGGCTATTACTTTTCATTAAAGGCTTAATTTTACGAGTATAATTAAAAGCGTCTTTGTTTTAATTAAGGTTAATAAACCTCACATTTGATTCATAGCAGTCTAAACAGATACACCCACGCGAACTAAAAGACAATACGTTTGTTTTCCTTCTACGCAAAAAAACGCCGGTGGAATGCGCTACATAATATCCTGCCATTGTTCCAGTCATAATGTGTTTTGCTACAGTATACCATTTGTTTTAATAACTTTCAAGCTCGAATACGGTTTGCATGTTGCAGAATTTACTGTATAGTATGAACCACTCCTAGTACAAGTTTAAAACCTTAAATAGTGTTAGGTGAATGTTATTTACACTACAAGTATTATTTATAATTAAATTTGAATTTTTAATTGACTGCCTCGTTGGTGTTGTGGTTGTAGCAGTGCGACTGCTGATCATGAGGTCCTGGGCTAAAATCCCGGGTCGGGCCAAAAAATCAATTATTTAGTTTTTCCATCAAGAAATTCTCAGTAGTTGCCCGGAGTCAAGAAGTTGGCGGTGTCTCACCTCCGTGCCTCGGAAAGCACGTAAAGCCGTTGGTCATGCGCCTGATCTCTCTCTGGTCCAGTCGGTTTACCGTCTCATCGGATTATGCGATTGAGGGAATAGATAGTACACCTGTGCTTGCGCGCATACACTTGCGCCGATGGCTAGTCTCCGTTGAGGCAGGCCGCCATGATCGAAATTCGGTCTGGAGGACATTACTCTTTATAAAATTATGTCGAAACAGGCGATGCACTAAAATATTAACTAACTATACGGCGATGATACTATAAGTGAAATTAATATTAGTTTTTTTACCACGTTTTTTTTATTCTTGCATTGTCGTCCGAATTTGAGTTATATTCAAAATTTCAAGTTTCCAACTCATCAGGAAGTAAGTTTAAAATCAATCACTAAATTCCACCTGAAACGGCAGACAAATCAGAAAATGACGTAATACTTGGTAAAAAGGCCTAAGACTTGAATTTTGTTTTTAAACGGATTCTTCCAATTATTGACAGTTGATATTTCTCAAATAATACATATTAAAAGCATCTTTACGACAAAAAAAACTTACAGTATTTACTAAGCTGCAGTAGCCGCTTACCTGATGGTAATAACAATACCTACTGCGTCTAATGTACATCTGCAATCAACCTCGATCAGAACGCGATGCGTTTTCACCTCTGAGGACTGGGACGGAATGCCTCACAATCTATAATTATACTGGTTCTCTGTAACCTTCAGAAGAGCGGAACACAGCAGTGCAAGCGCTGCTATTAAGCAGCATACATAGATAAGAGTGGTGTACTAGCCCATTCAAACGCTTTATGTCACATTTACACACAGCCCCTGCCACTGCTCCTGTCGCTGCCGGAAATATTTCTCTAAAAACTTTTGCGGCAATAACGACGCGAGTGCGTGTTCACACTCAGCCTTCATACTTCTTTATTGATCAACTAGCAACAATGATAGACGTCGAGGTTGTTAGTGCGACAGCGTTATGTCTGCTCATTATAAGTAACTATTTAGAATAACCTATTTACATACTCGCGAATCCATACACATATATATATATATATATATATATATATATATATATATATATATATATATTTAAAAAGGATTTTCGTTACTTTTTAGCAATACAAAACATACAAGAAGTTACACGCATCACGGCAAGACTTTAACTTGCTTGAAATACAGTTAATTTTTAATTGAAACAAAACAAATAAAATGCAGTTTAAAAGATGCCTTTAGTTAGGGCCATTTCAGTTTGTTTTGACTGTACAATTAGTTGCGTAATTACTTAATGAAAATGATAGAATATAACTCAACAGTAAAAAAAAAAAAAAAAAAAAAAAAAAATGTCGCTGGTTGACAGTGAAGTGCGCTACTTATTTGTTACACAATGTAATTATCGTTGAGAAGTTGCGTTTTAAACAAAAGTTGATCGATTTCTGAATCAATTTGTTTTTTAAGCATTTGCACATTTTATTCACTTCTTTTTAAATTTTTCCATTTTTAAGAATATCCGTAGTTTGATTTATTAATTTATAATCTAATTAATACTAGGGTTGATCCAGCAAAATAGGTTCCCGAAGAGCTCCAACCGCACGAGGTGCAATTCAGTAACACCGCTGCGTGCGACTGCTCTCCTCTCTAGATTCCGCCCGGCCAGCGGGCTTCAGGCCGGCAGCAGAAGTTCGAGATGGAGATTACTATTTTGCCCCAGCCGATTGCGAGATTAGTACCGTAATTAGCTTTTTGCACGCCAAAGAGCCTCCACGCGTGGATATTCATGGTCAGTTGACGGAGGTGTATGGCAACCAGTGTATGTTCGTTCAACACGTCCGAAAGTAATATTGCTACAAGACCACACCCCGCCTCACGTCTTCCATCAAACCCAGGACCTTTTGACAAACTTTTTTTGACAGACATGCGGTAGGTATAGCCCAGATTTCGCGCCTTGCGATTGCCACTTGTTCCCGAAGTTAAAGGAAAACTTGAGTGGCCAGCGCTTCCCGCGCCACGATATACTTTATAGACTATAAAATATAACTACAATTTCAAAAAGAATCATCATCCTCTATACTTTTCTAACAAATTAATTTCCCCCGCTATAAAATCTGTCAAATATTTCACCTCAATAGAATAGAATGTAACAGAATAATTTTTTATTCAATATAGAGTACATATAATTATTACTAAAAGTCATTTTTAACTTTACCACTGGTTCGGAAAACACCTCTGTCCTGGGAAAAACCAGCAAGAAATACAGCGGGACTTTTTTTTAAATAAATTATTGCAATGTTAATGGTTAGAAAATATTTCTATTCCATCAATTTGTAGCAATAGCGATTCCTAAGTTGCGTCGCCCTGATGGCAGATAGTCATGTATCATTGGTAAAACAAATGTACTTATGTACATACAATTTGTTATGTTAATTTTCAAAATTCTTTGTCGTCACTATCTGGTACATTGCGTGATCGATATTCTTATTATTATTAAAATGTAAGTTCTCTTACAGCGGTCCCTCTTTAACATACACCTGGGTAGTCAGAGAGTAATACTATAATTATTATATCAGAGATGATATTATGTCAGAGAGTAATAATATAATTATAATATCAGAGAGTAATAATACTATAATTATTGGAGGCGGGGAGTCCAAGAATACTAATATTACTACGTGTATAATGTTGGCAAGTCATTTAGTGATAGCCAAAGAGGTTGTAAAGGCTAACGAAATTTCGCTTACAGAGCTAAGCCCGGACGGAATGCGGTCATGCAACAAGCGAGTACGTGATACATGAAGCGTGACCATAAACGTCGGTGTTATATTGACGTCCATTAGCTTTGTGCACTTTGCTGCAAACGCGGTCGTGTTCAATGTCCCCTTGAAGATGAGAACACTATAAAACTTGGTTTACTTTGCTCATGTACGACACGTAAGTTATAATGTTACCAGACAGCGTGTGTTGCCAGTGATGACTTATGGATCTGAGAAGTGGTCCTTCACTGCTGGCCGTATGAGGACGCTAAAGGTCGCTCAGCGAGCTATGGAGAGGGTTTCCCCACGTAATAAACTTAGAAACGACGATATCCGCAGTAGAAACAAAGTGACCGACGTAGCCTTACGGATTAGTAAGTTGAAGTGGCAATGGGCCAGTCATACAGCTCGAAGAACTGAAAATCGATGGGATAAAGAGGTTCTCGAGTGGCAGCCTCGTACTGGTAGGCGAAGTGTAGGGCAACCCTCCACTAGACGGAGTGACGACCTAGTAAGACATGCACGAAGTCTGTGGATGCAGGTGGCTCAGGACCGTGCTTTGTGGCTTGGGGGAGGCCCTTATTCAGCAGTGGACTAGTGAAGGGCTGTAGTGAGTGAGTGAGTGAGTTGACAAACAAAATCAACAGCTTTTATTTTTTAATCCCCTGTGTCTGTCGGTGGCATCATAGCTCCTGAACGAATGAACGGTTTTCAAAATTTTTGATTTAAGTTATTCCTTGTTTGTCTTGCCAAGTTGCTTATTATTGTTTATGATCTCCTAGTACATTTATAGCTGTGCAAATTAATTCGTCCACCCTAGGGTAGATACTTGGAATATTCAAAACTAGACGGGGTTGATAATTACTAGAATTCACTTTTATTTTCTCTTTCGACTTTCGACTTCTTACAGTTCAACACATACACTTTCATTATTAATTAATTTTTAATAAACACAAACTTAATAAAAAAATTACGTATTGCCCTTCAGTTACAGTTACAGCCTATTAAAGTCCACGCATTACGTATTGCATTCATAAAAATCAAATTAAACTTCCTCGTTTTAAATAATATTACAATAAATATTTTTTTTAAATTCTGCATAATAAATATAAAAGAAAAAAAGGTAAAGTTACAGCCTATATACGTCCCACTGCTGGGCACAGGCCTCCCCTCATTTCTGAGAGGGTTTTAGGGCAAGGAAGTGTCCGCCGCGCTGTACCAATGGGCGTTGGCGAACTTCACATGTCTTCGAAATATTTTTTTCTTATTCCTCAGACATGGAAATTTCCTCACGATGTTTTCCTTCACCGCCGAGCACGTTATAAATCAGCACTTAAAATTGCAATTAGCAATTTCATTGGTGCTGGCCACCCCCACGTAACCATCTGAGCTACCAGGGCATAATAAATATAAATATGCGTAATTTGAAAATTGTTGAGTAGACGTAATTTGGTATCTTGGATAAATTCGTCACTTTTAATGTACATTTGCAATCGTTTTCTAAATTTCTTTGCTACAACAGACGTGTTAGCGAAAAACTGGTCGTTTTTTTGCAAGTATTTAAAAAACGTTAGTATTGGGGGTTTGTCTTTAACTTCATTTTAAATAACTTTATTTCAGAAACATGTATATATTTTTATAGGTTATGTCTACTAAGTATCTTGGGACTCTTTTTATCATTTTCCTATAATGAATGTACACAGTTGAGGGAGAAAAATGGAAGAAAAATAATATATACGAATTCCGATTTTTCACCCCGTAGGGGGTAGATCACAGAAATCTAAATAATAATTTAATAAGGCAGTGCGCCTTATTAAATTATAATAATAATATATAAAAATAATAATAATTATTATAATATACAAGAATAATAATTCTCGAACGTTAAAATCGTATTTAATATCGATAAATTGTCCAACCTTGCCTTAAAAAGAAATTTAATTCTAACAATCTTCTACCGTACAACACAATCACTTCTTACTACTTCAAACAATTCAAAGCACGTCCCCATTACTTTATCCACTTAGAGCAAAACGTTAAGTGACGTTGTAACGTAAACGCATTAGTGACTTAATGTTATAACGGATTAACCTGCCGTCCCGCTTTACGTATCTTATCTGGGTTATTAGTCGGAACTAGTTCATTTATCGTTTTCTTCGTTCATCCATTCATAAAACGAGCGGTTTTACCTTTGATAACGCTATCGAGTTTCGTCAATGGAAAGATTACGTATCTGTTGGCTGATATGTCAATACGTACCTAATATTGAACTGAAATACAGCCGCATGGTGCTGGCGAAAGAAAATACTAAATACCTTTTTTTCCCTTGGGTGTCGTAAGTGACGACTATGGGAAATGGTAGAAAAGTCACATGGCTTTTGATTAATGGCGGAGTAAGAAAATAATTCACTGGTTGCCATACGTCGTAGGCTCGTAGGTGAGTATATCTAGTACAACGATCACCAATCGTCTGCCAAGAGTAGCGTTTAAACAATCTTCAAGAAAAGAGCCTACTCCTTTTTTAAAGGCCATCAACGCACATGCAATTCAGTGGTTTTGCAAGTTCTTAATGAGCGGTGATGGTCACTTACCATCAGGTGTTTTTTAATAGGAGAAGGGCTAACGAGCATACGGCTCATCTGGTGGTAAGTGATTACCGATGCCCATGAACAACTGCAATACCAGGCAAGTTGCAGATGCGTTGCCGACCTTTTAAAAAGGAGTATGCTTTTTTCTTGAAGGTCCCTAAGTCGTATCGGTCCGGAAAAATCTCTGGTGATAGTCGATTCCAAAGGAAGATGTGCGAGGTAGAAAACTTCTTTTAAATCGTTTGTCTCTTCTTATATATTAAAAAACATCTTATAAATTAAAAGACGCATGCCTTTTACTGGCTATTCATCAGAAAATCAAGGTTAAGAAAAGCTGCATGTCTTTTTTGCTGTGGTCCATAGACATCTACTTTTATCTTCAATTATGAATCAAAACCATCACCATCTTAACAAAGTATCTGTAATACGTTAAGATGGAATGCCTCATTTCCAGTAAAAAGGGTCTCCGGTTTTCTGCACTTACCATACGAAACACCAGCAGCATTAAGCTGCTATTTTACGCTGGTGGTAAAATAGCAGCTTAATGAGTTGAGTCGAGCCAACCCGTTCGTGCTGCAACCACGATATAGCTGCAGCATGACTCTCTACCACGTAAAAAGTTGTTGAATGTCTACGAAATTGAAAATATTTCGAAGGCAGCAAAGTCCACCAACACGCATTAGCAACCAGCAAGGATCCAGCAAGAAACCTAGCGGAACATCTACACTATTAACAAACACAAAACAAATTAGAAATAGCTTGGTATCGTATCACCCCTTTCCCAGGGTTTATCATCATCCATAAATTCTTTATAATAACCCTTTTTATACAAACTTAGTTTAATAAAGTTTTTGAAATTTAAGCAGGTCAAATTTTGTATATTATGTTGTATGTTGACTTTCAGGTTAAATAATTGCAGATGAAATATAAGTAATTTTCACTTCAACGATAATGACACAAACTATAATTCCTTGTCAAAAATTGCCAATATATTTCCGTTCTGTTGCGAACTTGAGAGTTTTATTCCCGCGAATTATTGGAGTGTAATTTCCTGTTGTTTAAATCTTCTGTCTCCGGTGTATTATGATAATGATGTCGATAAAATAAATATTACATGATGTCGCTTTCAAGAGATTGACGCCTTTTTTGATAGTGATATTTATTAATGTTATCTTTCATGTTATGGCTAGAAAAATTTGAAACTTCCGTTGTAAAGGTTAACAACCTTTTTAGCTGACTTATATGGTAAATATGTAAAAAACACAATCTTCGTCTACTGTGAACCGATGTTAACGATTCTTTTTTATTTTAATCTATTCAGAAAAAAATTCATAGCTGAAGGAAGAAAAATAGGGAATGAAATTACAGTTAACATTTATTTGTTAGACATTCTGTTTGTTACTTTTAGCTTGCGATATATTCCGTAGACGCGGTTTACATTTTGAGAAGTGACAAGTGCGAGTGGCAAATGCAAACGACAGATGACAAGTGCTTTGTGCAAATTTTATTCACACTAAACTTATCACTTGTCACTGCCTGTTCACATGTACTAACTGTCATTTCTCGGTTGCACTTGCCACTCGCACTTGTCACTTTTCAAAATGTAAACCGGGCCTTAGTCCACGCAAAAGGTTAAAAAATGTTAAATTTTAATAAAAGTTTAAGGCTCCTTTAAAAAATTCAAAATAATAAAATAATTATATATTAAACCTACATATTGAATAAAACAAATAAAGAATCCTATACCTCATAAGTCAGATGGGGCAATAAATCGAATGCTTGCTGCAATAAAAAAAAATAATATAAACTATATTGAAAGAAAGAATCCTTATATAATATATATATATATAATCGGAATCTCGGAAACGGCTCCAACGATTTACATAAAATTTTGTGTGCAGGGAGTTTCGGGGGGCAATAAATCGATCTAGCTAAGATTTATTTTTAGAAAATGTCTTTTTGTCCGTGTTTTTAGGCAATGAAAAACTGCTACAATATCGTTAGAATAAGAAGGCAAATTTTGACAAATTGTTAATGATTACAAATAGCTTAATTGGTAATTGGTATATTGGGCGGTCACGAAATCGTAATACCATGGTTCGGGCCCAGACCGACCGACCGACTTTTTTAAATTTTTTTTTCAAGTCCCTTTCTTTTTTTGAGAAAATCTATTTTTTTCGAGCCCTTTTTTTAGTATTTTTTAAAAACCCGAAAATTTAAATTAAACTAATTCCACTCATGATTTTTTATTCAAATAACCAGTTCAGTTTTTTCTATTATGTCGCTAAGATCAAAAAATATTATTCGTATTTCATCAGTATGTAATTTGTATCTTAATATTATTTCCAAAACACACGAATTAAAAAAATACCGAGCAAAGCTCGGTCAACCGGGTACTTATATTAAACCTACATATTAAAATAATATGTAGCTTCTGATGTCATTATTTCTTTTATACACTATACACTATGTCTTATTTTTTTAGTTCTTTGAAGTCTACTTTTAGAATATTACATTTATTTTTTATATTTATTAAAATATAACATTTTGAAAATTGTAGTTTTGTATTGACAACCAGCAGCGCGGTTGTGTAACTGTGGTAGAAATCTTTAATCGGTAATCGTTCCTTAACAGTGGTACGTTTTAAAAAAATAAGATATTGATGGAAAATATATTGGCAGATAGGGTTGTTTGATTAATCCCTGTCATACATATGAAAAATTTTCGTTTTGCTACGGTATTATATTAAGAATGCTAAATTTTGGTTTCAAACTGCCCATTGATATTATATACCTAAAACAGATATCCAACAAACAAAGTATAAAATAAATACTTTTTTGTTTTGCCATACACTCACTCCACAGACTACTTTAAAATTTGAAATCATTTTAAAGTAGTCGTAGTCGTATAGTCCAGGATCCATCGCCCATTTTTGCACGTGATTACTATCAAGCTAATTTTCCGTGAGTAGCTTTATTTTGATGAGACGCCCAATAATTTCCTGTACGAAACTCTCGATTGTGGTAGCTAACAGAAGTAGCAAGGATAAAATATGTTGATTAGATGATTCTCAAATATTTATTACTAATTAAATTTTTTTTTGTTAAATCTCAAGATAATTATCTAAATTATTCGAAAAAATATTTGTCCTACAAAATCTATGGTTTGATCAAAGAGTTTCCTCTATCCAATATGTATCGATAACGAGGTATATATGATTACTAACCAGCTGATTTTTTTGTTTTTACTTAGTTAATATTTATATAATTTAACAGACATATTATCAATCAACATATTTTATCCTTGCTACTTCTGTTAGCTACCACAATCGAGAGTTTCGTACAGGAAATTATTGGGCGTCTCATCAAAATAAAGCTACTGACGGAAAATTAGCTTGATAGTAATCACGTGCAAAAATGGGCGATGGATCCTGGACTAGTAGTAGTAGCTCTTTCAATCAATTTGTTCGTTGACAACTTCTATTCTATGCGACTGTTTAAACATAGATTAATATGTGTTTGACTTTGCAATATGACCGTAAACAACGAACATTTTATTTTATTTAATGTATTTGTAATACATTATATATTAGGTCCTTACATATGAAATTGGCGTTTTGTACGGGAGGAATATAAAGTAATTTTTTTTTTGTAAAATATATTTAATTAATCAAAGTATGCACCGTTGTTATCTATGCACTTTTGCCATCTCATAGGTAGTTCATTGATCCCTTTACTAAAAAACCTAGGAGGCTAAAAACCAACTTTCAAACGTCAAGACGAAGCCAACCACGATTCTCACTATTGACCTAATCCCACTGCTGGTCTTGTCAATCTATAGTGTTTTCCTTACAGCTATATGTATATATATCTTTCCGCAAGTGACATAACTACACGAGAAAAGTCAAGATCTCTTAGAATAGTCTCACATTTTTATTTGAATATATTTTCTTTGAAACAGTTGCTGGCTTACTTGAAGCTTGAATCGACTATTCGCTTCAACTAAGCTCTATGCGGTACTAACTCCAATATTGACTGAGCTTAAATATGCAAATACGGGGCTGTCTATATTATCATCTATACTATACAATCTGTATCAAACGCAGCCCGCGTTTAGATTGTTTATCTTATGTATTTCACCCTCTCATTTCTCTTTAACATAATTAATATCTGAAGAAAAAATACATAAGCGAAGAGATTTTAAAGTTTTTGCATTTAGAGTCGTGAAAACTCAAGACTCAAATCTTCAAATCACGTTCTGAATTCATTACATATATACATGTATACGTATACGTCCACCTGTAATCCTCGAGAGGTTAGGCAGATTCTAAAGGGCAGCAAGTCAGGTAGATGGCCAGCCCATCGCCTACGCAATCAAAAGATCACAAGCCCAATCCCATTGGAGGCCTTTAACGACATGCTAGACAATAACATGTTATATATAAGTCCCCGACGAACACGGGACATTCTGAATTCCGGGACCATAGCAACTACAAATGTCAAAAAGATGTCACGGTCTCCTATAGATAGCAGTATAACAATCTTTAAAAGTGCACTGCTAAACATAGGGGGTTTCTAGAGGTCTCCACACACGATTTCTTGTATTACATATTATGCCAAATAAAAATACCTGGTCTTTATCATCCCGTAAAAGTTGACCGCTGACCATGAGCCTCCCCCCTTATAAAGAGGAATTATCATACCATACCCATACCATACTCGCTACTAGACAGTTGATTTGACGATTGTAGTACCGTACGTTTTATATCTTTGACGTTTTTCCTCCACGTCGGTCCTAATGTTTTAGGCCTGGCGTAAAGGAGTTGATTGTATCACCATCTATCGCCATATAAGCCAAGAGATCCTTTTTGAAAGAAGCATTATTGTATAGTAGTAGTTGTAGAGCAACGCTGCTCCACGAATAACTCGCCTTTTTATTGAATAATGGTGACGAACTAGCTCTCAGTTAACCTGATGGTAGGTGGTACATTTATCCTCTCTGCGGTTCTCTACACTCACCATACGAAACACAGTAGCATTAAGCTGATATTTTACACTGGTATTCTGTGAGAGCGTGGTACTTTCCCGATCGAGCCGACCCATTCATGCTACAACCATAATACCTATAGCTGCACCATGGCTCTACCACGTCTCGTGTTACAGAATACCAGCACAATATAGCAACACAATTAAATGAAACATGAACTAGGTACTTGCAGTAATATGATCAAGCAAAGGCTTCTCTTGAAGAAAAATCTACACACCTTGCATCCGTCAGTGTTGAGAGCATGAATTTAATTAATGTAGAGTTATCACAGTAAAATTGTAGCACACTTGCCCAGATCATTCGTCAATTCAGTACAGTACGGTAGGCATTGCTACATAGAACACCGCTACGTCTTTGCTTTAGGTATATCCAGACAATATAATATATTTGATCATAGCGGCAGTCTCAACGAAGACGAGCCATCTACGCAGAACAGGAGTATAGTACACGAGTGTGTGCGCAAGTACAGCTGCACTCTCTACTCCATCACATTCGTAGTCCAATGGGACAATAATCCGACACGACCGGAGAAAGTTCAGGTGCAGGACCAACAGCTTTTGTTTTGCTTTCCAAACACTAAATAACTGATTTTCAAACCGACTCAGGGTTTGATTACCCGAGATCACATGTTCAATAGTCGCGCTACCAGACCTGCGAGTCAGTCTCAGTGTATAGGTACTATTTTATATGGAGTTATTGCTAGTTTTATTGGCTGTTGGGGCATTAAAGGATATATAGTTTTAAATAAATAAACGCTTTATTACCTCGCATCATCCGCCATTAGAGAGCTGGAATTACATCCGTTTTTGAGGAGCTCTAAGCGAGGACTCGTTTGCAATTGGTTTTATTGCTTCGCTAATGGTTTCTATGTAGAATAATAACTTTAGAAATGCTTTCTGCTGGTCTTTTTTAAAGTATTATTTATCGAACTACTGACTATTGATAAGAATGCATGGTTCTGCGTTCGAATTTAATCCGTATTGTTCACTCATTTATTAATTAATACATACACAGTACGCGAGTACAGCAGGTTCAAACCCCTCTGGCACCAATGAAATAGTTAATTGCAATTTTAAGTGCTGATTTACCACGTGCAAATCGTTGAAGAAAAACATCGTGAGGAAACCCACATGTCTGAAAAATAACGAAATAATTGGGGCAGCGTGGCGGACATTTACTTGCCCTAAAAGCCAATCAGAAATAAGAGGAGGCCTGTACGTATATAGGAAGTATATAGGCTGTAACTTTTTACTTTACATACAAAATTACTTATTTATTTTATGCCTACCAACTTGTGTGCACAATTTAAGCGGAGTTCATCTAATAAATGAGTAAACAATATGGATGGCGCTTTGGCGCTACAACGAGGTTTTTTACTCTCTCTCTCATATATATATATATATATATATATATATATATATATATATATATATATATATATATAAGTAGGAAATCTTAATTATCGTACTACAAACTATACGAACAGAGACAAAAAATAGAGACAATAGAGACCACTTCTTTCCTGTTACATTTCTTGCTGAATCTTCATAGGACGACGGTATTTTCCGTACCAGTGGTAAATAAAAAAATGGCTTTCAATAAGTATTATGTAATAATCTATATTGAATAAGAATTATTCTATTCTATTATATTTTTCACATCGAGCACTTTAATCAACGACTGTGGGTCACACCATCTTTACTTGCGTAATGAAATTACAAATAGGCAGGTGCGACACAGTAAAAGGTAGCACGCTTTCTATTTATAAAAGGGACCAATCATTTGCGCTTATTAACCACAGGCAACTGCGGTTAACCATCTACGTCACAAAGAAAGGATATATTAAATTGGCGACAGGTGACATTCACGAGGAAGGGAAATGTGCCAACGCAACCTTATTACTGCGAAATTAACCAGTAAATATTGTTAAAATATTAACATAATCATTTTTATAGTTAATGTAATATATTAAGGGCAAGTTTTTCAATAGTGATAAAATACCCTTACCGTTATACCTAGCCTATTAAAGTCTCCTGCTGACAACGGGCCTTTCCCACAGATTGCCTCGTAGGAAGATATTTGGCATAGTTGCCACGCTTGGCAGGCGGGTTGGCAACTGCGGTTTTTTATTTTTAGTCGTTATTAGCAAGATGCTGCTGCCCATAACCCGTTTTGTTTCCTTCTGTCGCTTCCTACGACACCCACGGGGTGATATGGGGTCGTGGTCATTCTTACACCGCCACTACACGGTATATGATAGAATAAAACATAAACAAATTAAAAACAACAACAACTGTATGGAAATGAAATCGTTCAATTTTCTCTTTTTTTCAGTCAGGTTATAAATTGTTTTATTGATAACTGTTTCTGACGTTTAGAAAAATCAGTCCTCAGTTTTATTAAACAGTTAAAGGATATTTATGTAAGTACGTGGTGTAACCAAGCCGCAGCTTATATTATGGTTGTAGCACGGATAGCTCGGTTGTACCGAAGTAGGAGCACGCTCTCATGGAATTCCAGCGTAAATAAAAAAGAGTGTGTAGAGCTGGATACTCTTTTTACTCATTCCCCCGTTTTTTTGAAAAAGTAAACATGGGTCTCTGCTTCTCTTATTCGGCATACAAAACACAAGATTATTACACTGGAACTCTGTGCGAAAGTAGTTCCTCCGCGATAGACCGGATCCTTTTATGCTGCAACCATAATATAGCGGCAGCAAGATTCTAGTACGTAAAATTCTTACGTAGAACAGCTAGCTTTACCACGAGTAAAATACAAGAAATTTATTTTTGGAGTCTCGGAGTTTAAATATATATATATATATATATATATATATATATATATATATATATTTGCAAGATGATGTTGTGACCAGGATTAAGAAAGGAATGCTTCGGTGGTTTGGTCATGTGGAAAGAATGAATGAGGAAAGAGTGACAAAGAAAATTTATGTTGCAGAAGTGAATGGCAGAGTCGGAAAGGGACGTCCTAGGCGAAAATGTATCGACCAAATTGGTGATTTATTGGAAACGGGCCAAATTAGGAGTACCCTTAACCGACGAGCATGTATGCGTAGGTGTATGGATGTGAAGGAGGCGAGAGAGGTGTGTCAGGATCGTGCCAAATGGAAATCTGTAGTCTCTGCCTACGGTATTAAAAATACACGTTACATTTTCTTCTACAAAACATACTCGCGCATCTCATAGCGCGAAGTGAACAATGTAATATTTAAGCCATATATTTTATCAAAGCAATGTAAATAAATATGTGGCTTCATTTACTTCTTTTGCCTATTGTATGATTATTTTAAGGCGATCGTTTTTTTTCAGGACTAAGCTTCAGTCACGCGTCGAACACGTACACTATTTTTTCTTTTAATCTATCAGGAAAATTAGATTATTATCAAAAGGAGTCCCGGTACATATAACTTAGAGAGGCATGTATGATTATTAAATTATTAATACATACTTAAAAAAAAAGAAAACTGCTTTTACTTTTTAAAGTTTAATTATTTGAATCTTTTGAGTGGACTAAGGAGCTCTAGGTGACAACTAGAATTTCATCTAAATTAAGTAATTAAATATTTAAATACGTATTTCGTTAATTAAATGTACATAAAAACTTCACTCCCTATTTTATTATCCTTAGGTGTGGAAGTATTTTCCAAATTGAAATAGGGCCATCCCTGAAGTACTACTGTAATAATAGTTTAATAAAAAAAATTACCATTAATATCGCGTAACATTATATGTATAAAAAAACCGTTCGAAGTGGGAATCAATTTTTTTTTAATTTGATGTTTTGAGCATTTATATCTCCGTAGAAACGAAGTAATACGTCGATAATTATCGAAATATATTTTAAAGGCTGACAAAGACTAATAATTATTGAATTGATGATTGATGAAGAATCTTTATATTTGTATGTGTAAGGAAAACTGTACACATTTTTAAGAATATTGCGCGCACGAAGAAATTTGAGATTTGGTATAATTAAATTTTTATGGAGGAGTGCAGAAAGCTAAAATTTATATATAATATGTGTTAAAATACTTTAAATTAAATAAATAATAATAAAATTATGCCGTGTACTGGCGGTTAAGAATATCCACTACCCCATATCTTCCCGTGGGTGTCGTAAAAGGCGACAGAGGGAGACAGGCAGGAGATGGGCAGCAGCATCTTCCTGATAACAGCAACTGTACGACAAAAAAAAACTGCGGTTGCCAACCCGCTCGCCAAGCGTGGCAACTATGGCAATATACCCCCCCATGAACAATTACACAAATAGACGGCCCCCAGTCCCCGGCGGCCCCGCTATTCCTGGCTACGGTGGCGACCATGGTAACGGCGGGGCAGGGGGTGCTAAGAATCTCCGGTGGAGGTTCGGTTGCCACCTACGACGACTCGACCTGGCAACATTTAACGCACGCACACTAAGGACTGACGAGAAGATCCTGGAGCTGGAAGAAGAGATAGACAAGTTGCGCTGGAGTATTATAGGATTATCCGATGTCCGAAGAGAGGGGGAGGACACGGTGATTCTCGAATCCGGCAACTTGTTCTATCACCGGGAGGGCGACCATCTGTCCCAAGGAGGTGTCGGATTTATCGTCCACAAGTCTCTCGTCAACAACGTTGTAAAGATTGGGAGTGTGTCGACGAGGGTCGCGTACCTGATACTCAGAATCACCAAACGGTATTCGCTGAAGGTCATACAGGTTTACGCACCAACCTCGGCACATTCCGATGAGGAGGTGGAGGAAATGTATGAGGATATTTCCAAAGCCATGCATTCCTCCAAAACCCACTACACGGTGTTGATGGGAGACTTCAACGCAAAACTAGGCACAAAAGAAAACGGTGAGCTGAAGTTAGGGAAATTTGGAGTAGGGCAACGGAACCGAAGGGGCCAGCAGCTGGCCGACTTTATGGAGAAAGAGGGACTCTTTATGATGAACTCTTTCTTCCAGAAGCGGCCCCACGGGAAGTGGACCTGGTCGAGCCCCGACGGTTCGACAAAAAATGAGATTGACTTCATTATGACGACCAGACGCCAACTGTTCAGTGATGTCTCAGTGATCGCAAGGGTGAAAACTGGCAGCGATCACCGAATGGTTAGAGGCACACTGAACCTAAACGTTAAGTTGGAGAGGTCTCGTCTAATGAAGTCAACGCTCCGTCCCCCCTCGTGCTCTAATTCAAAATCCCGAAAACTTTCAGCTCGAGTTACACAACCGCTTTCAGTGCCTACAAGATTGCAATGCAGTGGACGATGTGAATGACAAGCTCGTGGAAACTGTCCATGCGGTCGGAGCTAAGTTCTGCAAGACCCGCCGCAGAAGAACACAAAAACTCTCCGATCACACTCTTAATCTCATGGCTGTTAGACGGGAGATGAGGCTGCAATCGTCAACAGATTTGACAGCATACGGGCAACTGAACAGACAGATCTCCAAATGCATGCGGCGAGACTTACGCAACTTTAATACTGCTCGTATTAAAGAAGCGGTCGAGCGGAACCAGGGCTCCAAAGTCTTTGCCAGAGATCAGTCTGCCCGTAAGAGCCAACTGTCAAGGCTGAAGACTGAGTGTGGCAGCATTGTTTCCGGGACACCTGAGATTTTGAGTGAGATTGAGAGGTTCTATGGGCAGCTGTACACATCATCGTTGGAGCCACACGCAAGTGTGAGTAACGATCCAAGAGCAAGTCTTATCCGACTCTATTCTGATGATATCCTGGACGTCAGTCTGAGCGAGATTAGAATGGCTCTCCAGCACCTTAAAAACGGCAGGGCCCCGGGCGAGGATGGAATTACAGCGGAGCTTCTGAAAGCGGGTGGAACACCGGTACGAAGTCCTTCAGAAGCTCTTCAATTCCGTGCTCCGTGGTGGCACTACTCCGGAGGCGTGGAGCAGAAGTGCGGTGGTCTTGTTCTTTAAGAAAGGCGACAACGCTCTCTTGAAGAACTACAGACCGATTTCCCTTCTGAGCCGCGTCTACGTGCTGTTTTCGAGAGTCATTACGAATCGTCTCGCACGCAGACTCGACGACTTCCAGCCTCCCGAATAAGCCGGTTTCCGAAAAGGCTTCAGTACCATAGACCACATACATACCCTGCGGCAGATTGTACAGAAGACTGAAGAGTACAATTTGCCACTTTGCCTGGCGTATGTGGACTATGAGAAAGCCTTTGATTCCGTCGAAATTTGGGCGGTGCTGCAGTCCCTTCAGCGGTGCCAAGTTGACTGTCGGTATATCGAAGTGCTGAAGTGTTTGTACAGTAGGGCTACGATGGCTATCCGAGTACGGAACTAGAGCTCGAAACATATCCAACTGCAGAGAGGTGTAAGACAGGGTGACGTTATATCCCCGAAACTTCACCGCTGCGATGGAAGACGTTTTCAAGCTACTGGACTGGAAAGGATACGGTATTAACATCAATGGCGAGTACATCACTCACCTTCGATTTGCCGACGATATAGTCCTTATGGCAGAATCGCTGGAGGACTTAAGCACTATGCTCAATGACCTCAATAGTGCCTCCCAACGGATAGGTCTTAAGATGAACATGGACAAAACAAAGATCATGTTTAATGTCCATGTCACACCTATGCCGGTAGTTGTTGGGAGCACTATGCTCTAAGTTGTTGACGAGTACGTTTACCTGGGACAAATAGTCCGACTAGGTAAGTCCAACTTCGACCGAGAGGTCAATCGACGGATTCAACTCGGCTGGGCAGCGTTTGGGAAATTACGACACATCTTCTCGTCAGGTATACCTCAATCTCTGAAAAAAGTGTACAACCAGTGCGTGTTGCCAGTGATGACTTACGGATCAGAGACGTGGTCCTTCACTGCTGGCCGTATGAGGACGCTCAAGGTCGCTCAGCGAGCTATGGAGAGGGCTATGCTCGGAGTTTATCTGCGTGATAGACTCAGAAATGAGGATATCCGCAGTAAAACCAGAGTGACCGACATAGCCCAACGGATTAGTAAGCTGAAGTGGCAATGGGCCGGCCATATAGCTCGAAGAACCGATAACCGATGGGGAAGAAAGGTTCTCGAGTGGCAGCCTCGTACCGGTAGGCGTAGTGTAGGGCGACCCCCCACTAGATGGAGTGACGACCTGGTAAGATATACAGGAAGTCGATGGATGCAGATGGCTCAGGACCGTGCTTTGTGGCATTACTTGGGGGAGGCCTATGTTCAGCAGTGGACTTGTGAAGGGCTGTGATGATGATGATGATGAAATTAAATAAAATAAAATATACATTTTATACGTTCATACTGCCAACGTCAAACACATAATAATAATAAACACATAATGATCAAACAGTCGCACAGAGTATGGATAATAGCTAAAGAATTTTAAAATGTTGCCAACAAATAATGACTACTTCATTTTATGTGATTTCATAAATGTTCCTTTTAGTCTGTGGAGTGTGTGTTACGGCAAAAAGCGTTAATTTTATATTACTTAAATGAGATATCTGTGTTTCGTGTGCAGATTAATGTGAAATACATCTTGGTTGCTAAGTATATAAACTTAAGAATATAATGAATTACGGTCGAGTTTTTGACCACTAGACGACCACTGTTATATTTCCTGTTAAAATATATTAATTAAAGTTTAAAAATGTATTTGCTTGTAATTTCTTTAAAAAATCCTCATTTTGTATAGTATAAAAAACTACGTGTCACGTTGTTTGTCCGTGATAAACTCTTAAACTACTGAACTGATTTCAATATAATTTTGCACACTGTGTACAGTTTGGTCAAACTTGAGAGATAGGACAGTTTTATCCCAATAAGTGACCATCGATGTAATTTATGACGAATTTAATGATTTTTTGTATAACAAAGGGTCGTCGGATAGGTCAGAACAACTTCTGCCTGGTCAGCTAGTTTTGTATAGTGTTTATTCCTATTTTGTACTATTTTGATTATCACTTGGTTAGCTTTTTTATTGAAACCATTGTGAGCATAAAATGTTACTACATACATTTCTTTGTCACCTAAACCATCGATATTTTCGGATATTGATATTTTCCTTTCGATATTTATCGTACATCGATACTTTTAAATCAATGTCAATATCGATGTTTTTACTGTACTAAACGTACTAACGATTTCGTGTTCATTCCATTACTCCTGAGATTATGATATTCTTATATTAATATTTAATACGTACACTAAACATCCATTCATTCCGCTTTCTTTAATTACTTCAGTCTTTTGAAACTGGTTCGTCCCGTTATGTTGTCTGATGTCACGGGCGCATAAAGCGGACGGTGAATGGGGTCGTTAAGTGCTGCAGATGTCGTATTCCGTACGGCGATACTGCCGTTTAGTGTACTCTTTTTTCTTACTCATTTTGTTTGCTTTCTACTGCATGGCTTCTTAGTTCCTTGTAGTTTTTTAACTTCTTTCACATTTGCTCTGTACGTTAAACAACCTACACAAACTAATGACCGCGTAGCTTTGTCGTGTAAGTTATGTACTCTATATCACGATGAAGATTTCACCTTGGTTGTAGTGGTGACGTGTATCGAAAGGCGCGTTTGTGTGTGAAGATGCGATTTGTACGACTTGCGATCGTGACTTAGTACTCTAGGCTTCGATCAATAATACTACTAGATTCCCGATAACCGCTTCAAAATCGGCCCGAAAAATAAGACCACAAATACTTTTGTGGTCTTATTTCAAATTAGTATGGTCCATTCGTAGCCATTTTAAGGAACTTGAAATGTAATACGAGGAATAAAATAGAATAAGCACGAAATTGTTAACATAATATTTTTAAACTTATCATTTAAACTTTAAGTTTCATTTTAGAATAAATATTTGTGTACTTATGACTTTTTATATTCAAGCGGTATCTTTGTTGGATGCCATAACTTATATAAACATATTTTGCAATGGTATTTAAACTTTATGCTTGAGTGATAAGGTTTGTAATAAACTGAAGTTGTTAATATTTTTAATCTTTTTTCTATATTTCATAGTAAGAAATATAGATGTTTACTGTGTGCAAACGTGTCCTAGTGTTAGTGTGCGTAAGCCTAGTGTCGAAGTCCTACACACAGTACACAGTCCTACACGGCTAACAACAACCAAAGTCAAACCTTCATCGTGAAATAGAATATAACTATTCCTGCCTTGAGTTAGTCTTAGATGTGTGGTTTGAGTGTTTCAACTTTGGAGTTGGCTGCGTATCTGTATGCCGCAGTAATATTAAACTATTATAACAAACAAGTGAAGTAAACTTTGTAATATTGGGTGCGTTTGGCAGAAAAAAGCGCTAGCATGTGCTTGTAAGCAAAATGGCGAAACTAAACAGTTTTCGGCCAGGACACGTTTGCTAACTTCAGTAGCGCTGACACAATCCGCCATTTTGCATATTTAATTTGTTTGTTTTGAAGTAGTTTATAATTTGTTTTGTACAATATTAGTTTTAAGTGATATAATGACATGAATAAACATATAAGTACGTGTTATTAAAAATTCATGATTGGTAAGTTTTTAATATCAATACTTTACAAACATACATTTCAATTTGGTTAGGTTCCCCGGTTAAAACTAACATCGTGTCCTAGAGGCAAATAGCTTCTTACGATTTGACAGCGCTTACCGCTTACGATCGACATTTTGCTTACAAGCGCTTGCTAGCGCTTTTTTATACCAAACGCACCCATTCTAGTTTCGTATAAACAGGCCTGTTTTAAAAAGATATTATATTATTGGCGCAATTATTCTGATAGAGATAAATCAGAAGAATTTCATGAATTTCCTTCATCAAATTTTACGACATTTGAAGTAAACAGAACAAGATGATTTTGGTACGCCTCCAAAATACATAAAATATGTATAATTTGACATATTTTATACTTAATATACTGTAAAATTGTACATTTGAATGCAGTTTTTTTGTTAAGATTAGTAGCGCCAGAGTTGTAAACATTGTGGAAGTTTAAGGCGAGCGCTCAATGTGATCGTTAGCGCGACGATTGTCTAACCACATACACATATTTCAGTTCTTTGATAGTGCGTACCTACATTATTTTTTTTAAACTCATTTTTACTGCTTCCGGGGTTAAGCGCTCCTAGTACTTTTAGGTTTTTGTAATTCATGTTTTATACGACGTTGCTTTACTGATTTTTTTCCCTACAGTAGAACATGTATTTCAGTAGAATCGAGTTTAAAATTTAAATTAAAAAGATATGAACGGTATAAAAAATGTAATAAATAATAATATTAATAATATGTTTAAGAGTATATTAGAGTATATATTCGTCATTGTATTTATCAACACGTAAACAGTCCACTTTTTTTTTTATAGGATAGGGTGACAATCGAGCACACAGTCCACCTGATGGTAAGTGGTTGCTGTGGCCCATAGACATCTACATCTATCCTCGATTACGAATCAAAATGCAGATGTGTTGTCACCCGTGAGGACTAAGATGGAATGCCTCGTTTCCAGTAAAATGGGTCGCCGGTTCCCTACACTCATCATACGAAATACAGCAGCATTAAGCTACTATTTCACGCTGGTATTCTGTGAGAGAATGATTGACAAGTGGAGTGGCCATCGTAGTAGCTATCACCTTTGAATTGGCTCTACGTCCCTAACCCGGGTCTTTCACATTTAGAAAATACGAGATGGTGCAACGTTATCTGTCGGAAGCCATGAAATCTTCGTGTCATTATATTTGTTAAAAAAAAATTCCTTGCTAAAAATTATTATTTCAAAATACATAATTCTATTGCGTTAAATATGTGAAAATGGTCAACGATATCTTCGTGAAAAATATCTTTTCAGTGTGGAGTAACATATCTTTTTCGAATACTTTTGTACTTAAGTTAAAAAGAGTAGTGATGATGAGAGTGTGATGATAGATTGTTGTATCATATTATTTATTTATTTTAAACTTTATTGTTATCACCTTTAACAATAAGATAAGGTAACAGAGGGCGGACTTAATGGCAAACGGCATTCTTTGCTAGTTAACTCGTTATGTGGTGAAATTTTGTGGCAGGTGCAATTACATACATACTTACTGTGATATACATAAACTAGTTATACGAAATTTATACATATAATTTATTTTTAAAAATAAAAAAACATTCCAAATATATAATATAGATAATTTGTATCGTTACATAAATACATAGACATTATATTCTCGTTACATAATATAATTATAAAATAACGTACAGGGTTATTTTTCAAAAGTAGCCAAATTTTAAACTTAAGTTCAAATATATAAATAATGACAGTAGTTTTAAAAATACGAGTAAATAAGTCTTCTACTTTTATTTGAAATTATCCCAAATTGAAAGTGTTTTATAAGCAACAACGTTTTTGCCTACCGATCGATCCTTACGAATGTATGCGTGCGCAGTAAAATCCGTAAAAATATTGCATTACCATTACCACGCATTTGGAATTTAAAAGATAAAAAGGACAGTGTATGAGATTTTTCTAATTAATTTATCTTCACCATTTGCCTTTATTACTTATTACCCGCCTTTGCAAATATGACCGGTTATTGCAAATAATATTAAATAGCAAAATAATAGAACATCAAACATATCATCATCTTTATAATATACATCACTTTGTTTCAAGTGCTAGTCATGTACAAACAAGCATTTCCAGAGTAGTATCGCCGGAATAATAAAGTGCGAATTATTAACATAATATACATATATATATATATATATATATATATATATATATATATATATATATTTCACTTTAATGTAAAAATATATATCTTTATAATATACATCACTTTGTTTCAAGTGCTAGTCATGTACAAACAAGCATTTCCAGAGTAGTATCGCCGGAATAATAAAGTGCGAATTATTAACATAATATATATATATATATATATATATATATATATATATATATATATATATATATATATATATATATATATATATATATATATATTTCACTTTAATGTAAAAATATAAATAACGTGCAGTGAAAATATATATCTTAATAATTTTATTAGCATTTTCTTCGTGTATGGGGAAAATAATGTATTATAAGAAAAAGATTGTAATATATTACATTTATTTAAATCTTGCACTGCTTGTAGTTTCCAATCTCTGTACTATGTATGTTGTTGTATGTGTTGACAACGGACTTGAATACAAACTAGTACTATACTGAATAAAAATACGTGAAGAACTCACATGAGTCTTGAGTTATCGAATTCCTTCAAGAGCCAACATTTGTGCAAACACACATTGTTAGTTTTGTGGTCTTGTAGAATTACGTGTCTCTCGAGTTGCATACTCTAACTTCGATCTTATTGCATATGTGTTACACGGGCACAGATAAGTTAGAAATAGATTGTCGACTCTGCGCTCAATGAACCCGCTTACAAAAGAACATCGTGATGAATGAGCTCAAATATTCTAGTAAACGCATGACTGATCGCTTATCTTTAAAAAAAATCGTTACCTCCACTAGCATTTTCTCCGGTATCGTAGGGGTACATAGATAAATTTCACAAGGACAAACATCCACAAATACATACACACATATTCTAAACCTTTACAGACCCAGAACAATTATTTGAATCCCGCACAGAACAAGTATCTGTATGTATGCCTACAGACATACATATACTTGTTCTGTGCGAGATTCAAACCTCATAACGCAGCCCTCGCGCTCGAAGTTGTTGACGAGTACGTTTAGCTGGGACAAATAGTCCGACTGGGTAAGTCCAACTTCGACCGAGAGGTCAATCGACGGATTCAACTCGGCTGGGCAACGTTCGGGAAATTGCGACACGTCTTCTCGTCAGGTATACCTCAAAACCTGAAAACTAAGTTGTACAACCAGTGCGTGTTGCCAGTGATGATCTACGGAACCGAGACGTGGTCCTTCACTGCTGGCGGGAGTTTCTCTGCGTGATAAACTTAAAAATGAGGATATCCGCAGTAAGCTGTAAGCTTAGTAAGCTGAAGTAGCAATGGCCCGGCCATATAGCTTGAAGAACCGACAACCGTTGGGGAAAAAAGGTTCTCGAGTGGCAGCCTCGTACCGGTAGGCGAAGTGTAGGGCGACCCCCCACTAGATGGAGTGACGACCTGGTAAGACATGCACCAAGTCGATAGATGCAGGTGGCTCAGGACCGTGTTTTCTGGCATACTTTGGGGGAGGCCTATGTTCAGCAGTGGATTTGTGAAGGGCTGTAATGATGATGATGAATGAGGAACGCAGCTCTTAACGTTGCAACCGAAACCGGTTTGGAAGTTATCGGCATTGCCAAGATGAACCAAGAAAAAATAGTAAAAATACATTGATAAAATCTTATAGGCGCAGTATGGTAGAGTTTGCCTCAAGGCATTACGAGAATATATCAATAAATAAACAAAGATAATGTGGAATATATTATATTTTAGGACTTTAGCGAAATAAATCGTCATATATTCTTTATACTATCAATATTAATGAAACTGACTGCCTCGTTGGTCTAGTGGTTGTAGTAGTGCGACTGCTGATCATGATGTCCTGGGTTCGAATCCCAGGTCGGGCCAAAAAATCAATTATTGAGTTTTTCTGTCAAGAAATTCTCAGTAGCTGCCCGGAGTAAGGAATATGACGGTGTCCTACCCGTGTGCCTCGGAAAGCACGTAAAACCGTTGGTCCTGCGCCTGATATCTCCCCCAGTCGTGTCGGTTTACGGTCCCACCGGATTATGAGAGTGAGGGAATAGAGAGTGCACCTGTGCTTGCGCATACACTCGGGCACTATAATCCTGTCCTGCGCCGATGGCTAGCCTCCGTTGAGACAGGCCGCCGTGGCCGAAAGTCGGTCTGGAGTACATTATTATTATTATTAATTAAAGTCGCTAATATAAAATTAGTAATAATAAAAAAGTCGATCTATAATATGTGTTTTTTCCTTTTCGGTATAATAGTTTATTATTCAAAAATTTTATGTCGGGAATAGTAGAGAAATGTTGGTGTTTTGTGATTAATTCGCAAATTGATAACACTGGTAGACCGCGACTTGCGAGGCGACTCGTTCTATGTAGTAATAATATTAGAAATATATTCTTTCATTTTATTACATTTTAAATATAAATTAAAAAATTATTATATTAACCCATATTTAAGAATTTCTGTGGGTTTTTGTTAAAGTCTACCTAAAGTTACGTAAACGAAGTTAATTGTAACATAATTTTTCAAAGACATTTTTGGAAGCCAAACTCTGATTTAATTTTGACACGAATTGTTACTAAACATTCGAATATGTAGCACTGGCAAAATACTTATCGCACGAGTCCATATCACAAGAGGAATTTAACAAATTGTATAAAATGTTATAAAACGCTAGTAAACTAATGACGACGTCTGAGAAAAGAATATAGAGATACACATAGACTAGCCCTCACTATTAGTACAAGGAGAGTCCAATCAACATGAGTAAATAAGTATTCAAATGTCAGTTTTATTTTCATTGCTTTGCAACATAGACCTAGAGACATATTTGTTGTATTATCATTTTAGTTTTATAAGAACTTTATTTCCAGCAATGAAAATCAAGTTCTTTTAAGCTAATATAATTACTTACTACTGCTTAACTCGAAATGCATTCAATCGCTGAAGTGACCGCAAGTTGTGCGTGTTAGTACTCAGCGCCTATTAAAGCTGTCGTTATAATTACTTTGAATTATAAACTTTAAAAAGACAACATAGATATTTTCAAAGATAAGTACTTAATCGTAACTACAGAGAGGTGTGTGTGTGCCTTAAGATTCGTAGTACATTTTATACGAAAATTCGAGTCCTGAATTAAAAAAAGAAACTGAACCATTAATCTTTCGTTGAAAATTTTAGTGCTGAAGGTGACAGCAAAATAATATTGCTGTTTTTAAAAAAACACTATAATAACTGAGAATATTAGGTCATAGTAACGACATTATAGTATTGTCATCGGTTCCCAATATGCCTGCATAATTTCAACTTATTAAGACTATTGCAAGTGGATGAAAACTGAATTATGAAATCCCAATACATTCATTTGTCGATTGACGAGGTTGATCTGCATGGGAGTCTTCCTCAGAAAACATAATGTGTGGGCGCAGTAGGGTCACGAGCAACAAACAAAGTAATCTAGATCACGTAACTAATTTAATTTGGTACAAAACACAACTAGTCGTGTGACGGTTCCTAGTACGCTGTGGTCCACTCGACCGCTAGCACCGAAGTGCCCTGCCGGCCAGCGAGAACGCGATCCTCCCGGCTAGACTCCATCGAAGGGTTGGGTCACAACACTTCCGTCTGGATGTCAAGTCAATATTCGTACTTCTCCGACACATATACAACATGTAACGAAAACCCTGTGGTTCCCGTTAAGTGTGTTATCAGAATCAATATCCAAACGTATAGAAATTTTTTTTTTTTCAAAAATACACATTTAAAAAAATAATTTTAATGAAAAAAAAAAATAATTTGCAAATTGTATGTGGTTTTATTTCCTCTGACTCACACGAGTATCGGTAATGCGGGGTCTTTGACAATCTTCTTACTCCTCGGCCAATGCAGAGATAATAAATAAAACCACATACAATTTGCAATTAATTATTTTTCATTCAAATTATTTTTTTAAATGTCTTTTTTGAAAAAAAAAATGTTTCTATATGCTTTACTGATTCTGATAACGCAGTCAACAGGAACCACAGGGTTTTTGTTACATGTTGTATAAACATACATATTATACACATACGCCGTGTAGTGGCAAGGTAAGGGTATCCGCTATCCTAAAACATCACTTGGGTGCCATAAGACGTGAACTCAAAGTTTATTCAAATAATAGCATGATATATGTCGTTGCTGCCAAGCTTGGCAGGTGGAATATCACAGATTCGACGAGCCGACAACCGATGAGGAAGAAAGGTTCTAGAGTGGCAGCCTCATACTGGCAAGCAGTCTGAGGGCCCCGCTAGATGGAATGATTCAGGACCGTGCTGTAATGATGATAATGAAGTTTATTGGAATAGTTTAATACTATGTTATTTTAAGTATAAAATAAGTGTGTGCGTATACTGACGGTAACGATGTACACAAAATATTAAAATAGTCGTATAATATATGAAAAAAAAAAACTTGAATATATACCAGTCCTATTATGATCTATGTGTATAGCGGAATATACTTAGACCATCCAACCCAAGGAAGATATATTATTTGAGTCCGTTAAACATTGAGGATCTAATATCATATGTATTACGTAGCCCTCTTCTTATGTGCACGGACTGAGAATTCAACCGCCATCTGACAAACTTTCGGCCCACGTTCAAAGTTCTAACGTACATAGTTGCAAACTGGCAGTTTGAACGACGTTAAACGACGTGTAGTATGCGATCTTTGCTAACTATTTCGTATGGATTAAGTTTAGGTTCGTCAACTTTTTGGGTGTTTCGCATTAGAATGTCCCTGAAATATTAGGGTAGTTTTGTTTATTTAACGCGTAATTTGTCTTTATTGCGTAGTTATATGACCCAACTTAAACATAAAATCTGATGTAGGGGAATAGATCGGTACGAACGATGATTGGGGTTTTGGCTTCGCCGATAAAGAAGGTTTTTTGAGTGTGGACGTCCAATTGTTTTTATTTATAGGGTGTTAGAAAGTGCCTCGAAATGGTTCGTGTGAATGTACACACTGCCGAAGTGTCGCCCTTTTCTTTACCAACTTGGATGACATACTGCCTTGGGTAGATAGATACTCTATCTAACTTCTGAACGATGGGAGTTCGAATCCCATGTGGAACGCCAACATTTGTCGGCTTAGCACTCAGCAGGACATCATGAAGTGGTTTTTGTAAATGAATACATAATTGTATTAAATACCTAGAAGATCGTTGAAACGGAACAACTTTCGATCGATTCCCATGCAGCTCATTAAACCAGTTAGTGACGCAAAAAGCAAAATGTCGGTCGCTTCGTGATCGGTTAAATGTCAAATTGTGCATTCACTGACATTTTGAGCGTCCACTGATACGTAAAAGACTTAGGGCTTCGTTAGAATCATAAGGCGAGGCCACATGGTGTTTTCCGGCGGCGGCGAGGTGCCCGAGCGGTGTCGTTGCTGTTTTAAAATATATCTATGACATCTATATGACATAACATATGACACCATTGATGCGATACGACGTCAAAAAGTAAGTCTAGTAGGCCCAAGACTCTACAAGCGTTAACGCTTATAGAAATCTGTAATAATGAATGGGAAGGACCTTAACGTTTCACGTGGTTTATCGTAGGTTTCATTAATTTTATAGCTTTCCATTCGCGTTAACGGTTGTAGACAGCTAGTAGAAAGTCGACTTAGCTAAACATTCAGAGCTGCAACGTTATCTCAACTATTTTCGGTTCATAGCGTAGTGACTAAATATGCTCCGACCCTGTGGCGAGCACGAATAGAATCTTGCATGGAACAAGTGTTTGTATGGTGTTTGGATGTGTTGTCCATGTGCAGTATGTGTATTAAAGTCTTCCATAAAAATAAACCTAGTGTAGGACTAATTACTATTTAAAGAAAGGAATTAAAACACAATACACTTTACAACGTATGGTTAAATCTACTTGCTGTGAGACTACGTTCCTTTGTGGTTTTGGACCGGCCGTGTTGGTTGATATAGCACCGGCTTTGCTATAAAATTATTTTAGTATAAGCAGCATTTTTTATTACAATGTTGAGACTGGTCCATGACATACTTATTAATAATCCTTTATAATTTATAAGCCTTCGATTTGGTAAAATTTCGAAATGATGATTAGAAAACTAACGCAATTAGTATTCAAATCTTAGTCACGGAATATGGGAATTTTAATTTACTGTTCAAGGTTTTTGTAAAATCAAATTGACTTAAGATGTATTAAAGTTATTGATTAATTTGCAACCTTCCGCTAACTAAATACAATGATGTGTCTTACCTGGATTGAAGAGCACCTCCCGCCCTCCCTCAATTGCTTGCACTAATTCCGTCATCACTAGTCCCAGCACCACTACTCCCAACACCACTACTCCCGGCACCACTATTCCAGGAAAGACACACCATCGACGATAATACGACACGTATTTCGCCTCTACACGAGGCATCCTCAGGTGATGTAGACTCTACGGCGGCTGACCGCTAAGCACTTAGTAGTGTTTGAAGTAGTGGTGCTGGGAGTAGTGGTGCTGGGACTAGTGGTGACGGAATTAGTGCACGCAATTGAGGAGGGATGTCCAGGTGGCGTGCCTGAGAAACTGGTGTGTGTGCTGGTCTACGGGCTTTTAAATCCACTTCCTCCATGCGTCTTCTCACCGTACGCTCGCTAACATTAACACCCCTCGTAATTTTGAGCTGCTGGCAAATTTTAACTGCGGGTAAGGTAGCGATTTCGCAAAATTTCTATGACAATTCAACTAAAGCTTGAAACAAATGTCACACTACACTCAAACATAGTGAAAATTACCCTCTCGATCTCGTTGTAAGCATTTTTTTTGACCTATCTTCTCAAGAAATATTCATTATAAACACTCGCAACTTCTGTCACAATATAAGGGCTTAGTCGAAATTCGTGTAACACAAATAAAATAAGTTTGTTTTTCGTTCATTTTATCCAGTTAACGTAAATAATAATGTCCTTTAGAACGAATTTCGGTCACTGCGGCCATTCTCAACGCAAACTAATGGCGCAATTACACTTGTTCGTTTGCTCGTATTCGATTGCGTATGGAATTCGGACGAAAGACTAAGTGTAAATTGAATAATGTAAGTCTTCGTACTATCTATTCCAGCTTTCGTTATGGTTACCCGAAACAGGATACCCGACGCCGTTTTCCTTTCACTTGTCACGCAGTGCTTTGCCAGTCTTCACAATAAGTAGTTGAGTTGCTCGTCGAGGAAGCATTCATATTATTTGTTATATTTTATTGATAAAATTGGCTCGTAAAATATTTAAAAAAAACGAAGAGTGTGGGTTCGAGATTTATTCAAACACAGAGATAACTTTAACGACGAGTAAAAACAATGTATTGTGTGAATTCGAGTAACGCCTTTCATGCACCCCAATAAGGGCTAACAACCAAGTGTAATTGCGCCCTAACAATAGAAAGGAGAGAGATCAGGCGCAGGACCAATGGTTTTACCCGCTTTCCGAGACAAGGGCGTGAAACACTGCCAAATTTCTCACTCCGTGCCGTCACTCAGAGTTTTTTGACAGAAAAACTGATTTTAGATCGACCCAGGATTCGATTTGGGATCTCATGATCAATAGTCACGTTTACCACCACAAGACCAACGAGACGGTCGTACGCTCGGTCTTTTTTTATAGCATTGGGTGACAAACGAGCACACAATCCACCTGATGGTAAGTGGATGCTGTGGCCCATTGACATCTACATTTACCCTCGATTAAGAACCAAATTGCAAATACGTTGTCACCCCTGAGGACTAAGATGGAATGCCTCGATTCCAGTAACAAGGGTCTCCGGTTCTCTATACTCACCTAAACGAAACACAGCAGCTTTACTGGTCGAGCCGACTCATTCGTGCTACAACTATAATATAGTAGCGGCATGGCTCTACCACGTAAAAAACTACATATGTAGTAGGGTACATGACGAGAGATTTTGATATATGTATTACGTAACGTAAACCACTCAGATTGAAGTAAACATTATTAGGACATAACGTAAGTCTTTCAATTGAGAGAGGATTTGCCGTAATCGACATTTTGCAGACGGAATTGGCCACAATACCAAAGTCGGCATTTAGATGCCCCTGGTTTAGGTTTTATATTTCGTTCATATTGGACGTATTATAATGGACGACGGAGTTTTTTGAACCGTAAACGGGAACAAATCGTCTTGTTTACTTTATACTAGTTATATTAGATTTGCGAGACGTATGGTACTGCTGTATTGTGGTTGTACATACATGTATATAATCACCTGTATTATGTTTGATCCACTCTTTTGTGTACCATTCTTGCTATTACGTGGTAGAAGCTCACTGCAAATATATTACGGCTGAAGCTTGAATTGAATTCAATGAGCCGTGGCTGCTCGGAAGGTAAGCTCTCGCTGTAAATTTCACAGTACGCGTGCAACCCGGGTTCGATCCCCGCCGGCATCAATAAAATTTGCTTATTGCAATTTTAACGTGTCACGTGCCCGGCTGTGAAGGAAAACATCGTGAGAAAACCTACATGTCTGAGAAATAAGAAAAAAATATTTCGAAGACATGTGAAGTTCGACAACACGCATTGGAGCAGCGCGGCGGACATTTCTTTGCCCTCAAAATCCTCACAGAAATGAGAGGAGGCCTGTGCCCAGCAGTGGGACGTATGTAGGCTGTAACTTTACTTTTTACTTTACTGTGGCATGAATTGGTCGACTCGATCGAGGAGAGACTACGCACCATGGAATACAAACGAAGCATTAAGCAGCTATTTTATAGCTGCTTAATGCTTCTTTGTTTCATATGGTCAGTGAAATTGAGGATATGTACCTATATTATGGACATACATGCTCTTATATCATAAAGTCAATTGTGTGCTCGTTTGTTACCCTTGGTTTGTATAAAAAAAACACCATGGGATAAGCGTATGTCCAACATTGGACTTTTAACGTGATTGTAGTGTGTGATCGTGTTGCGTTTCAGATTGGCGAAAAATGTCAAGAGTAGGCTAGCTACCATTTTTTTTTAAATTGAAAAATCTCATTCAGCTAATGTCAGCTTGAATCCTTAGTCATAACAAGTTACAACCCTCGGGACGACGCCCTTCCCATTTGCTAAAATTAAAAAGCACGCAAAAGACGAATCATGTATTTCCATTTGCGTTGAAATTATTGTTGTGCGGTCCCCTAGGTGTTTGCGAACCCCTGGATTGAGAAGCCCTGATTATTGGGCGGAAAATAAAAATGTCTCCATTATTATGATTTCCTTTAGAATTTGAAAGAACGAAGTAAGGTTTTGAAATAATGTTATGTATACAAATGATGAATATGAGTCCAACTGCTAGCCTATATGAGGTGAATATTTTTTTTTAATTTGAACTAATTTTACTTTTTTTTTTACAGGTAATACTTACATCTTGCAGTCTCCGGTCGTTTCTACGTATGGTACGCTGAAAAATTGTAATATTATTTTTAGCCGTCTTCAAAATAGGATGAGCTTCACAATTTGACTGTACGTTTTTTTTATGTATGTATATGTATTATGTTTTTTTTATGTATGTTACGCAATATCTTTACCAATTGAGATCCGACTTTGAAAAATCTTTCTTCAGAATCTGAAATTATTATATTTTTTTCAGTTCTTTGAAGACAGCCAGAAGGTAGACTCACTTTTCGTTTAAATTATTTTTAATAAGACCCGTAGCACGAGTTTTGCAACATCGCAATGTACGACTTTTTTTTGCATAGTATTAAACAAAAAAATGTTCTGAAAAAGCAGATCGAGATATTAAGAAACGTTTTTACTGTATTTCATCTCATTTTCTCGCAGGATAAATCCTATACACGTATATGTTTCTCTTTTTAGTGTAACGTAAAAGCGACGTTTTAATATCGAATTTCAATAAACTAGACAAGAAAGAAAGCCGACCGAGCGAACAAGAACCTAACACCTCCCCCGTGGCCAAATCACAACAGCTAATCTTAAGAAGTTTTCGCTTTTTTTAAAGCTAGCGTTATTGAACTCTCCGCATTTATAACTAAACATCAGTTGTACGATTTGTTCAGTAAATTTCGTTTTTATATGATAAGGGTGACAAGCAAACACACAACCCACTTGATGGTAAGTGGATGCTGTGGTACATATACATCGTCATTTATCCTCGATTAAAAATCAAAATGCAATTGCGTTGTCACCCCGGAGGACTAAGATGGAATGCCACGTTTCCAGTAAAAAAGGGTCTCCGGTTCTCTACATTCACATTACGAAACACAACAGCATTCAGTTACCATTTCACGCTGGTATTCTGTGAGAGCGTGGTCCTGCCCCGGTCGAGCCGACCTATTCGTGCTACAATCATAATATAGTTTGCAGCGTGGCTCTACCACGTATAAATTGCGTACAGTTAACAATACGTAATCGCAACGAGTTAACGAGTTTGGTTAGAACGAGTTATTGTTTTGACATATTATATATAGAAAGAATGAATGAGGAAAGAGTGACAAAGCAAATTTAATGGCAGATGTGAATGGCAGAGTCGGGAAGGGACGCCATAGAAAAAAGTTTATCGACCAAATTGGGCGATATTTTGAAAATGCGCCACGTTAGAAGTACCCTTAACCAACGAGCATGTATGCGTAGATATATGGATGTAAAGGAGGCAAAAGAGGTATGTCAGGATCGTGCCAAATGGAAGTCCGTAGTCTCTGCCTACCCCTCTGGGTGACAGGCGTGAGTGTTTATGTTTATATATATATATATATATATATATATATATATATATATATATATATATATATATATATATATAATACTCGAAAATATTCTAGAAAGTATAAAGTATGTTTCAAAAGTTCTACATAACTTGTATCCTTAAAGTAGGAAAGTTTCTAAGTGGAAATCTTGATCCGGCAGCTGGAAGCCAACTGGATGATGCACGTGGCTCAGGATTGTGCTTTGTGACATTCGAATATTACGCAATCCTTCCACAGTGGACTCGTGGCGTACTGCAATGAATGGTTTATATAACATAATATATTTTTTACTGTGTAAGTGAACACACTTTTGGGATGGGATTAAAGTACTGAAATTGATGAAAGTAATGTTGAAATTCCAATTGATTAAATACAATAAAATTTATTTATATATATATAAATTACGTGTCACCTTGTTTGTCCGCGATGGACTCCGAAACTACTTAACCGATTTTAATAAAATTTTCACACCGTGTACAGTTTGGTCCAACTTGAGAGATAGGATAGTTTTTTTTGCCCATGAGTGACCAATTTTTTTTTCGAATTTAAGGATATTTAATAAGACATGACAAGGTGACATCGAAAAGGGCAGAACAACGTTTGCCTGGCAAGCTAGTGTATTTATAAATTTGTTTGTATTATATACAGTTGACCCGCGGTAATCCGATATACTTTTTGGAAGGCGGTGTTAGATTATCAAATTTGTCGGAATATAGAATGCTGCCAAAGCCCCTTGGTATTCCGGAACTTACTGATAAAGAGTACCTTATAATCCGACAAATTACATATCAAATGTAAAATAATAAAAACTGAAGAAGTCGTCTGATGCACAATGTATACCTACCTAAACAGTAAAAGATAAATGCCTGCTCGGTCGCAACCACAGTCACATTTAAACTGAGACAATTGCGGGAACTAATTGCAACCTGTTTGTCCACGTAATCGCCAAGGACACCTCCCCCCGTGGCGGATTCATAACGCGACTCGATTGTACCAACATGTTAAAGGCATTTCAGATTACAAGGGGGTGCGGTTAACCGAAGCAGCATTACCGGGGGTCCACTATAGATACTAATCATTCTTTTACATGTAAAACAGCGCAATAAATGAATATTTTATTACTACTATGTTAATACGTTGATTAAAATAACTTCTAATAAAAAATATTCCCAAAAAATATATTGTAACAACCCAAAAATAAAGTTTATAAGTTTGTGAAGCTCAGTGACGTGCAGTCTTACGACTGACAGTTTTTTAATATTCAAAGTTCAATTCCATAAAAACGGATAGATCCAACCCCAATAAAGTTTTTATTATTATCGTATCAAGGTTGAATTTATATTTCTTTAAGTTACAGTTACAGTCATCTTCAATTACAGCTTTACGCAATGCAAATGTCGTAAAAAGTACATCAAGATTTAGTACCTTACCATTGGCGTTGCGAGATTGAAATTCTTTATAACGCTGTAAACGCCTACTGTTTGAAATCAAACCGTTAAAAATAAACAAGTAAACATTAATGTGTGAACATGAATAACTGTAGTATGTTTTTATTGTCTAATGGCGCAATCACACTTTGTCGTTAGCAGCTCGTATTTGGATTGCCTATGGAATTCGGACAAACGACTCCAAGGCAATCCAAACTGATTGCCTATGGAGTCGAACTGAAAGTCGGAGTCGGAGTCGAATACGGCTGTCCTCGTACAATCTATTCCAGATTTCGTTTTGGTTACCTGAATCAGGATACCCAACGTCGTTTTCATTTCACATGTCACGCTGTGTTTTGCCAGTCGTCACAATAAGTAGTGTTGGCCTTCGAGGAAGCATTCATATTATTTGTGATATTTTATTGATGGCTCGCAGAATATAAAAGAAACGAAGACTGTGGGTTCGAGATTATATAGATACTTTAGTGACCCTCTCCAAATTATATATTATGTATTAGAAATATATAAGCATGTTCATATGTCTCTATACCCATAAAAAGTGATATATATATAATATATATATATATATATATATATATATATATATATATTCAAACACAGAGATAACTTCAACGACGAGTAAAAACGTCTTTCGTGCACCCGAATAAGGGCTAACGAGAATTGTAATTGCGCCCTCACGATGAATGAGCGTAACGGAAACCAGTATACCATCCCCGTCCCGTGGGTGTAGCAAGAGTCCGTTATTGGTTTTACTACGTGCTAGAGCCCTTTTTTGATAAGAAGTCCGTCAAGTTGGTATAGATAGCGGGGCGAGTCGTGAGCACTGTGACGGTTGAAAAGTTTGCGAATATACGTGGCAGAGCCAGCTATATTATGGTTGTAGTAGGAATGGATCGTCCGAAACGGGGTAGGACCACGATCTCACAGAATACCACCGTAAAATAACAGGTCAATAAGACGCTCTTTACTGGATAAAAGGCATTCCATCTTATTCCTCAGGGGTGGCAACGTTCTGCGTTTGGATTCCTAATCGAAGATAGATGTAGATGACTATGGGCCACAGCATCCACTTACCATAAAGTTAGCTATGTGTTCGCTTGTCAAGCTAATTCTATAAAAATATTTCACCGCCAATGTAGGTACTGCAGGCGAATGACTCGTGAGCATCCAAAGGCTATATTATAACCACTTGACTGCGCATACAGTGCCCCGACGCTCGAAAACTATTAATATTTTGTCGCCTATGCATAGGCTATGGTAGTATTAACCATTTTAGTATTGTCCAAGTGTTAGACCTGTGTGCACGCTAAATTAATGCAAATTTTTATAACTTTTAAGCAATTATAATGCATCAAAATGCCTTCATGCGCGGTGAAGTGGTGTGGGAAATATTCCAGGACAGATGTCCAAAAAGAATGGAGTAACTTTACATTGCTAAGTAAAAAATACGAAAACTATTGTTGATTAATTCAGATTATGAGCCACCGCAGGGGTCTATCTAAAACGGTGGCCGGGTAAATGACGACAAAGTTGAATCGCGCTTTGATGTCTTTTGGAAACGTCTCGTTCTATTATTAGACAATTCTAATACTTCTATCTCTTTCTTTCCCTTTGTATATTTCTCGTAAACATTAGTACTTACTGTTACGTTTAATAGCTGAAAGTCGTTATCGAAAATAATAAAATAATATTAATAAAGATTATTCAATTCACACACTCTGAAAAAATACTTACCTACTTTTAACCGTCGTCAGAAAAAAGAGGTTCTCAGTTCGTCGGTATTTCTTCCTTTAGTTAAATTAGTTTTGGTGTACCAAATCAGAACGCCTTACAGTTTAAAAAGGACTCTAAAGACAAGTTATTGTACGGATCCACTACAGTAATAGATATTAGTCGTCGTTGTAAAATTTTTATTAAGAGGGCGATCAATGAGAGTAGTTCAAAAGTGTTGTCTTCGAAATTTAATACCAATTATTTTATAAGATCGGTTTTAAAATCTCTGATTGGGTATTATTGATTCCCGGATATTCATTTTCATCAATTTGAAATAGAATCAACAAATCATTTAATTGAATTAGCAAGATGCATAATTTACAAATATGTAGACGCTTGTTTATATTTTTTACAAAGAACAATCAGGTTTTATTTACTTAAACTTTAATTCGAAATAAATATAACAAATTAATTAATTTTAAAAATCAATAATAATATAATAAATAAATGTTTTCGTTGTAACTGATTGATTTTGATTAAATATTATTTCTATGATTTTAATTGAGTGTTTTTCAAATGGTAAAATCCATTTTATCGATATCGAATATTTTCCTTTATTAAGAAGAGCAACCCTAACGATAGCCATAATAACGCAACTTGACCATTTGCAGCCACTCGTTCTTCCTCGTCCCCCGGCCCGCAGTAGTGAGTCGTATGCTTAGAAAAAATCTGCCTATACGCTCTCTCTATGTGAACATCCTATAGGTGACAACGGTTAATTGACGGGCCAGTCGCGTGAAGTAATGTTTACCGTATTCTTGTACGTGTGCGCAAGTCAGATTTGTGCTAATATATATATATATATATATATATATATATATATATATATATATATATATATATATATATTAATAATGTAATTCGTGCTGTTATACCCATCTTCTTAACTTTTCTGCTGCAAAGTAGTAGAGTTGTTGTTTTCCGATTTAAAGGGCAAGAGAGCCAGTATGTAGGTTGTGAAGCATTTCATCTTAGTTCCAAATGACAATGCTCTTGTGACCTTCTTTTTTTTTGAAACTAATTTCAGGCATCTATGTGTTGCTGTAGCCACTTACCGCCTGTTGGAAGTTTAGCTCGCTTGTTACTAAAATATTGTAAAATGGTAGACTTAAAATTGTAGACCTAAAATATCTAAGACGATGCCATTCCATTCTGTACTAAATTAGGTCCATGCAAAGTTGTTGAAAATGTCATAAACGCTTGCAATTACCTAAGTGACCATCACAAAATAAAAGTTGATACAGCTAAACGCTCAACCAGAAGCGGTTTGAAAAGTGAAAATGATTTTATTTCTTACTTAAGCCAAGCCAGTTGACAACTGCCCCACCTGATGGTAAGTGGCGTTGTGACCGAGGATGGCAAAGTTAGCCCTTATAATCGGCTGGAAAGACGATAGCAAATTATTGCTTTCTTGCTGTACGTAATACAAACGACGAGGCAGACCGAACTCGAATGCGTTGTTACTCAACAACGAAGGGGTGAAAAATCGTCAACCGTCTGGTTAACCCATGGTGGAGCGGGGGGGGGGGGGTGAATTAATTTATGTCATGATCTAATATTGCTTTGTTACACAGAGAAAATTAACAAAATATAATGTACATAGGTATCAATCTTTTTCACATTCATTTGAATTGAATTTGAATTTGCAACCTAAAATAATGGTTGTGGATGCTATTGGGACTGTCCTTATGTGGCGTATTGTAAGTTCAATTTATTTCAAACAACTACAAAATCATTAATAAGATGTTTTAAATAAAACATTATCAAAAGCACGTTATGCAATTATGCGTCGAATAAAATTGGCTTTGAATCGATGTAAAGATTCGTTTCTGAAATCTGCGAGACGTACACGTACAAACGTTACCGTTACAGCCTAAAATCCACTGCTGAACATAATGCTTCCCCATAGATTGCTTCATCAAGCGTGGCAACGGAGGATAGGTGTAGATGTCTATGGACCACAGCATCCACTTACCATCACGTAGACTGTGTGATCGTTTGTCACCCTTATTCTATGAAAAAAGGTGAGTAGTGCCTGACGGACTCCTAGGAAAAATTAGTCCTATCATCTAGTATATTCTAGCTATAACTACTGTACTTACAACGTTTTAAAAATAAACGTCCATTCTAAACAACAAAGTGTAACTGGCTGACTGACGTTCCACAATGAACCAATTTGATTTGTTTTCACGAACTTGACCCTCGTGGAAACCGATCTACTTGGCGAATCTAATCCATTACCAACTCTATGCAGGGTGCTGTAAATCTCAATTTTGCGCACATACACATTCGTTAATACTGACACGTAGTACACGTGCCCTCGATTCTCTGCTCTATGTTTAAGTCGATTGAGTGCATTATTGAATGGGTTTACTAGTCGTCTCGATTCTTATTTTCACCTCTCATTTCTTGAATGGATTTATTTTTGTTCCCATTGTGGGCATTTTCTCACGTTACTGGATATCTGCCAAGGGAATTCATCGAGCTTTAGATACTCGCCCTTTCGCAACGTATTTCTGTCATATTGATGTCTACTTTTTACATTGGTCTAATATATCTTCGTTGCGGTCTTTCGTGTTCTTTCATGTCGCGTTTCTCTTTATAAAATATTGGATTTGTTCCAACAAACTAACGTAACGGCAGAGGTCGATTCTGTATAGTCTGTAACCTTTGTAAAACAGTTGTATAACTGTATAAATATTTTGGAGTTACTGTTTATATTCTTAAGTTTCAGCGAAAGAAAATCCAAAGGAACCATAAGGAGGGAGAAGAGCCTGGACATAAATAAATATATGAAACCATTTTTTTATTGTTTTCTTGCACGTGATCATTTTCTAAATTATCATTTGGCGCGGAAAAGCAGTACCGGACTTACAAAGGCCCAGACTTAACGGGCATTATCAATCAATCCAATATGTATCCCAATCAACTATGTAATTAATTTAAGTTTTGTGAAGAAAAATATTATTTTTTTTCTGTAATATTAAACAATGTAGCAGTAGTAAGCAATAAAAAGTGTCTGTCGAATATACACGAATAAAGGATACCGGAAATTAACAACTTCATCGGAAACCTCCCCTGTCATGCGGCAAATAATGACTGAGTATCGTCTCAATACGCCCTTGGTGCGACATTCGTCGTTTTGCGCGCGCACTCCGTAATTTATGAATGGTCCGCAATTTCATTGATACGGCGAAGCGGGGTCGGTCTCGCGTAATTATATCTTGACGCCAGATTACCTAGTGGAAACTGAGTTGATAGAACGCCTTTATATAACTCTGTGATAATAATGTATTTATTCCTGAGTACGATTTTTATATTAGTATTGCGCGTTTGGAAAACCTATCCTATCTCTAAACGTATTAAAGGTTGCTTACGTGTGCAGATACTTTGGGGACCTCTCGTGTGAAGTGTATCCCGTTTAAGGTCAGGTCGGAATCAGAGGCAGCGGAATTAAATGGCGCAAATGAGTCTCCGGGCGATGAATATGTATTTGTGACATTTACCGGAAACACTATTGGTCCCTCGGGACTATGCATATTCAGCGAAAAAGACATAGGGCTGTATGATAGATTTAGTTGTATTTTTGTGGTTTTTTTTAACTGCTGTAACCTTTTCATCAGTAAGGGGGCACCCCAACTTAAGCCCTCGGCTTCGTTGACGTTTTTCGTCATTCCTTAACCGCTATAATCTACTTGACTATTATTCAACCTAATGTCAATTTATGATGCAGCCGAAGCTGATGAGGCGCACGCGTATAGAACTTACTGCATTAATTAAGTTTTCTGCTCCGAGATTTTCTGCTCGACTACTTCGTGAAACCTGTTGTCACCAGCAATTTTTCCGGTCTAATTTGTCTCAGTGACCTTGAGAAAAGAACCTTCCCCTAAGTAGATGTAAATATTGCAGATGTTAATGGTCATTGCTGATTATTTACCATCAGATGAGCATTTGCCCTTTTCAATAAAAAAAATCTTGAAGGTACTTTCGAGCGTCGATAAACGAACAAAAATAAAAAAACAAAAAATTTTTTAAAAAAAATTTTTTTTTAAAAATTAAGGCAGTGCTGCCATGGATATTATAGAGCCAATTTCAAATAAAAAGGCTCGAAATACTTTCTTCAGAGCAAAAAAGTAAGGAGCATATTCCAGTACCACTGCGGGACATAGCCTACTCTCATTTGAGACAAGGTATTAGGGCGAGGAAGAGGCCGCCACGCTGCGCTGCCCCAATTTGTGTTGGTAGACTTCACATGTCTCCGCTTTGTGTTCTAAAACACGGTTTAATGCTAAGATTAAATCATATACATATAATCATAAACATCCGATTATATCTAATTTCTTTTTGTAAACCAGATCGAACAAAGGCCGTGACACAAAAGATTCCCGCCATCGTTATCAATTACTTTGTTTACTCCATTCGCATGATAAACAGTACCGAGAATTATTTCGGAGCTTGATTTTCATTCATGCTGGGATTTTGTAGGCGATAAAATAAACAAACCGCTTGGAGGCAAAAATAATTAAAATGTTATAATTTTATTTTCATTTCTCTCTATCGTTCACTCTGAAACCAAATAATAGTCTAGTTGTTTCGTGTAGTAGTTGTTACTGGCAGTAGTAGATAGTGATAGAGCTACGCTGCAGTTATATTACAGTTGTACCACTAATGGGTCGGCTCGACCGGGGTGGGACCACACTCTCACAAAATACCAGCGTAAAATAGCAGCTTAAGGGGAAATATAATGTCAAATGGCTTAGCAAGATCCTTCGTTATGCCGAAAATATTGCAGCATTAATTTTGAAATAAATATATGGTAAAGTTGAGGATTAATGTTAGTGATTATGTTAGACGAAAACACGATTTCGTAAAATTTTCTCGATAGAAAAAAAATCCAAAGTTACCTCCAAAATAAACAATAAACCGCTGTTATTCATAAAATACTTTAAATAAGACCATGAAACTTTGCATACTAACTGAACTAACTATAAAGCAGTGCTTATGTTATTTACTTTTTTTTAAAATACCATTATTTTCACTGTAAAAAGAAATTACCTAAACTATCGGCGTCTTGAGCTTGATTCCCGTCGTTCCGTTAGTATCGCTTAGGCTTTTGAAGAGAGAAGTTGTGTCGCTTACTATCAGAATATACATTACGCAACAGTACGACGTAAAATTAAAATGGGAAATAACCGTGATAAAAATAAGAAGCGGCTGGCTTGGCTTTAAGAAACAGGCATAAATATGATAAACCTAATGAAATAAGTGTCTAACGACCTTTCTACTTACAGTATTAGTGATTACAAATATTTCGGTACATAGCATACGACGCGCGGGGAAGTGGGGGCGAAATTAGAATTTGAGCTGACTTACTCTAACCTCTTAATGCGTAGAGGAGAGTAACTAAATATGGGCTACCATTTTGTTTTGAGGTCAAAAATTAAAAAACCATTTAAAAAACAACTTTATATTAATGTTATAATATTCAGACATATACTTTTAAAGAGCAAAATAACAGTCATATGTTTTTATTTCTAAACTATACTATCGAAATCGAGCATTAAACAAAATTGCAAAATTGGCACTAGATATGGAACAAGTACTCAAATATGGGCTATAACAACTTTATTATCTTTTAAGAAAATTAATAGCATAAATGCTTATTTAGATCAATAATTAACTTTGGTAAGAGTAAGAAATGAATTATTTTACATCCAAATATCTCATATCCAACTACCAAATTCTGGCCCCACAATGTGCCCAGCCCACTCAAAAATCCAGTTTCCTGAATTTTCTAAAAAAAGTTGCTGACAGAACAAACATTATGCATCTGCATGTTGTATGTTCTGCCAGCATTTTTGCCGATTATGATATCTGGTTCAGAGTCTGAACCAAACTGGAAAACCTCTCCACCTTCACTGTCAATCACTTCATCGTAACTAGTTGTTTTCTTGTCTTGTTTTTTTTCTTATTTCTACGGTTTTGCTTTCTCTACTTTGACTTTCATATCTTTAGTTTTCTTTTCTTTTTCAATATTCCTCAATTTTTTGAACAAGGTCTTTTTATTTCTCTTTTATGGGTAACGAAGTTATAACAGAAGCCACAGTAGCTTTTATACCCCTATTAGACATCTTTCTTATTTTTTTGGTACAGGACTTATGTCATAAGGAGATACTAGGCCTAGGCTATTGCGATCAATTCTGGAGGATGATGTTTTGCCATTATTTACAGATTCATGTGAGTTCTAGAAGTAGATGCTTCTGTTTGAGTGTCACATCCGGATGTTAAGGTTGAAGGTCCAAATTGAGATTTATTTTCTGTTTCAGATCTAGAACCTTGAGAATGATGCTTCGGTGAACATCAAACTGTCTTCATTAAGAATTGCAGTCAAAGATTTAGGTGAAAGGGGCAATCTGTTATAGGATAGTTATTCGGTGGTTTTTCATTATTGGATGATGATTTTGCTGTCTTCTCGCGAACCACTTTTATTACTTTAACCATTTGTTCTTCTTCCCAATTTTTACTTAGTTCTTTTGATTGCGTCGGTGTCATTTACAAAAAAATTACCTTTAGAGAATAATTTCTAACTACCCTTTTTATACTAGTAACTAAATATGGGACAGACCATATTTAGGACCATAGTCATAGCCCATATTCAAAATTCTTGAAGGAAATAATGTTGAACTTGTACTTCACAAGTCATACATTACTAACAATTAATCTACCGATAGACATAAAATTAAACTTATATTCTACAAATAAAATATGTAGTTACACTATTTAGTCCTAATTACCATCGATAAAATAACATATTTTTACTCATCTTACGAAATTTTTTGAGAGCGGTGAAGCAACAACGTCTTACCGTATCATCACCTCTCGCCGAACTCACGAGATAGAGTGATTGCGGTGTTGGGGCTAATGAATGCAGTAGGAGATATTCGTTTGCAGCGCTTTTTAATTATTCGTTTTCGAGAATTTTTTCTAGCCCATATTAAAGCACTAGCCCACATTTAGTTACTTTCATCTACGTGTTTCGTATGGTGAGAGTAGAGAACGCTTTTTACTTGAAACGAGCCATTTTATCTCAGTCCTCAGGAGTGACAACGCATCTGCATTTTCATTCTTAATTGAGGATTAATGTAGATTATCTATGGGGCCACAACATCCACTTACCCGTAGGTGGACTGTGTGCTCGTTTGTCACTATTATTCTAAAAGAAGATAGTCCTTGGTTCAAATACCAACCACAGGTAATATCGAAATAGCACTACATAAAACAAGTTCTATGTGAGGAACTAGAAATTGCCCCGATTGTTGTTTGAATCAGATGTAAAAATTATTAATCCATCAAGACAATTTTTGAAGTGTTCTAATTAAAACGGTACACTTTTGAATGTAAAATAGTAGTCCCAACAGCATTATAAATTGTTATACGTGCCTTTTTTGACACATTATGAATCATCAGAGTGACGAGCACGTTTCAGATTGTACCCTGCATTCTCTCTTGATTTTATATCCTTGTTATCCCTGCTAAACATAATATAAAACAAACTAGGCTAAATACATAAACTCATCCACTTGCTCAATCAACTGGGTAGTAATCAATAATAGTAGGTTTCTTATCTAATTTCCCATATTGTTTGGCATTCTTCTTTTTCTAAAACTATAACCTTATTTTGGTGATTTGTTCATTAATGTAACCGTTTTGCACATCCGAACGAACGAATATGAAGAATAACATGTAGACCACCACCAAAAAACACGAAAACTGTGTTTCGCTTGGGGAGTGTAGTGAACCGGAAACCCTTTTTACCCCTTTACTGGAAACGAGGCATTCCATCTTGTTCCTCATGGTTGACAACGTATCTGTATGTTGATTCTTAGTTGAGGATAAAAATGTAAATTACACATTACGCATCCACTTACTATCATGTAGACTCTCGTTCTCATTCTCTTCGACTTTCAAAGTTTCCAAAGTGCTATCCGTATTAAATAACCCTGACTGGCTAAATTATGACTTATATAATTAAATGACACCTAGTCCGAGTCTTATAATCTAATAATCTCTCTAATAATATAATCAGTCATTTACCTCTGCGAATTAATTTCGCGCTTGACTGCCTTAGTACTGTTAGCCATCTATTGCGTTCAGTATCTCCTGATCCGTTGCTCTAATCGCTCTTAACGCTTCGTTGGACCTCACGATGTTTTATTTCTTCTGTATTAAATCGCTTACTGTATTTCTTCTTTCTTAAATTACTTACGTATTTGTATCTTAACTAACGAGCAATTTTATGTGGCGTCTTTTTGAATTTATGGGTTTGGATACGCGGCGATAGATAGATACTATACAGCAAAAAAGAAAGATAGGGTCGCCGTACAGTGCTTATACTATGGTAACACTCAGGAACTCACAATCATTCTTCTCCAAAATTTGTTGGTAGTTTGATATATATATATAAATAGGTTATTAAGTGCTAGGAATTTCTGTCTAGGAGTCCGTCAAGATAGGCTGCCGCCAAATGGTTGTACTCGCACTTATGTGAAGGGTATTGAGAGTATGTGATCACATGAGGCATTCCATCTTAGTCCTCGGAAGTTACAACGCATCTGTAACTTTGTTTGTTTGAAGGTAGTTGCAGGTGCCCTTGAGCTGCAGCAGCCATTGATACATCATCATCCGATGGACTGTTAAGTTTGTTTGGAACTTCAGTTTTATAAAAAATATTGTATTTTGTGTGCTTTTTTTTTCAAGTATGTATGAGACGGGTGTGCAAACGACCATACGGCTCACTCATTTATTGATTAATTGCTATATTTTATAGCTTTAACAGTATTATCAAACAGTTGTTTCAATTCTGTGATTGCAAACATGCTTTTTCTGTCGGTGTTAATATCGCGCTCAATTATATACGTTTGAAATACGACAGTCATTCCGAATGAAACATTGTCATTTGGTGTTTTAGATTATTCTGTATTTGATGTTAGTATCGTCGTAAGCTTAAGCAATAATGATATAATAATGACAATTATTAAAAATTAAAGTTGGTAAGAATCGCCCCGCACACATCCGCTCAATGCTTTAATCAGCCCAAAACTTTAATGTCGGATTTCCGCAAAGTAACGTCTGATTCTATTGAAGATAATTATCAAAACAAATCAAAATTATTTACTTCGGTTTCTTCATTTATTATGTTAGTAACAATTAAAACTTATCCTATTGTTAGTAATATTATTAATATAATATTTAGTATCCATTGCCGAAGCTTTAGAATATTCGTGTAAAGAGACAGCAACATAATCTATTGAGATTATACTGTTAGTATTATGTCAATAAATTCGACGATCTGGCAGAAAGTCGATGGATGCAGGTGCTGAGGCAGGGCCTACGTTCAGCAGCTGACCAGTGAAGGGTTGTGATGATGATGTTGAATGACATTATGTTTTTCATTGCAGCCCTTCGCAAGTCCGCTGCTGAACTGTTCTGTTCAAGAAATTCCACAAAGAACGACCCTGAACCACCACCATTTTTATTAAATACAGGGTCACTATAATTATTTGTTGATAGGCTGTCCATCTTAATCCTCAAGGATTATGTACCTATTTACGTACATAATTTACGTTTCTGTGGGCACTTTTGTTCCTTAGTCGGTTGCGGGTGTTTATATGCTTCAGTAGCCACTTAACTTCAGGTTGCGCTGTTTGCTCGCTTTTCACTATAATACAAAAAAGACACGTCATTTATTTTGTATTGATGTACCTAACATTAACTCTGTACTATTTTTCAGTACCACCAGAGCCAATACGTTTCACATCCACGTCACTTCCGGAATACATCGGTCCACATAAATTATCCGCGTCCAGGATGCCGTCATTGACAAACCCCGCGAGTACGCGGCGTGGGAGAGCTTGATTGCTGACGTCCTTTAATTTTTTTTCTGTCGACGCCATTTTTGCTATCGCCCGTTAGGACGTTAGGTATCTTCTTTTCCTTTTTTTTTTCGTTTGTTATGTTGACACAGTTTATACTAAACCCAAACTAAAAGATTACTCGATGCTTGTTTTTATTATTGACAAAGTTAACGGAATTCAGTTATTTTAATAATGATTCGGACAGACCGAGTTGTAGCAGGAAGCAATCGGCTTTTATCAATAGCAATGACAAAAATGAATACTCTAAGCTTAACCTACCGCAATCGGCTGCACCTAATCGTAGCCGGTTAAACTATAATATCCGGATAAGTAAAATTCGTCCAGTTTTCGGACCAATAGTTACTTTTCTATTAATGTTTTTAGAGCAGTTGATAGCTTCCAATAGTATTCGGAAGTTGTTGTTGAAATAGGCTAGGTGTACATTACATCACGTACTTGTATGACTTGTACGTCCCCGCGCCATGTAGAGAGTATACGCAATGCCACATTATCTACTTCTACAATTCGTTCACGAGACGAATCTTATTGATTCGTCGATCATGAATGGCCCTATGCCAACGTTCGTCGTTTTGACGGCGTACGTAACCTTGCGCGCTCAAACGGACGGATGTTGACTGCTATTTAAAGTTTAGTTGGTCATTAAACTGACCGGGGCGATAAAAAACGGAACTAGGGTAGTTCTTGAGTTAATTTTTGGTTACAGCGAGATTTCCTCACGACTTCATAGTGAAATTATTGAGTGTTAGGTTGTATGTGCAATGTTTTGATGTAAAAATACTTTAATAAGGGAGAATTTAAGCAACAGTTGGTTGAAGAGAATTTTAAATTTACTTTTTATTTAAATTTTCTCTTTAAATTCCGATTACTGGCGCAAGTCACGGTCCTGAGGAATATGCATCCATCAAGTTAATGCTTTTTATTGGGTTATCGTTGTTTAATTTATCTCTCACTATTAACTGTTTTTCCCATCGCTGTCGAGGTTCAAGCTATATGGCCGGCTTATTACTACTTCAGGTTACTTATCCGGCCTTCTTATCTTCGTAGTGGATTCTGTAAGGTAGTATAACTCCGTGTTTAGTCTTCTTCAGTGGTATATTTAAGGTGTCAATGAAAATCGTGTTCTTTATTCTATGTAATTAGATTATAATAAATCTAAAACAATACAATGTGTAGTGTGGACACTAACACGAGTCTTTAATTTGTCTAACCTCTAAGCTAGTTAAGGTAAAATATAAATTGAAATTGGTGCCGTTATCGTCACGTTTAAGCGGCAATATTTGTTTACTTACCTGTAAACATCCCAAAATGACGTCACATGGTATTATCATAATATCCCTTTTTACTTTTCCGACCATGAAAACATATTTCTATTTCACTACGTCAATCTTACGTCACGTTAAGATTACGTTACATTGCGAGCGGGCGGCACAGCGTACAAATGAGACATTATACTATTATGTATCTCGCGGTTGACAACTTAGATACAATTCTCTACGTTTATATGCGGTAGAGCCACACTGCAGCTATATTACATTGTAGCACGAATGGATCGGCATGATCGTGGAAGGACCACGCTCTCTTAGTATACCAGCGTAAAATAGAAGCTTAATGCTGTTGTGATTCGTATGGTGAGCGTAGTGAACCGGTATACATATATATTTCAATTCTTGATTACAGACAGTATCCACTTACCATCAGGTGAACTGTGTTCGAATTCGAGAAATCTACCAAAAATATCGAATATTGAAGTCATTTACAGCGTCAAATTTTTAATATAATCTAAAGTTTTACACTCCGGCATTCATTCGTATTCCACTTGTATTTTTGTTTTATAGAATGGGGTGAAAAACTAGCACACATTCCACCTGATGGTAAGTGGCTGCTGCGGCCCATAGACATCTACATCTATCCTCGATTATAAATTAAAATGCAGATGCGTTGTCACCCATGAGGATTAAAATGGAATGCCTCGTTTCCAGTAAAAAGGGTCTCCGGTCCTCTACACTCACCATACGAAACACAGCAATGTTAAGCTACTATTTTACGCTGTAATTCTATAAGAGCGTGGTCTTTACCCGGTCGAGCCGACCCATTCGTGCTACAACTATACTACTAATATAACTGCAGCATGGCTCTACAACGTATAATTATATTATATTAAACTGTATACTTTAACTTGGTATATCGTAAATCGTTTGTGATTCTTTGAAGTCACTTCTGTGCGATAGTTTTTGCTAACAAATTCCATCTGGAGGCATTCCTTTTAGGTTTGCTTGTGTCATATAAGGGATTCGAACCAAAGAGGGGGATAGAGGAAGTAATTCTGTGCGCGATGAGTGCGAAAGTGTCCACACTTCGTAACATATTCGAGACTTATTTCGAATTCTATTGGAAAATTGCAAGAAAATTTTAAAAAAAAATACACCAACAAAGCGACAAGTGACCTGTCGGTAAATGGCTTCTACAACTAACCTGCAAGCTTTCAATCAAGTAAAATCAAGGAAAGCTACAGGTGCTTTTCTAATTTATAGAATTGACGGAATATTCATCTATATGGACAAAATATCTCTAAGGCTGCTATTATGCTAATTCTAGTAATACCTACCGATACAAACGTACTCGTAGTAAACTTTTTCTGGTATATTTGGTTATGTAGGTTAAGACATCTTTGTGTGCCTTAATATTAATCGACCGGCGTATTGACAATCGTAGTAGCAGGCGTCTCGCACCAGTGATGCTGTGGCCCGTCCCCGGTCTGGCATATCAAGCCTGGTCTAAATGAAATGCTTGTACCGCTCTCTATTGGAAATTAATAATAATAATAATAACTGGACCTGGCTCACGAGGTGGCCGATATGTGGGGTGGTCTGCCGGCCGAAATTATACCTGTGGTCGTCTCTGCGAATGGGCTAATCCCAGTCAGCCTCTCGGGTCATCTGAGGCGACTGGGACTCCGTGACGGACCGCTCCGGGCTCAAATGCAGAAGGCGGTGCTCCTCGATACCGCCCGCATCGTCCGCCGATTTCTTTCCCTTTCCTCCTAACCCTCGGCCGTTTGGTCTCCCCTGCCGAGGGCTTCCATCTGGTTGGGCTTTTATTTATTTATGTATTTTTATATTTATTTTATTTTATTGATATTTATGTATATTTATGGTTTCATTTTAATTTGTAATTGTATATTTATAAAACCCAGCCAGATGAGAAAACTATGTAGATACCCCAAATAATAATAATAAGCTTTTTATTTGTCTCAGTTTACACATGTTATTAAAAAAATACAAATAGAAATCATAACAAACTTAACTTAGAAACATACTTAAGTAACATAACAGTAATGAGACAAACTGGCCTGTGACTCAGCTATGTGGTGATTTTAGGTCACCGCTGGTATTCTGCCACAGCCGATTTTAAAAAACACAGTATATTAACCTAATTTTGGCATTGACGTAATACAACTAAAGAATAGACTAAAATGTTTATTCATATGTGCTATGCAAATTCATACTTAATACAACACTACAATCGCCTCTGGGCCTACCAGAAACTTCAACGACTCTCAATGGTATTAGTATGAATTAAGTCTGTAGTTATATATAATACTTCATACCTGCCTCCAACTTTTATTGTTCAAGTAACCATACTTTACATTTCTTTCTGTATTTACGATCTCCTGCAAAGGAGGAGGTATATTGTTCCAAATTTTGGAGGCAGCATATTTGAAACATCCTTTTGCTTTAACACGCTTATAAGCTGGAAGTATATATAATAGTTACCCCTTCGTCTCAAACGTGTTAGTCGACATTTTGGAGATAATTTTTCATATAAATAATGAGGACATTGCGAATTATTTAACGAGTGTACGAAACAAGCATATTTTAATTTTCTAGTGTAACTCATACTTAAAATATTATTTTTGAGGAGATAAGGAGTTATGTGGTATGTCAAAACAATAGCGCTTACACGCATTTTGAACTCTTTGTATCCTCCCTATGGTTTTCTGTCAGAGGCAAGGACCATATACCAAGTCGCAAAAATGCAAATGTGATAAGACAAGACTATTACAAAGACGGAGCCGGAGGTGTTTGGTTCTTGCCTTTGACATCTCTTATATTCGTCTCTTACGAACAAACGTTCCTTCTTTGTATTTTACTCTTCATTCAAATAGTACAAAACTCATTGACACTTTACGCACTACTTTTACGGATTTTATCGCGTTTAATTTATATGATTTTTAATTCCCGACGTTACGGCCGACTGAGGTGACTGACGTCCCGATGTCAGCAACGCCGTCTTAGGCCATACCGGGGCCCTTGGGCATACAAGAATTTGGGGCACTTTTGGAAAGTAAAAAAGAGAATGACAAAAATATTTTTCTGCTATAATCTTATATTTATTATAGTTTATTGGTAAAAATCAAATAATACGTCGTTAATGAGGGCATCCACGACTTTTTCTGCCACCAGGGCGGCGCCACTTTACAATGAGCTAAAATATTTGACAGATTTCATAGCGGAGACGATAATTTCTTAGGAAAATGTAAACTTTAATGTTTCTTTCCTAAATTTTCTTTCAAAAAAGGAAAATATTCTATTACAACATCAATACGTGTATTCTTTTAATTTATTAAATTAAAATTTAGACTTCAATTGTCTAAAAATAAGGATCTTTCCAATTATTTGCTATAAAATGTATTAATTGTGGTTGATAATAATTATCGCTAAATAAATCATTTGCCGTTAAATCTTTTGAGGTGTTGTTTTTATTAAACAGTACGAAATGATATTTTTATATCATAGATTATAAATAAGTTGCCGAAAATTAATATAAATATATATTATTTATAAGCGTATATATTAGCTATAAGCGAATAAGGCCGATGGCCCTATAATCACGGGGGGCCCCTGGGCACGGGCCCCGTGTGCCCTTATAGTAAAGACGGTACTGGATGTCAGTGTTAAACCGGAATACCTTCAGCTTTTTAATTATTGTTTATGGTCCGATGTACGCAGAAGAAGTTTCTAAATAAATTTGTATTTACGATCTCCTTGCAAAGGAGGAGGTATATTGTTCCAAATTTTGGAGGCAGCATTTTTGAAACATCTTTTTGCTTTAACACGCTTATAAGTTGGAAGTATATATAATAGTTTACCCCTTCGTCTCAAACGTGTTAGTCGACATTAAACATTAAAATGTCGACATTAAAATATTCTATTACAACATCAATACGTGTATTCTTTTAATTTATTAAATTAAAATTTTGGCTTCAATTGTCTAAAAATAAGGATCTTACCAATTATTTGCTATAAAATCAGTCAGTGTTAACCCGGAATACCTTCAGCTTTTTAATTATTGTTTATGGTCCGATGTACGCAGAAGAAGTTCATTCTGCGTTTTAATCAATGTGCAGTGTTCGCGTAAATATTGACGATTAAGAAATCGTTAGGACAAAACTCATCTATCCACCGCCCAACCAATTTGATAGGTACAGCAAAATGGGTTATTGCAACAACATTATGACAATTGCTGATGATCCCGTACCAGGACAACTATTTTTTGAGCGTTTTAAGAATTTATTAGACAAAATAAATAACACGCAGGCGGTACGATTAGGAAAAGATAGAATATGGTTTATTTAAACATTTTTCAGAAATAAAACGTAATTTTATGTTAATAACCGACCAAGTGCGAATCGAACTCGCGCATGAAAATTTCCGTATCATCTTAAAACACGTTTCTTGTAGAGGAGGCCATTTTAATTTATTTTTATTATTTGTTGTTATAGCGGCAACAGAAATAGACATTATGTAAAAATTTCAATTGTCTACCTATTAGGGATTATGAGATAAAGCCCGCTGACGTACTGATGGACGGACGGACGGACAGCGAAGGCTTAGTAATAGTGTCCCGTTGGTTACCCTTTTGTTACGGAACCCTAAAATGAAGAAATCTGCATTATGTGATGGCTGGCTATATGTTTGTTTGAATGATTGTCTTTTAATCATAATATATTTTATAATAATTATTACTAAATTTTAATTTATGCTTAGAAATGCGGCCATAACAAATTGATAGCAAAATATTATGTTCTTCGAGCTTTGTGTTGCTATTATTTCCACACAAGAAATTCAACATGTGTAAGTAGGCATAGACAATATTTTAGCAACGCGTCGCAATTTAAATCCGGGAATTCGGTAAGGTTAAAGGTCACAAAGAAAGAGAAAAGTTCTAAAAACTAATTGCGTAATGCTTTCAATCCTAAGATTGATTTGTGATACTTATCGTTAAAACCACTTGTTATCCGATTGCCCCAAAAGGACTAACGATTTTCGAGTGTAAGTATATATTTATTTATATATGTATGTATGTATATAATGTAAATAGTTCAATTTCTTTGGCATACTGTAACCCTAAACAGTTTGGGAATTTTTGTGAAAGCGTACATAGGGTATAAATTCTTTCTCTTAGTTGTTTTTTAAAAAAAAATATTATCCCATTTTATTAACATCGATATGAAATCTGTAAAAGCGATTGACTATGCGCTATAACAAGTTATATGGACACGCTATTAATCCATTACTCGCTTGACCCGTTTCTTGTCTAGAACGTGACTGTAGCATTTGTGCTTAGTGAGTAATGCATTGAGAAACAATGAGAGAGAGTATCGAATGGTTATGTGCAGCATGACTTTAAATTACTCATAATACATGCACGATGTTCGCTTTATGTTTATGGCCTACACTACTGTGCTGTGCTTTGTTAACGTATTACATATCGTATCTTTTGTTATATAGAAGAGAGGGCAAACGAGCATGCGGCTCACCTGAAGTTAAGTGACTACCGCCGCCCATGATCAACCGCAACACCAGCGGAATTGCAGGTGCGTTGCCGGCCCTTTAGAAAGAAGTAAGCTCTTTCCTTGAAGGTCCCCAGGTCGTATCAAAAATGTGGAACGCTTCACAATTTTGCGTGTCATCCTTGCGCAGGGGCCATGCTAATCTACTCTGTATCGTTCCAATTTTAGTATATGTACTGCCGAATCCAGTACAAAATCTGTCTTAAAATAACTAGAAAAGTCGCAAATCATAGTTTGAATCTCAGCCCTAGCATCCTCAACCTTAGAATTTTTTGATTTGGTGTCCAGATGTTTTTTTTTTATTGTTTCTGTGTCATCAGAATATAGAAATAAAGTAAAGATTGATAGAAAATGTACAGAATACATATGGGTAAGAAAGATTCTCGTGTAGCAGACTCGTATTGGCAAGCGCAACGTTGGGTGATCCCCAGCTAGACGAGTAGAGAGTGACGACCCTGATAAAACACGCGGGCAGTTCTAAGGGGAGGCCTATGTTCATCATGAGGATGTGTTGTAGAGAGTAACTGAGCGATGGATAATAAATAAAATTGCGTTACATTTTTTTAAACATTTTTCAGTAGAAAAAAGAACATTATAATTACTGCCTTATTATATAAAAAAAGAATAGTTAAGATAAATTTTTGTCTTTAGTATCAATACTCAACGATATATTAAAAAGAGACGCTTGGTGTCGTCATATATTGAGGGCTACTATAAAGTCAATGCATTTGTTTTGCCCATTGTAGACTTTTACGACACGCACTGTATGAGATGCCGTGATGATTCTATTACGCCGTCACCATACGGCGAACACCTGTACTATTTTAGTAGCTCTCTACAGCTGCGTTTCGAAGAGTGTTGAAAACCAGATACTCGATAAATGATTATGAGGCAGTCCAGTTTAGATCTTAAAATGAAGTTTTAAATCGTAAATGTGATGCGTCCATGGGTGGCTATCCTTTAGGTAATTTGTTTTTATCTTTAACTGATATAAATAATACACTAGCCATAAAAAAAAAAAATCGGCCCACCTGCGTTTTTGCCGCAAATCACGTTTTTCTAAAGCAGAATCAATCAAAACGTTTAAGTACTGAAATGTTTTATTTAACTTGTTGATTTACACCAATTTAATCACAGTAACAACATCAAAATGATTTTTTGAAAGTAATTTTAATTTAAAAACCAAAATCTTTAATTTTTCACGATTATTTTTATTAATTTTCAATACGCTCTAGTTTTTATGTATTGCATTTTATGTACACAATTATTGCAATTTAATATTGCGTATTCCCTCCTCTTACTCGAATGACAGCCTTTTTAATGACCTTATCAAGATTTTGAGTGTCTCTTGAGGGATTCGGTTCCATTCTTCCCTAATGGCGGTTTCAAGGTCTCTTAATGTTGTAGGGACTGGATTACGGGCTCTAACCTTTTGTTTTAGGGTGTCTCACATGTGCTCTATAGGGTTGAGATTAGGGCTTCTTGCTGGCCACGACATAACCCGAATGCCGACCTCTTCAAGGTAATCGGTTGTGATGCGCGCTACGTGTGGTCGTGCATTATCATGCATTAATTCAAAGGTATCCAATATAGCCGGCGTATGGCACCACATGGTCTTCTAAGATCTCTGTGATGTAGCGTGCTAAAAACCAGCTCAGTGCGTCAAGTCAAAGATATCCTAGCCCAAAACATTACAGAGCCTCCACCATAATTGACAGTTTCTCTTATGCAACACTGGGTATAACGTTCACCTGGTCGTCGCATGACATTACGGCGTCCGTCACCGTACCGTATAATTTAAACCGTATAAAGTCATTCGACTCTCATCACTAAAAAGAACTCACTCCCATTGGCCTGTAGTCCAGTTGATGTGGTTACGCGCAAATTGAAGTCTGGCTTGTCGATGAGCTGTGGTCAATTGTGGTCTTGTTGCTGGCTTGTGAGGTCTTAAATTCTGCTCACGAAGTCTCCTTCTCACAGTACTATCACTTATAGCTACACCTCGATCTTCACGTAAGCGTCGCTGGAGATCAACACCAGATAGGTGCCGATTTCCGATCTCCCTTTGAGTTGTCACCCTATGTCTTCCAGATCCAGCTCTTCTTCGATACTGCCCAGTCTCCAGAAACCTTTGGTAAACTCGTCGCACTGCAGAACGGCTCAGATACGTTCTACATATACAAATTGGAACTGACCTCCTGGCCACGACACGTTGACTTAAGCCTTGTTGCAGCAAAGCCACAACTTGGGCCGCCTCAGCTTCAGTAGTTTCCATTATTTTTAGACAAAGTAATCAAAGCTACAGCCTCAGTAAATAAATTTAACCTTATTAACGAGAAATCCCTACAAAAGTCTTTGTCGGACTGAAATAACGGTTAGAATTTGTTCTGACGTAAAACAACGAAATCAGCACTCAACAGTATTTCTGTATAAAAGATTGTAAAGTACCTTCAAGTGCGTGCAATAAGATTTACGAAAAACAAGGTGTCGAACATCATATCCGACCCTCAAAATAAAAAAACAAATGTGTGAAACAGCTTTTAAGTGAAACAATCGATAAATTTCAAACAAAAAAAAATGGGTGGGTCGATTTTTTTGATGACCAGTATATTATATTAAATTTAGTTATCGTTTATCAAAGACATGTCGCTGTTTTTGTGTGTCTTCAAGATTTATGCTCACAAAGCTCTAGGGCTCTTTTATCGGTTTATTAGAGAGTCCGTCTTCCTTCTGGTTAGCTATGAAGAATGTGGTAAGACTCTTTATTGCCTATGCCTAGGCATCCTTCAGTCTGGATAGGTAGGTATAGTTATTCTATTTCACGATGAATTTTTGACTTTGGTTGTTGTTAGCCGTGCACATGCACATTGTGTTGGTGTGCGTAGGCCTCGGGAACGCTCAGTCGCGATCGCGAGTCGTACGAATCGCAGTTACACACACAAACGCGCCTGTCGGTACACGTCACTACTACAATCAAAGTGAAACTGTCATCGTGAAATAGAATAACTATACCATCCTCTAACTATTTCCGCCTTCAAGCAGCTGTATGTACAGTGCTGTGTTCCAGTCTGTGGGGTTTGGAGAGTCAGTATTATTAAAGTCTGTTTTTAGCAATATGAACAACATTGTAGTTTGATTACTGTCATGTCGTTAGTGACACACAAGATTAAGACAAATCGACTGACGTAAGAATCATCAAAATCGGCTCACGCATTTGGGTTTGGTCACAAGGGAGACAAACATACATCCATACATACACATATATATATATAGGCTGATATACACATATACGTGTAAAAGGTAGAGATGGGCCGAATATTTGTTTCATACTCGGTATTCGGCATATTCGGCAGCTTTACCGAATATTCGTATTCGACCGAATATTCGGCTAAATCACCGAACATTCGTTAAAGCGGTACTCAAAGTGTCCACTGTATTGAGTTATGCCATGTCTTTCATAATTTTACTGTTGAAAGTATATTTTACATAAGGGTTAAATCTCTTTGTACAGCGTTATGTTTTTGAGGCACTGTTGATTTGTTTCCAATTATAGCAAATAGAAAGATTGATAAAATGTGTTTGGAATCAAAAAAAGAATACATTTCACTTTACTTTGGTCGTCAGTTTATTTAAAATAAATCCGAATAGGGATTATAATTCTATGATCTTCTGCCACTCATTTTTATCATATAATTGTCAATTGTTTTTCTCGCAAAAATAGTCTAAACATGGCATGTGCCGGCAATTTGCACAATACTAGATGATGAGTAAAGGCATTTTCCCGCGCGCTTTACGAAGACAAATTTCGACATAAATTGGTTAGATTCTGAGGTGATCCTGCCAAATAATATTCTGCCGAATATTCGGTTCGGTAAAAGTTTTACCGAACATTCGACCGAATATTCGTATTCAGTGAAATCCGTATTCGGCTCATCTCCAGTAAAAAGATGACTCGCCCATGAGAATCTTTATGAATTATGCTCACAAATGGGCCTGATTAACATTTTTGCGGCTCTAGATGACATTGAATTGGTGCACACAAATAACTGAACATTTTTACAGTTCTGAGACACAATTGTACAATTGAAAACAAACAAAACAGAAGGTCCTTCAATTTGTTTCGCTACTGTGCCAATTTCTTGTCACGCCTGTGACGTATTAAATAAGAAAAAACGCCAGCGGGCGATAACTCTAATTAATCCACTGTTGAAAGATTTCTTAAGGCAATATAGAGCTTTGGAAGGGCATTCAAGCACGTCACGCTTCTGAGTCTATTGTTGATTATTGCTTTGTCTTTAAAACACTCCTCGTTTTGTAAAAAAAAAACCTATTCGTTTTTTTTAGATACGAGCTTATTGAAGTGTATTCGTTCAAAAATATACATGTTCTATTTTTTCAACACTTTTTTTTAAATATAGGAGTTCTGCGGTTTGTTTCGGAAGCGAAGAATAACCCTTCAGTTGTGAAGGCCTTACCCACAATACATTAAAAACAGATATTAAAAACAGATAATTAAAATATCAACAGTAGGCAATGATCGCTTAAAAATATTTGCTTACACAAACATTTAATGAAACAATAGCCAACCAGCAAATAAATAATATTACAAACATATTACTTGCTTATTAACAGCTTATTAACAGTCCACTCCTAAACATAGGCCTCCATGGTGAAAGCTTTATTTATTTGCCATGGTTGCCACGCTTGGCGCTTGGTTTTTCACTACTTTTAGTAATTTATCAGCGCGACGCTGCTGCCCATCGCTTGTTTCTATTTCCCTCGGTCGACTCTTACGACTCCCACGGAATCATATGGGGTAGCGGATTCTCTTACACGACAAACATGAGATTTTTAAAATAGGGGATAAATAGTGATTTATATTACGATTTGTATTTTTTGATTGATTGATATTTCATGCCGGCACACCGCCTGCAACTTTACAAGGCACAGGTTCGGCCGCTCATGGAATACTGTTCCCATCTCGGGGCTGGGGTTCGCCAGTGCCAGCTCCTTCCACTTGACCGCATCCAGCGCAGAGCGGCTCAAATAGTCGACGACCGAGTGCTTTCCGATCAGCTCGATTCACTGGCGCTGCGAAGAGATGTTGCATCTCTTTGCGTATTTTATCGCATCTATCACGGGGAGTGCTCTGAGGAATTGTTCGGATTAATCCCAGCCGCCAAATATCGTGAATGCACTACGCGGAAAACCTCCCGATACCATCCACACCATCTGGATGCTTGGCGGTCCACCACTGTACGTTTCACCACTGTACGTTTCACTAGGAGTTTTCTTCCGCGTACGACCTCTCTATGGAATAATTTACCATTGGCGATTTTTCCGGACTGATAGCGACCTGGGGTCCTTCAAGAAAAGAGCTTACTCCTTTCTAAAGGGCCGGCAACGCACCTGCAATTCCCCTGATGTTGCGGATGTTCGTGGGCGGCGGTAGTCACTTAACATCAGGTGAACCGTTTACTCGTCTATAAAAAAAAATGATTTTTATATCATGCTCCATTAATAATTAATGTGTCACTTCATCTAAAGTCTTAACATTTTATAACACTTTTATTCTATTTATCAAGCCTAACCAAAACCGTGTTTTCCTAGTAGGGTCACCCGAGGCAAGTGTGACAGTGGAAATGCAAATCATGCGGCCTAAACACGGTTTTTGGTTTAACTCCATCTATTAAACAACACAGGAAATTTTACGCTATTGACTAAACTGACAGTAAAGTACATAGCTTGAACTATTTTATCAACAGACGTAACAACACGTGTGTTGACGTGTTTACTTAATAATTGATGTTATGAAACTGAATTCTCTATATTAAAGCTTTTTTTTTAGTAGAAGTATTTAAATGTCGATTAAAGTTTTAATTAATTTATTATAATAATTAATTATTATATAATATATATACATATATATATATATATATATATATATATATATATATATATATATACACTTGCCCCAGGTGACCTTATGTGAATAAGTATATAAACTCTTACCCCTATTACCCAGTGCCCAATGGCAGAGACTACAGACTTCTATTTGGCACGATCCCGATACACGTCTTTTGTTTCTTTCACATTCGTAAACCTACGCAATCATGCTCGTCGAATAAAGGTACTCTAAATTTGGCCCATCTTCAATATATCGCTAATTTGGTCGATAAACTTCAGTCTATCGCATTCTTTGCGACTATGCTACTAATTTTTGCAGCATTAATTTACTTTGTCACTCTTTCCAAATCAAACCATCGAATTATCCCTTTCTTATCCCAAACGAATCACACTCAAATTTTCACCCTATCATTCGTTGTCAGCCATAACATATTTCGTAATGATGACATTTCTACACTGTTAATGTTATTTTTATGCTTCTCCTGCCGTACCAAACTTTCATCACTATACTTAAAATGAATTGCCATACGTGCCTTTATTGAGACATTCTTACTTCCCAAAATAAAGTGAAGAGCTCTATTTATTTTGTACCCTGCACGTTGTTCCTCCTTGTCATGATCACGAATCTAGGTTTTTTCTTATAGGATAGGGTGATAAACGAGCACACAGTCCACCTGATGGTAAGTGGTTTCTGCGGCCCATAGACATCTACATCTATCCTCGATTACGAATCAAAATGCAGATGCGTTGTCACCCGAGAGGACTAAGATAGAATGCCTCGTTTCCAGTAAAAAGGGTTAAGCTACTATTTTACGCTGGTACTCTGTGAGAGCGTGGTCCTTCCCCGATCGAGCCGACCCATTCGTGCTACAATCATAATATAGCTGCAGCGTGGCTCTACCACGCATAGAAATTCTATTTTCGCTCTGTCGCCTCTTACGACACCCTCGGGATGATATTGGGTAGAGGATATTCATACACAGTACTGTCACTGTTCGGTTATATGTGTTTAAACACACCATTATTACATAAACGCATCCACTTGCTCAAACAAATTCCCGTCAGTTCTTATTTCTCATATCTTTATAATTGCTTCTCTATCAAAAACCATCTCTTTCTTCTTACTTGCATTTAATTTCATTTCCTTTTATTTTAATGGCCTGTTCATTAATGTAACCATCATTTGCAACTCTAATGCTAACGACGTGAATATGACTTTGAAGGTCGGGAGGTTTCATTAAAATTAATATGAGGTTTTATAAACCCCTGTGAGCAATTTAGCAAAATTTTCGAAATGTAAACCATAACTTAAAAAATCCAACTGAAATCTAGAAAAAATTGCAAAATAGCTCTTATTTTAGGAGGAATATGTACGTATGACGTATGTATATTCAAATAAAAAGTCCTAAGTTTACTGAATAGATATACCTACAATGCTTTTGTAGTTCTATTAGCTAGTTCCGAATAGTGGAATTTAGGATACTATATTATATTTGTATAGTATGTAGTAAAGCAATTAACCCGAGTCTCTTACTTGACAATAACGGTAACATTTATATTATTACAGCTGTTTTTACGTAATTTTTTTAACATTATTCTGCATCTACTGTTTGATTCCCAACGATTACCGATTATAATGAATACCGCACGCCGGAAAATTGACAATCCACCGACGACGCGAAAGCGATAAAAAATAAATAATTTACGATACCGATATCCACAATCCCACGCGGTCGTTGCTTGCGGATGGTATGACCGTCGGTTGATTGTTTGTAGCTTCTTAAACTTTATGGTCTACTGGTACTTTTATGCCTCATAAACTTATGGCGTCCCGCTTCTTGGCGGTGAATCCATCACCAATCTATAAGCCCGTGGGTATCGTAAGAGGCGATTGTGGAAATGCGAGAAAGACTTCATGATTTCTGTTGGATGGCGATGTTGGAAAACCATTGCTTTCGCCAGAGGTAGCTTGCGAGATATGTGTTATATAGAGCGCTGTCCACCAATCCGTCAGCCAAGAGTGGCACTTTTCAAAAAGTAGGTACATATATTTTAGGAAGAGGTTCATGTTGTCCAGTAGATTTTTGTGGTTGTTAAAAATGTTTAGAAGTAGCGTGACCACGGAAAATCCTTGTCTTTTTGGAGGGATTGATTGTCTCATAGCACGTTATCTCTATTCTTCAATCGAAAATTGAAGTTACGTCCACTAGTAAAAAAGTTCTATGACAACTGTGTACTTATTTTCTTTACAGCTAAAAACGTACAACAAAGAAGCTAAATGCATTTTCTTCGAAACAATTTTTAAAAGAAATGCATGCATGACGATGTTCTAGTCTATTTCGGTTGCGGTTTGAACAGCACTTTTTCTTCCTTAATATGTCACTCTCATGTGATAAGAGAATAAGAAGAATATTGATTTCTTATGTTTAGGCGAACACTACACATTGAATAAAACAACTTTCGAATTTCATCAACGTTTATACGTACGCTCATTCTGCGTAGATCAAAGCGAAATTAGCATTGATTTATATATTACACTAGATCAGTAATAATCGCGCCAAAGCATTCTCACTGCACATATGGCCACAGCCATATGCCTAGCTAACGTCAGTTCAGTGTTCAACGTGACGCTGACAGAGTTGAGCCGCGACAAAAAATGGGTAAATGCGTAGTGAAAGAATACTATTCAAGGTCACAAAAACTTAACAAATCAAGCGGAGTCACTTTCAACACATAATTTTTAGTTCTTGTTTTCATATAAACGTAAAAATTCAAATAATTAAATAAAATTATCGAATATTGCCATTTAGGTTCAATGTTGCCACTTTTCCGCATTCGTGATTATCTTACATTAACGGGAGACTACCAAGCTGCACTAAAAGTATCGGGAATGGAATATTTCCACTATTCGTGTCATATTAAAATCTTTTTAATTGAAAACTCCTTGGTTTTAAAAATCGAATGCTATTTATTTATTTAAAAAAAAGATTCTCGGTCTTGACACAAGGTTTTGTCAAACTTGTTTAGTCGTTGAGAAAATGGAATTGACTCGAGACAATTCAAGAGCGATGATTTATTATGACTTTCGAAGTGGTTTAACACAAAAACAGTGTGGTGACCGGATGCTTTCTGCATTTGGTGATGAAGCCCCATCCAAAACCACAAAGTATCGCTGGTTTGCTGAATTTCAACGTGGACGTGTCAAGCTCAGTGATGATCCCCGTCAAGGTCGTCCTAAAACTGCAGTCACCCAAGAAAACGTTGATGCTGTGTGTAAGTTGATTGAGGAAGATCGACATGTGACATACCGCGAAATTCAGGCAACTTTAGACATTGGCATGAGTCAAACACAAATAATCTTGCATGAACAATTAGGTGTAAAAAAGTTGTTTTCCCGATGAATACCGCATTCGCTCTGTGAAGAGCAACAAGCGGCTCGCGTTACTTGGTGCGTCAGAACTCTCGAAAGATTCCACGCAGGATTCTCAAATGCTGTATACAACATCGTATCCGGTGACGAATACGATGTTGGATGTCCTGGATATACGTTTACCAACCCGAAATAAAGAACCAGTCACGAGTTTGGGTGTTCGAAAATGAGTTAAAGCCTACAGAAATTGTTCGTTCACGGAGTGTTGCAAAAAAAAAATGGTGGCCACGTTTGTCTCCAAAACCGGCCATGTAACGACTATTCCTCTTGAAGGACAAAGAACGGTTAATGCAGAATGGTATGCCAGCATTTGTTTGCCACAGACCGTTTCTGAACTCCGTAAAGAGAACTGCAACCGCTGCATCATCCTCCATCACGACAATGCGAGTTCTCACACCGCACACAGAACAAAAGAGTTTTTAGAGCAAGAAAACATAGAATTATTAGACCATCCGCCGTACAGCCCCGACCTAAGCCCTAATGATTTCTATACTATCCCTAAAATAAAGAATAAATTGCTTGGACAGAGATTTTCATCACCTGAAGAAGCTGTGGACGCCTACAAAACGGCCATTTTGGAAACCCCAACTTCCGAATGGAATAGTTGCTTCAATGATTGGTTCCATCGTATGGAAAAATGTGTCAAATTTCGCGGAGAATACTTCGAAAAGCAATAAATACATTTTTAAATAGTAATGTTGTGTCACTTCCTTGATTCCCGAAATTTTCAGTGCCACCCTCGTATATAATTAATGGAGTAAGTTAATTTGTTACCTCTGATTTTAAATATTTTGGAAATTATAATAAAAACTACGTTTTAACTTTCATACAAAATAATTAATTATTCTTATTTTAGTTTATTCATGAATTATCTATTAAATATATTTTATTACCTATTTTATATTAATAATTTTATATTAATTATAATTTCATATAAATTTTGTATTAATTATATTTTATTACCTATTTTATATTGTTTGATTTATTGGTACAATAAAAATACTTATAAAAATATGTTTCATTTCATCATCATGTTTACTTCTATTCATCTGAAAAGCTTTGTATCATTTTTTCTAAGGGGACGCAATAAAGATTTTAAAATAAAATATACTTTTTTTAATATAAAAACAATTAACTGCAGCTTAAAAAAACTAATTTTTATTGCATATTTTAGGTAAAATTTTATATAGTAAGCCACACCAACCCGCCATAGCATGTTTGTGTGTCTATCTTTATCTAATCTTAGCGACGATATTATTTCCGCAACTTGTGTAAGTGAGATAGATATATGTTTATTTAAAATTGTTATTAGTTTCAAAGCTACGTCGTCGCGTTTGGATAGTGGTTACACTTTTTTTCGACGCGCGGTAATGTGGTTTGCTCCTCAAGTGTTGTATAACTCAATGAAAATTAGTAATTAAAGGCTGACGGTACAGGGTTTTCTAATACAAGGGCGGATTAAACGCAGAGGAACAAAGGAACGTGGGGAAGGTTTGTTTTCTACTAATATTAAGTGATATTTCTCCTACTATTGCTATATTCTTTATAAAGTTAACTTCAGAGACTTCACAAAGGGAAACAGTTTGTTTTGAAAACGGTAAATTGCCTCTTTCAGAATGATCGTGATCGTCCCACGGCAAAATGCTCGGAATTCCGAAAATAAACGTCAAGTCCGCGCGGACGCGCCGTTTCCCGTCTCGCTTGAGCAAAAAGACGCGCAAGACGGTAATGATGGCAATCGCGTCATCTAGTGATGCGACTGGATATCGTCGCAGCCAAGTATTCTGTAAACACAATAATAAAAATTCATACACATGATTAATTAATTTATACTTTTAACTCTAATCTTTTTCATTTCTTATTCAAATTGGTGAATACATAAAATATAAGAACCAGTGTGATGGTTGTGCTGCGGAACAGACCGTTCTCCATGCAAAACAAACACCTGTTGAAGTCTAAACTTCTTTAGCGGCGTTGTACACTTTTTTGTAATGGGTAAAAAATGTTAAACTCGCGCCAGGACACGTGACCTGATCGAAAATTCGTAAGACCGAAGGAGAGCACGCCGCGTTTTCTGAGAGATTTTTTAATATAATATAAATTGTCATGTTTGTGTACGATAGCGTAATAAATAAATATTGTATTCTACCACGTAAATGATAGTACTTTTATACTGATGATTAAAGCAATTCGTGCAAAATTATTCCCTAACCATTCAAAAATATCAAAAATGCACAACATTAATATTCAAGTTTTCACTTCTGCTGGCACTCCCGGAGTGCAACCCGTCGTTTTTTTTTTGTATTAATATTGTATTCGGAGTAGAAGATTAAACTAACCTTTAGTGACGTGTAGTGGCTGCGTAAGAACATCCACCATCGCATATCGTCTTGTGGGAGTCTTATGAGGCGACAGAGGGAAACCGAAACAGATTAATAGCAGCGTTTTCTTGATAACTATTTAAAATAATAAAGAACTGCGATTGCCAACCCGTCTGCGTGGCAACTCTGGCACAATCCACACCATCAGGATTTTTGGCGGTCCACCACTGTACGTTTCACTAGGAGTTTTCTTCCGAGTACTACCTCTCTGTGGAATAGTTTACCATTTTTTCGGACCGATTCGACTTAGGGTTCTTCAAGAAAAGTTTCCTTTCTAAAAGGCCGGCAACGCACCTGCAATTCCCCTGGTGCTGCAGTTATTCATGGGCGGCGGTAGTCATTTAACATTAGGTGAGCTGTATGCTCGTTTGCCCCCCTCTTCTATTAAAAAAAATCCACCCTATGAGGCATATTATGAGGGAGGCCTATGTTCAGCAGTGGACTTTAATAGGATGTTTAGGAATAAATATTGGGGTGTTATACCAGACTTCATTTTGAATTTGTACAAACTATATAAAAAATTTAAAGTGTAATGATCAATTTAACTATTTTGTATTCGAAGTTATATTTTTCAATTCTTACTCTAAATTTCAATTATGTTACATTTTAATATCAAGTTAGGAGTTTGCATTCGGCCGGTTTCGCAAGCGTCATCTGTTCCCCTCGTTCAAGTGAACTCGCCCGTCACAGTTTCCGTTTCAGCCATCTTGGATTTACAGTGCGCTATTCGATTTATGGCGGGTCCACGGATGGGCGTTTTGCGGATGTATCGACAACCATCGTGTTTCCTTTCCTTTCTATTTATGTTGTAAATGATTAATTTGGTTGGGAGAACTGTTGTGAAATCAAAGGACTAATGTAAACCTGTCACCAAATCAGATACACAATAATTGGCGGTTATGACCAACGATGTCGTTTGTCGCTTATTAGAATCGCGTTCAGAACCAACAATTATTGCCTTCTATTTATTTTATTGTTTAAGATTAATTCAAATCATAATACATCCCTATTTAATATCCATGTAAGATTATCCTCTTTTCCTCCATCAATCTGCATACAGTTATGGCACTAAAATACCTTCCTGCGCAATATTTAATACTCGACATTTGTTGGTATAGTCAAAATTGCTCATGAGTGCATCCATCATACATTGTCACAAGGTCGAAACCATTAGAAGTGATACTGTATTTTATCTGTGCTAATTAATCTCAATAAAATGTTTGAATTAATTAAAAATATCAAATAAACAATAAAAAACGTCATAAAAATACATATTTTTCGCGATTGTATACAGACTTCAAAAGAGGAGGAGGTTTTAATACTGTGCTTAATTTGTATCCAGTTAATATATATTTTTGTACCATGTAGTGCGGTATAAGTATTCAATGTTGGTTCCATATACATTTTAAGAAACAATTTTTTATTCCGGAAAAGAGGCGTGTCAGGGTCGCGCCAAATAAATAGAAGTTCATAGTTTCTGGCTATCCCTCTAGGTAACAGGCTTAATACGAGGGTGGATTGAAAAGTACTCGGCATAACACAGATCCATTCAATTCTAAAAATCAAATCTACCCACATTATTTAGTTCAGTTCAGACTAGTTCATTGTGTGAAGTTCGAAACGTGTGCGATAATTAGTTGTGATTTTTTAAATTTATTAACAAAGTAATCGGACATAATTTCCGCGAATGGAGCAAATCGAGCAGCGTGCCGTCATTAAGTACCTCCATAAGAAGGGGCTATCATCAAAAGCCATCCATGATGACATGGTCAGTACATTAGGCGATTGTGCTCTGTCATATTCATCCGTCAAAAAATGGATAGCGGAATTTAAGCGTGGTAGAGAGAGTGTGAAAGATGAACCCCGCTCTGGAAGGCCTTCGACGTCAACTACTGACGAAAATATTAAAAAAGTACTTGATTTAATAATGGGAGACCGCAGATTAAAAATTAGAGAGATAGCCGAGATTATAGGCATCTCTTGTGAACGAACTCAAAACATCATTGTCAACGAGTTGGGTTTCCACAATGTGTCTGCGAGGTGGGTTCCGCGACTGCTTTCAGTTGAACAAAAAAGGACGCGATTGAATATTTCACGCGACTGTTTGGAGTTATTTGAAGCCGATGCAGATGATTTTTTGAATCGTTTTGTTACTATGGACGAAACATGGGTTCATTACTGTACACCGGAAACAAAACAACAATCAAAACAGTGGAGAAGACCTGGTTCACCACCCCCTAAAAAGGCTAAGTCGATTTTGTCGGCAAATAAGGTGATGGCTTCAGTATTCTGGGACTCGAAAGGTGTGATTATGATTGATTATCTTGAAAGGGGTCAGACTATAAACTCTGATTACTACTGCACCTTACTACGTCGTTTACGAGAGGAAATAAAAGAAAAACGTCGAGGAATGCTCAGAAGAAAAGTCCTGTTTCATCAAGATAACGCCCGTGTTCACACGTCAGTACAGTCAATGGCTGAAATTCACAACTGTGGCTTTGAACTGTTACCGCATCCGCCGTATTCACCTGATCTGGCACCATCAGACTTTTTTCTGTTCCCTAACCTAAAAAAGCACTTGGGAGGTCAAAGATTTTCGACAAACGACGAGGTCAAAGCAGCTGTAGACGCATATTTTGACTCTAAGGAAGAATCATTTTTTTTCAACGGTCTAAATGCTTGGAAGGGGAGGTGTCAAAAGTGTATTGAACTTGATGGTGATTATGTAGAAAAATAAAAATATAACTGATTTAGTATGTGTTTATTTTCTTGGTTAGGCCGAGTACTTTTCAATCCACCCTCGTAGTTTATCATTTGTTTTGTTTTTTACTTATAAGCGCTCACATACTCGCGCAACGTATAAGTAAATTTCTCAAGGATTCCAAGGAATTGAAAGGCACGCAAGCAGGTGTATTCTTGGAAACGTCTATGTCCTATTATATGTTGATATTTTATTTTCTGGTTCTTGTTCATCGTTTAGCCCATAAAAGTACACAGCTGGTTATCGTCATCACCCGACATAGGGATGCGAAATGACATTTGTAGTACCAGGCACCAATAGGAAGAGTAAAAAAAAGGAAAATAAAGAGAGCTATTATTATAATTACAGCGGTCGAACAGCTTTTAATGATTTTTGAAGTTTGCTTACAACTTCGCAGGAAATATTGTAGTTAAATATGGCTAACACAATAATACTTACTACTTACTCGGTTATGCGAACTCAACAAACTATATAAAAATAATCAAGCACATTATGTTGTTTTTTAATAACAAAACCCAACGCCATCAAGCACAGATTAACGTATATTACACTAAAAATACGCATGTTGAAAAATCTTAAGAGAGATTTGAGAGGGAAGGGGAGAGGGCGAGGGTGGAAAAATAGCCAAAATCGCCTCACGTAATTAATGGACGCCCCCTTTTCAGCAAAAGGTATTCTCCGGTCCTTGTCACTCACTATTCAAAACATATCAGCACTATTTTACTATTTTACACTGTTATTACACGGTACTGCCCACTTGTGCTGCAGCAATAGTAAGTTGTTCCACCAATTGCGTGGTTTTTTTGTGGTCAGTAGGTCCTCAGCTAACTCTCTGGTCCTTATCCACGAATATTGGAGTCAACATTTGTCCGAAAGTACTCGATATTAGAATGCTGGTGTGGTTGTATTTTCATCTTTTATCGTTGATGACGTAGCTTAGGCCTTAACTACAATTATTATATATCTTATGTAAATGACAGGACTGTTCTAAGAGGAAATATACCAATATAAGAAATAGTTTAAAAGATTTTTTAAAACTTCTTTTAAAATTTTCAAAACTTTAAAATCATGTATGTTTTCTTTTGCTTTTTTGGCATAATAAAAGTCAGATAGCTTAGGGACTAAGGTCTTAGCCGCGGGCCGTAGGTTCGGTTCCCGGACTGAATAAGTATGTATTTGTAAGGCCTACAAATAATTAGTCCAGGTTTAGGTGTTTATCCATGTGCAACTTTTATTTCAATTTAGTTTTTAATTATAAAAAGCTAAAGTGATTATGGGATGGCCATAGCCGATAATCGATGGAAAGTAACTTTTTTCGAATGGTAGCCTTTTGCCGGTTAGTGGAGTGTAAGACGGACATGCAGGAAATCTACGTGTGCGTGCAGGTAGCACATGTCCGTGTTTTGTTGCAAACGAGCACACAGTCCACCTGATGGTAAGTGGTAACACATTTCTGGAGGAAAGGCCTTTATTCGGCAGTGAACTTGTGAAGGGTTGTGATGATGAAGATGAGTTTATGTATAATCAAGTTCGCCTCCAAAAAGCAGGAGAAATTCCAAGAGATGGATTAATGTTCTGATTCCACATAGTGTACTTCCTTTTTTATTTGCAACAGGCGTTAATATGAGGATAGTTATCGTAATCAGAATACGCTTAGTTATGCACATATTTTCATGTCATAAAAACTTGAAGATCAATAGGATCAAAATGGTTCCTTCTTCTTTGGAACCTTTTGAATTTTTAAAGAGGTTTGCTGATTGCGTACAGTTTGTGCAGGTCCTAAATAAATATTGAATTCCCTGCTATGTCCCAAAGTTAAAGTGAAGCTTGAGAACGAAGCACGTCAGAAATTCCCTACTTCAAAATACGAACCTCACTCGTACAAGGTTTTTTTTAAAGAAATATTTGCTGAGAAATCGGTGTTAAGACGTAAGTAGATATTTTGTCTTCGTTTTTACTAACGCCCACGACATTTTAACGTTTCATGGTTAGGCTGGCATGCGTGTTTTGTTATTAAAATGTAAAATTTGTTTGGCCCAAGTGCAGCAGCAATTACAAGTAGATTAGTTGTACTGAAACTACATTAGCCTAATTGGATTCGATTCCGCAATTCGATTTTTATCCTCAACGCGTTCTATTTTTGTACACAGAAAACTCTTCGTAGATACCTGCGGGGGCGACACCGTTTATGTAACATCTATTACCGTGTAAAACCCCACAATATTCGTCAATAAATATGTAATTACATATATATCAACAAGCATGATATTCCTAAAAGATGTGAATATATCTTTCTTTTTATAGTTGTTATTCTATTTTTATTAACCTTGTACAATGACGAGAATCAGTTTGCGTGAAGTTAACGAAACATTTTCGGAAGACGTGCTCTTTGTTCTCCGACAAATTGTGAGCGCTAATTAGAACCGTTTCGCCGACAAATACGTTGCATGTAGGGAAACCAGATGCATATTAAATTACGGGATTGTTAGTTTTCTTCTTAATTAATTATAAAATGTTATGTACCGTTAAATCTGAGGCCGTAAAAAGCTAAGGATAAAATTACTTTCTTGTACTCTGTATTCCACGTAGTCCCATTAAACAACCTCATTTTTACGGCATTTGACGTGGTATTGTCCGCCACGGCCCATGTGCACCTGTCAGTTAATTCTTAAATGGAATAAAAGTCATTGAAGCCCACTATTATACTAGCTCACTTATCCTTCGGAAAACTATATTGGATGAACAATTTGTCACCGTAATTTTAGTAATTGTAAACCGTTACCGTGGTAAACTGTCACAAAATTTACGTCAAAATATTCAGGCTGGGCATTGAGTATCATCGTCATCATTACAGCCCCTCACAAGTCCACTGCTGAACATAGGACTTCACCAAAGAATGCCAAAAAGCACGGTCCTCAGCCACCTGCATCCATCGTTTTCCCGGGTATAATGTTATGTTATTGCTATAGGTAAATATTCGGTTATAATTTAGGTTTAAAGAAGAATAAGTCACCTCTTTTCCCAAATGCTAACCTCATCTGCACGCGGTGCTCTATGTTATTGGATGGAAGACGTTTGATGACTTCACAAATTAGTAAAGTTCTTCGTTCGGATATCTTAGGTCCTGCTTCCATTCTAAGCACTGACTATGGGTATCTAATCTTTCAAATTCAAGCACTTGGAGAGTTTGGTGCATTCTTGAAATGGATTAAATTGAAATGATATGCGATACAATAATATTATGGGTTGATTACTTATATAACAAAGTTATCGAATATAGATAAATAAATTGGATAAAAAATAAGCATTCGCCTTAAAATTTTATAATATGCGATCATAATTAAGTTAGATTTCTCATCAGCACCACTAAAATTTTAAGTGTAGGTGTAAAGCCGATTTTATCTTACTCCAACACGTACTCGTACCTCATCGTTATTAACACACCACACAGTATCTCTATACATTAGCTTTTTATGTAAGTAGTACGCTACTTGAATTAAATGTCCGAAAAATAAAACAATATTTGGTAACTCTAAGTGCGTGTCTTTCCGGGAAATAATATTCGATGGCTCGCGGGCTCCGCATTTCTCTGAAGCGCATGTTAAATTGTTCGACGCAATTTTCTTATAATTAAGCTTAATATCACTTAATTTCTTTTGTTGCAGGTAAGCATTCTTTACGGGCGGTTGTGATATTGTTATTGACAGAAGATGTAAGTTATTTTGGACTTGTTTTGGATTAGTCACTTTTTTACTAAGATACAATGTATTTTATTTTTTCTTTATAACATACCTACTACACTAGCGGGTTTGGTCGCATTGGCTTTCGATTATGTTCCGTAACTTAATAACTCTAAGAGTTAAGGCCTCTTTCCTCTTGATAGAAGTCGGATACGATTTTTTATTGGATTATGGACGCCACTGTTCCCAATAGTTGGATCCGATTGAAGCCAAAACCATTTCCATTAGCTCCAAGAGGCTAATAAAATAATATGCTGGGGCTTTCAACCTCGTAACGAAGATTTCCTTTAGGATTTTTTTAAAGAACCAAGACAATAGTTAATATAGTAATTATATTGTACGGTGTGCTGTAGTATTGTTTTTTTTTTTATATAGAATAAAGATGACAATAACACAGTTCACTCAGATATTAAAGCGATTAAGAAACAAAATGCAGATGCGTTGTCACCCTTGAGGACTAGGATGGAATGCCTCGTTACCGGTCTCTACACTCGCCATACGAAACACAGCAGCATTTAGCTGCTATTTGACGCTGGTATTCTGTGGGAGCGTGGTCCTACCCCGGTCGAGCCGACCCATTCGTGCTACAGTCAATGTAACTAATAAATATAGAATACTCGGTATGTACACGTATAGAATAAGGGTGACAATAACACAGTCCAACCAGATATTAAATCGAAGCTGTGACCCATAGACATCTGTCCTCGATTAAGAATCCCCTGAGGACTAAGATGGAATTGCCTCGTTTCCAGTAAAAAGGTCCTCTAGTTCTCTACACTCACCACACGTAACACAGCAGCATTAACCTGCAATTTTACGTTGGTATTCTGGGAGAGTGGTCATTCCGGTCGAGTCAACCCTTTCGTGCTACAACCATGCTGCAACATAGCACTATCACATACGAAGGTATAAAATTAGTATCGAATTAACCATACCTTTAGTAACCTTTTTTATTGATTGTATTTGCGATAAGATAACTAACTGGACTTTTACTGGCGTACTTTACTTTTGGTAAATTCGTGATAGTTATATCGCCTTTTGAATTAGCAAAGTGAAGAAACATCTACGTACGAAGGTTTAGGACGTATCTTATTTCTGAGAGGATTTTGAGGCATTGAGGATTGTGAGGCACAAAGGATTCTTCTTTGTGCCTCACGCAATGTATGTTGAATACATACGTTATTCATTAGAATCCATCAAAAGTCCGCTGCTGAACATAGGCCAATAGATTGCTATTTTTTATAGCTTTCACGGTTGACAAGCGTAGTTTTTAAAGTAAAACTCCTTTACGCACGCTTGACTTGGGGAGTAAGCTGGCGAACGCGTGACGAAAGCGTTACGAAAAGTGTGATCGTGAGAGGCGAACAAGAGTTGAGTGGGGTATGTAAGCAAGAGAGAGCGGTGCGTACGCACATTATCTTTCTCTCATTCTCTCATACCTATTTATTTTTCGTAATTTTATTTCGTTTTGACAATTTTATGAATTAATATTTTATTCAATACATGAAATATTATATGTTTAAAGTGAATAAATTCATTGTAAATTCATTTTAATTTGAAGTTTTACTTCAGTCATGTGGTCGTCTTGTGTTTTTTTTGTTTTCCAGTTATTAGAAAAACCTTGCTGCCCATCTTCTGTTTTTTTTTCTCTGTCGCCTCTTAGTCACCACAGGACGATATGTGGTAGCGAATATTCTTAACACCACCGCTGCAAGGTCTAACGCGCGGAAATCGAACTCTGACCGCTCGCTTAATTCGAAATTTAACGGTTAAAAATCACTGTCAATTCTTGAATAGTCATGAGATGAAAATTTTCTTAGGCAACACTGCAAAAAACTGACTGTATAATTTGCAAGTCGAGTTAATTTGATTATCTTTTGCATTGCGTTGTACTGGAACTAATTGCATTAAAGTAACGATCTTAATACATGCATGGTTTCTTCGTATGAGGATAAAAGCGTGATATGTTGTAAGGCGTTGCTAGCTTCATGCAATCGTTAGTGACCTAAAAAAACAATGCACGCAAACACTCCGCTACTATGAAGATAAAGGTAAAGTGCAGATCGTTCGGCAGCATGGTTTCTTTACTAGAATATAGATGAAAAAGGAGCTTACGATCCACCTGATGGTAAATGGATGCTGTGGCCCTTACACGTCCACATCTATCCTCTATTAAGAATGAAAATACACTCTCTTATCACTCCTGAGGACTAAGACGGAATGTTTCGTTTCCAATAAAATGGGTCTCCGGTTCTCTATACTGATCACACAGCAGCATTAAGGCGAACCAGTATCGTGGTCACGAGTGAGGAGCGGCGATATGCTCCTGTTTGGCCGGCCCGCGCGCAAATTTATTGCACGTCATTTATTTGATATTTCTTTTTAAAATGAAATATACTCTTTTATTGAAAAATAAGTCCATAATTCCCCCACGTATTTACTGGTGAACACAATTGCTTTAATACATTCGAATGAAACTGATTTTGCCGTAAATTTGTAGATTTTGAGGAAACTGCGATCTTTTTGTATCGAGCCAAAATGTGTCAATCGTGTTTTGGCCATCATAATTCACTAAGAAAATATTTAACTTTCGTAATTATTTAAAAAAAGGTGAATTTGTAGTTTTTAATGACAAAACATTGATTTTCTGCGCATATATAAAGCGTAAAAAATCTGCTTTTGGCGCCCGTTTCACCTTAAGCTGTTACTCCACGCTGCTATTCTGTGAAAGTGTGGTCTATCCCCGATCGAGCCAAGCATAATGGCTCTACCACGTATAAAATGACAAGCTGTTAAAATTATAAAATTAAGTAATATAAAACTTTTATGTGTGTTGACTTCATATTATAGGCTTTGGTTTAGGAAGCCTAATTTGAATCGTGTGTACCAAGTTTACGCAACTGAATACGAGCAGAGTGTAAAAAGTCATATATGACTAAAGTAAACAGAGGACTAAAAATCGCATCCTTTCAAAAAGGTGTACGTAAATATGGGGCTGCAGATGTCGGATGGCGACGTAGATTTCTGTTTCACAATACATAATATGTATGTACTATGTACTTCTATATTGTATTTCAGTTTTACATTAAGAGGCAACTTAAAATATACAAAAACGGTCTAGGGTTTTGTCTACGTTGTTAAATATTTCATTACTTCTGTAAGTTGGAGTTCAACTACTTTTGTGTTTCACTTTGAAGGGTAAGAGAGTTTAATGACTGTTGTTTGACTTGCAAAGGTAAAAGTGTTAAGGTTACTAGACGCTATTAAGTTAACTTAGTTCACGCCATTTTCAAATACTGTTTATAATATGCTAAAAAGCCATAAGATAATCTGTCGTACCATCTTGTTCTGTGGGTATCGTAAGATGACAGCTAGGAAATCTCATGGTTTCCGATAAGGTTTTTCAATCGATAAGGGTAGAGGTGCCCAAACTTCAAACAGATTATATCTAAAAAACATACAGCACCTATACAGTAGTTGGCGAAACTACTGTAATATTTTAATATGGCGTAAGGCTGTTTAAAGGCTCGAAACAGTATAAAAATTCCTTTCTAAATATAAAATGTCAATTTGAGACATTATTATTATTATCATCACCATCATTACAGCCTTTTACAATTCCACTGAACATTGATCACCTCCAAGAAATGCTACATAACATGCTCCTGAGTCACCTGAATCCATCGTTTTTCCAGGATGTCACGCCATCTATTGAAACATACTTTTAGTTTTTGTATTTTTTTTTGCTTTGTACTATTTTCTAAAAGGTAATAGTTTCGAAAATACCATATTCGAAATAAAAAACAGAAATCTTGCGGTCCTATTTCCAATGTTCAATATTTTTATTATTAAAATAGATATAATATACTATAGACGGTATAACAAAAATGTATAATACATTTACATATATTTATGAACATACATTTTTGAGATGATAAATTATATACACATTTTAATTGAATACCTTTTTGTACTCGCATTAAACCTTTTTTTTCTCTTATTATTAAACCATTGCTTGACTTCAATCGCACCTGGCGGTAAATGGCTATTTTTTTGCGCCCAGAAGCAAAGAAAGGGCTACCCTCCGGGAAGCAGGGTAGGGAGGTGGTGAATGCTCTAAGCATACCACGCAGCCGGCTGTGTGGTTATGTGAGACTCACTGAGAAACCTCAGTGTTCTACCCACTAAACACCACCTGTGTGACTGGTTTTAACCTGGTAAGATCTTTTAGCCGTATCGGAGGCGACCCCCCTTGTGGAAATGGGGCGTAGAAGTGGCGAGAAGCCCTAAATGGTAAGCTAACATTGTCTTAGCGCAACAAAACGCTATGCACACTTGCCTTGAAGCTGCGATAAGTATATTATAATATATAAAATCTTAGTGTCAATGTAATAGTTCGATTCTGTACCTATCAATTTTATAAACGCGTCCTTAAGTAGGTAAACTCATAAAAAACATAGTGATATTGTAAATATAAGTTATTAAGATGCTCAATGAGTAATAACTAAACATTCAATAAGTCCACTGCTGAGAGTTTTTTTTTTGCGAACCACCACTGGGTAATGAAAAAAAGTGACTTTCAATGCGTTTTATTTATAATCCATATTGAATAAAAGTGACTTTCAATTCCTTTTATTTATAATCCATATTGAATAAAAAAGTTTCTGTTTCTGTTTCTGCTGGACATAGGCTTCCCTCGTAGATTGGTTCATCGAACGGATTTTGCCATAGTTACTAAGTTATGGCAGGCGGATTTAGCGAATACAGATTTTTAAATATTGCATTGTCATCGTGTTTCAGGTTCCCCTGTCACCTCTAATGACACTTACGGGACGGCAACATAAAAAAAAAACGGCTAAGTGGTTAGTGGAATCTCTTACGCCGCCACTACCCAGCGCAAATTCTCTGATGTTTTTATTTAATTTTTTTATAATTTTCGCGTTTTAACTTATACGTTATTATAAACTCAGATTTATTCGGACGTCCAATAACGAATTAGAGTATTTCCATTAGGTAAATAGATTTTAAGTAACCTTTCGTGGGATGTGTAAACTTTAAATTCGTGCTTGAATGAATATGTGCAAGTCATTCAAAATTCACACGTTTCTGCTTGTAATGAATATTAAAAAATTATTAGTTTCTTTTTCTTTTGTAATTTTTATACACGGTTTTTAATTTATATGCTCTAAATCCTAGCCCCCTGGCCACACGCACGTCGAGTGGTAGTAGGCGAGGAAAGGAGGCAGAAATCGGTATCGGGAAAATGGTTGGCAATATGAGCGCGAGTAGCTGACCACACACTCGCACTAACGCAGTCCGAGTCGAGCGCTCGGTACGAAAAGCACTCGGCTTCAGCACTCAGCTCAGCACTTCAGCCATATTATCACATGAGTAAATAATATACAGAGAAAAAGCTATCTCGACGACGACAATGTATATTTGTTTTTAAGAAATTAATATAATTAGCTATAATAAATACGCATAGCTCGCACGCTGCAACGGTTTCAACATCCATTGTGTTGCAAACGCGAGCGATCTAGTGCGGAGCGTCGCGGTTGATTGCGCGAGTAGAGTACGACGATTTTTATTTTTTATGCGGATATTAGCTATATATAGTTTTTAACATCTTTTATCTTATTTTTTAACATTCTTAATGGATTTCCGCAAGGTAACGCCTAATTCTATTAATTATTTCACGTCTGGCGTAAATGTGATGATTTAAACCCCATTTTTTGGAAGTCACAATCTTTCTGGTACATGCTAACTACTAGTATGCTCTGTAGGTAATTATAGAGAAAACATTTTGAGGGCGTACTTAACTGAATATTACGAAGATATACAACCTGTGCAGGCTTTACCTTGTTTTGACACGATTTCAGCGAGTTTGTTGAGATGTGCTCACACAGAATTACCAACATTCGAGCACCGAGTCTCACTGCTATGTTCAAAGCTTTGGCATTGCCTTTGATTTTGTCTTTGAGTGCGCTAAGCCTATTCGCGTTCGTAAAAAGGATTTTGTATATCAGCGTGAAACTACTTGTAACGCTCCGATCTTTTGGGTGCGTGGTGGTTAGTATCACGCGATTGATTAGGTGTTTGTGCGTGTGTGTGTTTTTGTATACGTTGAATTATTAATTGACTATTGAATTATGGTGAATAGATGCATAATTTGAAACGTCTAGGTATTGTTTTATAGAAAGTCTGTGCTGTGTACCATCTGTAAAAAATAAATAGGCTGTATTTATTCCGCTGGGAACAGGTTCTTCCCATTTTTTCTGAGATGGTTTAAGGCGCAGGCAGGAGTCCGTTATACTGTCAAACATGTTAGAGAAGTGAGACCCTATGACTATAGACCAGTGCGTATCCCTAATGCCGACCAGTTTCGAGGAATCGTCAGAAACACGTGGACTATTCATTCGATAATTAGTGACCTTGATGTGATGGCTTCAGGCCATAAATGCTTGTGGCGCGACAACAGCACCGCTACAGTCGTCCCCAATCGCAGAAGGCAAAGACCTTATTAGACATATTAGTGTTTTCTAAATAAAACAACTTAATTTAAAGTTCTAATTAAACGACTTAAAATAGAAGTAAAATGTAATGAAATATTAAAGGTACCAGTTGGTAGTAAAATCAGTACTACTGAACCTGGAATTGGAACCTTCCCATAAAGACTACTGGACTCAGGACTTTCCATTTCCTTTAAATATTGTATATTTCTCAGGCATGCATGTCTTACGATGTTTTCCTTTACTACCGAGGAAGTATTTTGAGTTTAACCCTTTATAAGGCAGTGGGCTTATATGCTCCACCAATTTTTCATCCAAATAATTTGAGTTTCGATCATTAGTACGACTTTTGCTTCCTACTAAGGGCAACATTGGTTCATATTACGTCAAAAAACGTCTGCCATATATATTTTCACTGACAGCTGTCACTTTGCTGTCAACAAGTAGCGCGTGAGTTGGGTATTTTCGCTCGTGAAAAATTAATCTAGTGGAATCTTCGAAAATATTTTAAAAAAATGGTAAGAAATGATTTTAATGTATTACTTAGTGTTTATAATTGCTGTAACGAACAAAATTTTTTACGTTATTATCTAAAATTATGGACTATTTTATTTTTTCTTGGTGGCCGCATGTGGCCCTTGGCCCATTCGGCATATATCTGGTGGCCGTATTTGGCCATCTGCCTGCTCGGCGACTGCGAAAACGAAAAATTCTATTGACCTATTGTTATGTTTATTTTTATTTTTAGGCGGCACTTAGAGATGAAGACATTGAAAAAGAGCTGGAAATGATGTTTGGACTCCCGGAAGATCCTGATGATTCCGAAGATGGATATGAAGCGGACGATCCAGATACTAATTTGAATTTAACTCGTGTCTTTGAGGATGAAGACTTATTTGAACATCAAGGAAGCAGTGCATCAGGACCGGGCTTAGTTCCAAGCCCAATTCCCGGTACATCTTTGGACGAGAATTGGGAAAATGTCAGTCCAAATATTGAACGATTTGAACGCCAGTCTCAAGACAGTCCCATTCGCGCGGCCCGATACGTCGTCGTCGTGTTCTCTCTTCAGAATCCTCGTCGTCCTCGGAAAACGAATCACAGAGTGAAACCTCAGCAGATGATGGTAACGACGACGAATGGAAAAAAGTCATGTGGTCAGCTGAGAGTAGACCTAAAGCTGAAGACTACGATCGGATACCACTGAAAGCGAAAGATTTCTTTCCAAGCAGGACAGCGCCGATCGTATATTTTTTTCAGGCGAGGTAATCAATCATATGGTTGAGCAAACGAACTTATATGCAGCCCAGAAAAAGAGTATGAATTGGGAACCAGTGACGAGTGCTGATATAAAAAGCCTTTATTGGAATGATTATAATTATGGGCCTCCATGTTTTACCCTCCATCGATTTATACTGGTCTAGTGACCCGTTGTTTAGAGTAAATGAGGTGGCAGAAATAATGACCTGTAAAAGGTTTAAAAAATATTGGAAAACCTTCATCTTAATGATAATTCCCAAATCCCTTCTAAATCAAATCCAGACTACGACAAACTATATAAAGTTCGCCCGTTACTGAAAATGCTGAACACAGCTTGCAAAAATGAGGCTAGAACATCCACATCACAAAGTATCGACGAGGCAATGATTAGATTCAAAGGAATTTCGTCTTTGAAGCAGTATATGCCAGCAAAACCCATAAAGAGAGGTTTTAAAGTTTGGGTTAGGGCAGATAGGTCTACTGAATACGTCTATGAATTTCAAATTTATACAGGCAAAAATGACGACAGTACACCTGAGTTCGGTCTAGGATCAAATGTGGTAAAATCTTTGTCAAAAAGCCTGATAGAAGAAGAGGTTACTGTTCATTTAGCATTTGATAACTTCTTTGCTTCGTATCCACTAATGCAATACCTTTATGAAAAAGGGATTTACTCCACAGCAACAGTAAATTTGAACAGAGCGGATTTACCAAAGTTTATGAAACCCATCAAAAATGATAAAAAGAAAGAAAAAGAACGGAAAGAGAAACTAAAACTTACAAGAGGACAATATATATGGAGAATGAAAAATGACGTAGCATTCATGGTTTGGAAAGACACGAAAAATGTGCATTTTTTAAGTAAGGTGCATCAGGGAAAGATCGTACAAGGGCTAAGATCGTAGGAATTATATTACCGCTGCATTTGGCAATATTTTTAACTGTTGACAACGTAGCGTTACGCGGCATTTTGTTGTGCCCGTCCCATTGGTCTGCGTCTAGCGCTACGCCAAGCCGGACGGGTGTTTTAATGATCTAAGTGAAGTTATAGACTAGACGTGCTTTTTGAGAAGATCCGATCTTACCCCAAGGAATTTTCACAGACAATTTGGTAAGTAGTTTTAATTTTTTTACTAGTTTCGTAATTGTTTATTAATGAGCGTTATATGACGGTTTAATTAGATAATTGAAATCACGCTGAAGACGTTTGCGGGCCGAAATCCGATCTTACCCCTCGAAAATATCAATAGGTAAAGATCGGACTAAAAAAAATCGGTCTATACCGTTAAAGTGCTTCTCAAACTTTTTTTAATCTATATTTTACACTACTGGGTCAAGGTCCCTCCAATTCGATATATGCACTTATAGTATTTTTTTGGGTATTGCTTTTATATTTTTATTTACTCGGTAGGACTATTTTGAGCAACTGTTGTTAATATTTTTTTCTAATGGGTAGTTATTTATTACCAAATTTTCAGTTTTGCTGATAATGATCGAAAAGGAGACCTAAAATTTTGATGTAAAAGGACAGTAATAATATAACACCAACATTCAATATTTATTGTTTAATAGTTAGTTACGCTGGAAAGGGAAAGACAAGACATCGAAATTATGACTGCTTTGTGACGACATTAGCAAAGAGTTTGCAAAGTTATTTAAATACCAGGGATCCACCCTGGTTTCACACGGGTGATTTCTGGATTTCAACAACAGCGCCACCTACTGGGCCCTGTGAATCTTAACCATTCTCGAATTAACTTAATTACACACACAAATATTCAAAGCCATTTGAAGGAGATCAGTTACATATACACGGTCAATAAATTAAAAACACAGAGATGACTATTTAATACTCATATATTTTAATATATGATATTTTAAATATAAACACAATACATGAAAATAATTTTAAATAGGTACCAAATTCCTCCAATTTTTTCGGTCACATGCTGCTTCCCACCAGTCTTCCCGAAAGTTTCCGAAATAAAAATATTTTGCAACAAAATTTTTATTTTTTACAGATTCGCCATGCCTAAAACTACAGCCGAACATCACAAAGAGCAATTGCGTACTCGCAAAAAGACTTGGAAACTGCTGTAGAAAAAGTAAGAAAAAAAGAATTAACTAACTATGCTGCATCAAAACTTTACGGGATTCCAGCATCTACCCTTAGTGATCGAGTTAATGGTAAAACAGGTTTAAAAAGTCGTACCCTAGGAAGATCACCTGCTATACCTTTAGATATAGAAACCAAACTAGCATCAGGTCTACGTACAATGGAAAAAATGGGGTTGGGGCTTATCTAAATCTGAAGTGATTGACATAGTGTCAGAGTTTATAAAGAGAAATAAAATAAAAACTGCATTCATAAATGATATACCAGGGAACGATTGGTTTCTTTCGTTCCGAAAGCGGCACAAGCTATCCATTAAAAAACCTCAACCAATAGAGTACCTCCGAAAACGCATGACAGATCCTTTTGTAATACACGAATATTTCACTTTACTAGGAAGCACCCTTGAGAAGTTGAACCTAAACAACCCGCATAGGATTTGGAATTTAGACGAGACCTCTGTATGTTTAGATCCAACAAAAACGAAAGTTGTTGGCGCAGTAGGCGCACCATGCACAAGGACAACGGCTGGATCTGCAAAAGAAAATATCACCGTGTTAACGACTGTCAACGCGGTTGGCATCAAATTGAATCCTTTAATTGTATTTAAAGGGAGCTACGTATATGACCAATGGATGGCAGATCAAAATGAAGAATATGATTTTGAAGTTGCTTATTCTTCTAGCAAACGCGGTTGGATGGAGACCGAAATATTTTATAATTACATGGTTAAGGTCATAATTCCAAGTTTAGGAGAAGAAAGACCATTGCTCTTAATTTACGATGGTCATAGCACCCACGTTGACGAACGAGTCGTAGCATTAGCAGCAGAAAACATCATAACCATTTTAAAACTGCCTACTCATACATCTCACTTGCTACAACCTTTAGACTTAGCGGTCTTCAAGTCATTTAAAAGTATTTGGGACAAAAAACTTGTGGAATGGCAACGCCAAAATGTCGGATTTAAAATACGTAAGAAAGAGTTTGCTGAAATGTTTGCACAAGCATGGAGTCAAACAACGCCAAAAGTGATTCCAAATGGCTTTATGAAAGGAGGTATTTACCCGTTTGACCCAAATGTTGTACCAAAAGAAAAAGATGACTCAGCGGCTTATAAAAGATAGCAAAATGAAATGATATATAAAGGTGGGCAAAGAAATTTAGCAAAACTCAAATCGCTGAATCAGTCATGTATAGACGTCTTAAACAAAGAAATGAAGATTGATCGTAAACTTCAGGACATTATTCACGTTAGCGCTGAAAATCGTGCAGAGTCGGTGAATTACGGTATTTCTTTTGAGGAACTGCTTTTAAAAAAAGGTTACGCAAAAACCACAAAACTCAAGAGTCAAAATGAAACGTATAGCAAAAGGAGCGGAAGTTATAACACACACATATTTGGAGAAAAAAAACGTAAAAAAAATTAGATCACAGTAGAAAAAGAACCACAAATTCAAAATTCAGAATCAAACTCCCATGTACACATTGATGATCATCAAGAACGTGGACCATCGGGAATATCAAAAGAAAAGTGTTCGATTAAGGTAAAAAATAATAAGCCTAAGAATCTTACAAAGAATAAAAAAAGAAAAAAACAGCAAAAACACGAAGTCAAAATCTGGGATGAAAAAAAGGAGTAAATAAAAAATGTTTAACAAATAACGCATCTACAGAAGTCTTAGATCTTTACAATAAACAAATTGTACCAAACGAGAACTCTCCAACTCAACGAATCAATATTAAGACTGAAGGTTGTTTGAAGAAAGGTATTCTCAAACAAAAAAGAAAACCTTTAAAAAGACAAGCCGAAAACTTGCAGAGGTCTTTAAGCACGACGTCTGAAAGCTGTGAAATGAGCTCACACAGTGATTCTGATTTACAAGGCATATTAAGTGATAATTCGAAATTTGTCATGTCTGATTGGTCGGACATAGATGATGAAAACCAAAGAAAAAACACTGATCTAGATTTATTAAAGACATCAGACATTGACATAATAAAAGCATTACAGATTGATGATATAATGGAGTTGACAGACACTGAAAATGGCCAAAAAAAGAAGCATTCAACGAAAAATGATAGAACACAAAGAAGCATAAATAACGATCTGAAGATGAATGATAATCCACAAAAAGAAAAAAAAATTAAGTGATGAGACAAAATATACAGAACTTAATAATAATAAAGTCACTGTTCTGTCATCAGTTCGATTCACACCTGAAAACCGACTTTTCATTGGTTTAAAAACTTGTGCAACCTTAAAACTTGAACCTGTGGATAAACAGTTTGATTTAAGTTCGAACCTAAAGCGTAAAGATTTACAAGGGGAATCTTTAGATAAAGAAAACACGCCAGTGAAAAGATTAAGAACTCCTGCAATGAAAGTAAAGAGTAATGATAAGGAGTTAATCAAAATCAAAAAACCACAGATTAGTGTAAAATTTGAATCTTCAAACAAAACAGCATATGACATGAAGAACAAAACCGAAAAACGACAAAATAAGGTAGGTACATCACAGACAGACGACTTCGAAAGCAAGGTAAGAGAATACGAAAGCTTGCTTTGTGAAAATGATAAAAAAGTGAAGAAGAATGAGTACAAAACTGGAGATACCGTCTTAACGCGTTATTATACTAAATCTTGGAAATACTATGTTGGTGTGATTGAAAATGCTTATTTGGCTACAAAAAAATACACTATAAATTATTACAAAACTATCGGCAGGAAAGGAAATGTTAAATTTGTTGTTCCTAAACGAAAAGATCAAGACTGCGTACCTGAAGTTTCAATCGTTAAAGAAATTGAACTGCTTCAGATAAATGAAGACCCCGATGAGTATGTGCTAATGAACGACAGTGACGAGATTTATTTCTAAAATATTTCACTAGGTACAGTGCATCTAAAAAAATAATGAATGTGGCCGAAAAAACAAAGCTGTGTTGGGAAAGGTTGAAACTCAATTTGTTGTGAATGTGTATTACTGCTAGTGCCTTCACTCACGTTCATTATAACCCTTGTCGCAATGTAATGAATACTTTTTGCTAAAAATAATTTACTTATAGAGAAACATATTGATTTTATAATAACTTTATTAAAAATACAAATGTTTAAAAATGTAAGTTTATTTACGAACGTTACATACACGATACCAAATATAAATAAGTGATGCTATGTTTTTGTTCTGAATGTTTTCATAGTATATTTGATTGTTTTTATATTTTTGTAAGTGTTCCAGGGTCACCCACGAAATTCAAATTTTCTTAAGCATTTTTTTTTTGCAAATTTCAGCTCATTTAGTTCCCGTTGATAAAAATACGCGAGTATGGCAGCAATGTTTTTAATCGTACAATCAATGTGGCTCTGAAAGTTTTGATTAGTTACAAATATGATTGGTTCAATAAAAAAGTACTTTTGGAACCACTTTCAACACTTTAGCAAGCATTTCAGCCATTTCGATTATTTTCATGATTCTTAATGAGTAAATGAATATCTAAAGGCGCAACATTTCCTTACACTAAAATCCCTCTCAGAAATGAGAGGAGGCCTGTGCTCATCAGTGGGACGTAAATAGGCTGTAACTTAAATAAATACCTAAAGGAGGTACAATTTTACCCTCGAATCACATTTTAATTAAACCATGAAAATTGAATTGTGTGAGCCACCCTGAAACATATAAACAGGTATTTAATAAAATTAATATTATTTTTTTATAGTCAAAGATTAGTTAAATTGCAAGTTTCATTAAGATGAAACTTATTAATTTTTTTCAACCTGTTAACATGACTAGTATCAAAAGACTGCATATATCAATAATTTGGATAATATTTAATTATGTGTGCTTAGAAGATAGCTACGTCAATACCTACTTTAACGCTTATTCTATTTGAAATTAATAAATGTCGTTTATCTATTATGAAATATTCTTTTAATATCTTCAATCTCAAAGAACTGACTTCCATCTAAATATTAAAAATATATTAATAATTGATTCATAAGTATATAATAATAAATAAGTACGAAGTTAAGTATTGGTAGTAGAATCAGCTAAATGAGAAATTGAGCAGCAAGTTAAATTATACCTTACATAATAAATAGGTATCATACGAATTTAATGAGCACTTTGGCACGTAAAAGTTTGAGAAACATAAAACCTCTGAATTTGCCTATGCGGGGTAAGATCGGACGTAAATACATATAAAACCTTTACTAGTACTCAATTTTGAAGGAATTTTTAGAAAACCCTTCAATATGTTTTTACTTGGATAAGATCGAATGTTTTCTTGTTATAGAGCTTACTCTTATTGTTATAGTGATGGTTTTAGGAAGTAGTCCGGTCTTACCCCATCAAGGTCCGAACTTTCCCTCGATATTTTGAATAGTTAGGTTATCTTTTATCATTTATAAAACTCCAATGCTTGTGGTTACGAAAACATCACAAATAGAAAACGAAAGCCTTGCTTATTTGCATACTATTAGATATTATTGAATTATTAGAGAGTAAATAGAGACGAGAAAAAAAATAATATTCCGAGACCATTTTAGTTTTCAGAAAAACCGTCCGATCTTACCCTGATGCACCTTACAGCATTTCACCCTAAACAAAAAACCGAGTGTCAAAGAACTATGAAAGATGGTTCCAAGAAAAAAATCCCCTGTCCTCTGGCAGCGGCTGAGTACACAAAGAGGATGGGAGGGGTGGATAGGTTTGACCAAAAACGTGGTTCCTATGAAGTTGGTCGCCGAAACAGACGTTGGTGGTGTCGAATCTTTTATTTTTTGATTGACTTAGCTATCACTAACGCGTACATATTGTACTTGACTTCGAGTAGAAATCCAGTAAAGCTGACAAATTTGCAATTTCGCGTAATGTTAGCCAGGTCACTTATCAGCGACTACTCGTCGAGAAAAAGGAGCTTAGGTAGCGCACCTAATTTTGTCGCCAAGAAGAATCGCGTCGCGGTCAGTCCTCACTATCAAAAACCTGTAGGAGTTCCTGATGATATCCGATACAAAGACGTCGGAATACACCTCATTGACAAGTCTAACACGCGGTACAGGTGCCGTTTGTGCAGTACTAAGACAAATAACAAAAAAACCTATTTCTCCTGCACGACATGCAAGGTATTTCTTTGCGCTTATCCCTGTTTCAGTCAATTTCATCAGAAACCTTAAAAATCAATTCAGTTTTTGTAATTGTATTCAAGTAATTATAAGAGCCAAAGTTGATTGATCTCAAAAAAATAAACCTAATTATAAGCAAGTATAGAGTTAGAGAAAAGCATTCCTATATTTAGTAAACTGAAGATATTTAAGTTTGAAGACATCTATTGTCCCTTTTTAATAATATTTGTGATTTTAAGTAAATAAATATATTGTAACAAACTACATTGTCTTTAATTTACTTAAATTATGCCACTTTACTACTACCTCGGATGGGCAGAGGGACATATTGTGCCACCAATTTTGCCGTTTATTTTCCGAAGATTTTCCGAACTGAAAAACTCGCAAAAATGCTTATATGTGTGTCCTTAACAACATACTAAAATTTCATTTTCGAACCTTTTCTGGTTCTCTCTGCCTTATAAAGGGTTAAGTTTTCAGTGTGTTTAGTTTAGTTAATATAACCTCCTATTATTGATATGCTTGAATATATGCTTAGCCGCCATATTTTCAGAATGAAACATGACGTATCTGTATTAAAAACCTCACGGCAATATTAGAAGTCTTTATGTTAGGGTTAACATTACCTTTTCGAACATTTTTATTTTATGATAATTTTGTCACTTATCGGTATTATAAAACATAAGAAAACTCACTCGGGTTGCTCGAAATGACTTAGCATGCTAGAGAGGTGTGTGCTCGGTGTGAGGTATGTGCTCGGGGTTTCTCTGCGTGATAGATCAATTTCAACTGAATTTTTTTGTTTATTTTGCGTAGATTAAATGTATATTCAAGCTTCGTTTATTACAAAGTCGAAAAGACAAAGAGGTACAACCGTATCTCATTTTAATTGTTGTATGCAACGCTTAAGGAATGACAAAATCAGTTATTTTAATTGAGTAAGTAACATTGAATTAGAAAATAATAGGCATGTACTCTTAAGCAGAGCATAAGGCACGATGGTCCTATTATTTACAAAAAAATGTTTCATTTAGACATTTAAATTAAAAGTTATGTTGAACCAAAACATTTGTAATGTTCGCTCTTTACGCCCCTGGGAATTAATTTCAAGAAATTAAGTCGCACAAACAATTTCACATGTACTTACTTTGTCTGTGGACTTTAATAATTTATTAGCCCTTCAGGTGGGTCCCGTTTTTATTTTCCGCGGGAAATGTATTATTAAGTTCAAGGATGATTTCCTTTGTGGAACACAGCGGATGTTTTCCAGCGTTGTAACGGTATGAACGGCGCTTTTCTACCGATCTTATTAAATATTACAAATGTTGCGACGGTTGTATTGATTCTGCTAGATTTCATGCTTAGTTGTATTGATTATTTAAAACTTCTTCAATTATTATTAATTTTAACGTATTAGAGTCACGTTGTAGCTAGCTATACAATGGATGTAGCACGAATGGGCTACAACCATAGTATAGCTAGTAGTATAGTATAGCGCCTCGACCGGGGTGGTATTTACACAGAGAATACCAGCGTAAAATAGCAGCTTAATGCTGTTGTGTTTCGTATGTTGAGTGTAGATAACCAGAGACCCTTTTTACTGGAAATGAGGCATTCCATCTTAGTCCTCAGGAGTGACAACGCATCTGCATTTTGATTCTTAATCAAGAATAGATGTCGATGTCTATAGCCACAGCATCCACTTACCATTAGTTGGGCTGTGAGCCCTTTTTCTATAAAAACGTAATTAAATTGCATAATTGAAAACTATATTAATTTCCCGAGATAGATATATAATTAATAAGTGAACATCGGCTTTGTTTGATCGACTCTAGCCCTACTATAGAAACTTATGAACAAACTTTATATCGTTGAATGAAACTAATTTTACGCATTTTTATATTTTGTCCTGTAATGAATGTTATTATTGTGTCATCTTTTTCTTTGTGGTTAATATTATCTAATAGATAAAAATACATATAGGGGTACTCGCTTAGAAATGTAATATGTTTTTTTGCCTCAACTGTGATGGTGATGCAATTGAATTATCCCTCTTCCTGTGTATACCTTGAGATGTGACGTTTGCAGGATATATCAAGGATTTAGGATCAATAATTATCCGAATTCAAAATCCAACTGCAAATACAACCATGGCGATGGAAATATAAGAATGGGATTAAGAAATTTAATAGCTTGTACCGCGCTTCTCGCTTTTTGTTACCGTTACATCCTATTAAAGTCAACGCTGGACGTAGGCCTACCCCATAGATTGCCCCATAGAGGGGATTTTGCCATTGTTGCCACGCTTGGTAAGCGAAGAATTGGCAACGGCAGTTTTCTCGTTTTTATTTGTTATTAAGGAAGACACTGCTGATGATATGCGGTAGTGGATATTCTTACACCATCATTACACGGTCATTTTACGCATTTTTTTTGAATGAATGAATGAATGAAAATGAAACATGACACAGTCATTATTTGCGGTTAAGATTATTTATTAGATAAAAATATCTCTATATGGATACTCTCTTAGAAATGTAAGTGTTTTTGTCACAATTGTGACGGTGATGCAATCGGATTATTCCTTTTCTGTGTGTATCTTAAGATGAACGTTTTGCGTGATATATCAAGTATCCGTGAGCAATAAATGTGACGTTATCCGTGAAATATCAAGATATCCAACTGTGAAGCAATACTCTAATTGCTATGGTAATGTATGGCGTTTTGCGTGATATATCAAGTATCCGTGAGCAAATAATTATCCGTGAAATATCAAGATATCCAACTGAGCAAATAATGCTATGGTAATGTGACGTTTTGCGTGATATATCAAGTGTCCGTGAGCAAAAATGAGTTATCCTGAAATATCAAGATATCCAACTGAGCAATACCGTAATTGCATGGTAATGTTGACGTTTTGCGTGATATATCAAGTATCCGTGAGCAATAAGTTATCCGTATATTCAAGATATCCAATGAAGCAAACCTAATGCATGGCAATGTGACGTTTTGCGTGATATATCAAGTATCCATGAGCAAAAGATGTGACGTTTTGCGTGATATATCAAGTATCCATGAAGCAAACTCAAGCTATGGTAATGTATGACGTTTTGCGTGATATATCAAGTATCCGTGAGCAATAATTATCCGTAAATTCAAGATATCCAACTGAATGCAAACTCGTAATTGCTATGGCAATGTATGACGTTTTGCGTGATATATCAAGTATCCGTGAGCAAAATACTTATCCGTGATATATCAAGATATCCAACTGAGCAAACCAATGCTATGGCAATGTATGACGTTTTGCGTGATATATCAAGTATCCGTGAGCAATAATTATGCGTGAAATATCAAGATATCCAACTGTGAGCAAGTAATTGCTATGATGACGTTTTGCGTGATATATCAAGTATCCGTGAGCAAAAATGTGACGTTATCCGTGAAATATCAAGATATCCAACTGTGAATGGCAATACTCGTAATTGCTATGGCAATGTATGACGTTTTGCGTGATATATCATGTATCCGTGAGCAATAATTATCCTAATTCAAGATATCCAACTGTGAATGGCAATATACTAGTAATTGCTATGGCAATGTATGAATTGGACCTTAAGTATGCACTGAAGTTCGCTGAACGAGACATGCAATCGTCTTTTGTGCCATATAGATATGTAATAATAGCTTGTACCCGTCAACTTTGCTGGGCGTAAATTAAATTTTAGAAGATAGGTACCTAATAATTGTTATAAATCTTATTCTATGTAGTCGGGGTCGTAGTCGGATTAAGCCATGTAAAGAAAGAAGCCTTTAGGCAATGCGAGTATCGGGCCTCTTTTATTCCAACTACATGTTTGACGACTCCGTGGCACAGTGGTTTAGCAATAAGTGGCTGCACTGGGGGTCGCGGGTTCGAATCCCGCACGGAACAAGTATTTATATGGCCTACAAATAATTGTTCCGGATCTGGATGTTTGTCCTTGTGCAATTTATGTTTGTAAACTGCCCCCACGATACAGGAGAAAATCCTAGTGTAGGGGTAACGTTTTTTAAAAAACAAAAAAAATGTATCACGTGAAAAGTTTTTGAATGACTTCTATGTCAAATTTCATTAGAATCCGTCCAGATATTCAAACATGACAAACATTCTTTTACATTGATAACATTATGAAGCTATTACAAATTGCTTAGCTCTAGAGGAATATTCGAAGAATTCAATTTATCCACTCAACTTCAGTGTTAGAGGTTACAAAATTAAGTTTTAACTGAATATTATTTGACAGGCATCCCGCTTTGAGCATTTTATAAACGTGGTATTAGAAGAGCGAAAACGTTTAATGGATATAACATACAAAATTGATTTGTAAATTAAAGTAAAATAAAAAAATACTATAAAGTTTTTATATTTCGATAACAGTTTTTGCTAGGTGATCTGATGCCTATGATATGCTCTTTAAAGTCTTAATTTTAATTCTCACTAACTCAGTTTTTATAATTTTAACGTCCCAAACGGACAAACTGATTTTGGTTTAGTTGTTTTTGGTAGGAAGGTGACTTGATCGACAGTGTTTTAACTATGATTCAAGAAAATATTTTTACTCGTTTGAATACCATCAGTACAGATCTTACAGCTTATTTTTTTGCTAATTTTTTCATATGCTTATGTACCTTTTCCTTTATTAACAAAAATATGGTAATTTGTAATACATACCTATTGATTTTAAACAACCTTAAATAACTTCGCAAATCTGATTTCCGTTGTTCATATCAGAAGACAAATACCCAAATGTAGTTTTTTTGATCGCTTTCTAATTTAATATAAAATCTATAATTAACTAATAGTAATTTTGCTTTCGCATCCACTCATAAATGGAGTCCACTCTCGAAGCAATTTACGCGTCAAAGTATGGTAAAATTATTTACTATCTTTAACCAAGTTGCGCACATAATTGGATGAACTTATTGCGAAAAACCCATCAGGATAGGTAAGTTTAATGAAGTAATCGGAGACCGGATTAGAAGCGATCTTGAGCGACACCGAGTACAGAATGTTGATTGATGATGTACGTTCTCTGATGTTAGTATTTTTTTTTTCAATATTTGTTATGTAATCGTTTTACTGTAATGTCGATGTTGATGTGCTTTAAAAATTGTGATGTCTGAAGGCGTACAACGGCTACGGCTACTGAGCAATTTATCCCAATAGTCGTGTGCTTATTAATGTAATTGAAAGGCTCAGTTTGATTCTTCTTTTATAAAACTTAAGTGATAAACAATCTTATAATCCACATGATGGCTAGGATGAGTGGCTACTTGAGTCCATGGACACGTGCAGCTAATTTCAAACAAAGAAAGCTGCAGCCACATGTGTTGTCTGAGGACTAATATGGAATGCCTCACGTCCTGTAAACATGTTGGCTCTCTGTACTTCAGACCGCAAGACTGCAGTGCAAGTTCTGGCTATTTGGCGATAGGAATGCCTAAAATGTTTTTTTTATAGGATAAGATGACAAACGAGTACACAGTCCACGTGATGGTAAGTGGTTGCTGTGGCCCATAGACATCTACATCTATCCTCGATAACGAATCAAAATGCAAACGCGTTGTCACCCGTAAGAACTGAGATGGATAGCCTCGTTTCCAGTAAAAAAAGGTCTCCGGTTGTCTACACTCTCCATACGTTACACAGCAGTATTAAGCTACTATGTTACTCTGGTATTCTGTGAGAGCGTTGTCCTCCCCTGGTCGAGCCGACCCATCCGTGCTACAACTTTACTACTAATATAACTGCAGCGTGGCTCTACCATGTATAAAAAGTTAAAATGTTTCCATTCTTGATATAGTAACAGAGTATATAGGGCACAGGCTTTCTGAAATTACTGAGATGATTTTGAAACAGTCCGCCACGGCTCTCTGATTAAGAAATTGAAGAGACAAGCGAACTATTACTCCACCTGATGGTAAGTGGTTGCAGCAGGCCATTCAATACCTGCGACCAACTTGAAACAAAGGAAGCTACAATAATTGTGTTGTCACCACTTAAAACGAAGGTGGAATTTTTCAGCCTTCAACTATACAGTCAGTATAGTCTGTTAATCGCAAGAATCTCTAATTTGCAAAAATTGCGACATGAAATTGTATGCTTTTTAAAAATATTCCATAACAAGGAAAATAAACGGAAAATTGTTTGTGGTTGTAATAGAAGGTCCTTCTTTATTCTGTGGTCTTAAGACAGGAAAGAAGCCTGAACATGTATCAGGTATTTACTAATCAGGTATTATACTATCAGGTATTACAAGCTGATTTTGTTCACTAATTACAGTCTATCAAAAATCCATTGTTTGATATAGGCCTTCCTAAGAGAGGAGATCACGGTTAATGGAAGAGAATGGAAGGAGATAAGCCGTATGACCCCAAATAACCTGAAATAAGAGCTGGAAGAAGAGGTTATATATGTAGCCCATCAACGTAAGTAGTATTTTATATACATAAAAGCTGCATACAGTTTCTTAGAGCCGATTGTAACGGGACCACAGTAGGAAACTAGAACTTGTTTCTTTATTTCTAGTGAATGTATAGTAATGAAGCTCGATAAGGTATCTGTTCTTAAATATAAAACCACCTGTGATACTAGTCTGACAGCCTAGTACTAACGGTAACTTCTTTGCTGGTCCGGTTGTCAGGATTTTTAATTAAGATTTGCCATTTACGAGATGTCTTAGGAAAAAATACACCGAATGTATTTTTCACCAACTGCAAATATAACCTAAACGCATAGCACCTGCGAACAGACAAGAGTGTCAATTAATCTCACAGATATGCAAAACTCAAAGTCGTAGTACGAGTAGTAACCGGTGATCCTAAACTTAGCGCTTCCAAGACCGTCTGCTCTAAATATTTAATTTTGATATTTATTTCAAGAACCACGCGATGCTGATGGTGATGGGACGATCGACCTCTATAAACATGTGGCACACCAGCTCAATATTTTGGGTGCAGGTCTATAAACTGACGTAACTATCATGTTTGTTATTGGCTCGTTTGAAGGATTATTTAATTATTTAAATTTTTATAGGTAAAATATTACAAACTTTGAATAATTAATAAAAAACAAAAACTCAAAAAATGGCCGGACCGATTTTGATGAATTTTTGTGTGCGTTTGAATTGGTCCCTGGATGATCAAAACGATTCGCAATTGGTAGGTGGCGCTGTTGTCGAGATCCAGAAATCGCCCGTGCGAAACCGGGCCGGATCGCTAGTAGAATATATTTATATTTCTAATATTATATTTTTTATATTTTTTTAGCTTTTGAGCTTCCGCACGAAACAAGTATTTCTCCTACAAATAATTGTTCCGGGTCTGCAAGTTTGACTTGTGCAATTTATGTGCGAAATGCAACACAGAAAAAAATCAGTGTTTTTCTAGTAAAAAGTAAAGTAAAGTTACAGCCTATGTACGTCCCACTGCTGGGCACTGGCCTCCTCATTTCTGAGAGGGTTTTAGGGCAAGGAAGTGTCCGCCGCGCTGCCCCAATGCGTGTTGACGAACTGTTGGCGAACTTCACATGTCTATTTGTAAGACATGCAGGTTTCCTCACGTTGTTTTCCTTTACCGTCGAGCACGTGGTCAAAACAATCTGCACTTAAAAATGCAATTAACAATTCCATTGGTGCCGGCGGGGAGCGAACCCGGGTTACTCGCGTTCTGTTATAATTACAGCGAGCGCTAACCATCTGAGCTACCACGGCTTTCTGTTTTTCTATTTAGGAAAAGAAGCTTAAGCACGTGCGTAACTACCGACACAACCCTTCAAAATATTAAGATATCGTAGCAGCAATCTTACCTCCTCCACCCGCAACTAACAACTTTTATAGGTCAGTATTTTACAGCTGCTCTAATCCCGGCTACGTTGAGATAAGTCCCGTAATAACGTTAACGTCTCTATTTGAGATTTAATTAAATTAATACCGCTACGGCGTTCGTAAAACTGTCGCTCGAGTGTTTTATTGTAAGTTGGAACACGTTATATGTCGATACTATCATCGGAACAAACTTTTCTTTCACAGTTAATGTCTTCTGGAAAGCTACATTTATGTAGTGACACGATAACAATTTGAGCAAAGACAATACAATATTGTTTAAAGATTATATTTATGACTTATTATATTTTACACCTGAAGTGTTTTATTTTTTATTTTTATATATTTACTTCATTGAATAATTTCTTATATTTACACGAGTACTACACATTTCACGGATTTTATCGCGTATAATTTTAACTTTTTTAATTCCCAGCGTTGCAGGTACTTTATAGCACCGGGTCATCATCATCATCATCATCATCAGTGATTGACTGCAGACTGAGGTTTTTGACTTATTGAAATCGGGATGGCTCCGGGATGTCTGTAGTATTAGTATGTCAACATGTTCAGGATAGTCCCAACCTTCATATTAGTTTTGATAGACCACAAATCTCGCAAAAGAACACCGATTCCTACCAAGGATATTCGCGAGACTGGTATTAAAATACATCCTAATCTCAATAGAGAAATTGGCTGGGTACCACCTGTTTGGAATCCCACAATTAAATTAAAATGTCAGTATTATTAATAGTGTGTCAGGACAATTCATGATTCAAATAATTTTTGTATAATTAATGAAATTAAATTATAATATTTACAATTAAAACTAATTATACACAATATATAAAAAAAGAAACTATAATATAGAAAAACTAACACTAAAAATTTAAATAGCCAAAAAGGCCTGCTTCCCGTGGTATAGTGCCAAGAACGCTGCCTGCGTTTCCTCGCTGAATAGTTATACTCGTACTTAGCCTTTGAGCTAGGAAAGAACCAGCCCTCTTATCACCAGCAGCGACGACCAGCCGTGGATACAGTTCATTTAAGAACTTCACTGCACGTGGACCCCACGGACCGATAGTTTCTACAGCAAATGGCACAAATATGTAGTCATTTCTCAAAGACTCATATTTGCGCCATTTTCTAAATTCGGCTGCCTCTGATGCCGCCCCGGCTCTAAAAGAGGTACCCTTGAGATGAGAGACCACCAAATTAAAATTAAATTAAATCCAAACCAAAGCATACTAGGCACTGTAAGACTTCAAGATACTGTAAGCTCGTGCTGCGTAGCTCGGACCAAAAATTGATAGTTAAAAGTTGAAGGGTAGCCTTCGTTAACAATGACACCTGGACGTCAAACACTTCAGTCCCCCCGTGACCATGGGTGCTGTAAAGTGCTCAAAACGCCGTGAATTAAGAAAGTTAAAATTAAACGCGATAAAATCTGTTAATAGTTACCTTCTTTACTTACTTTGTTTGTCTTGTTATGGTCTTTGTGTCACTGAGATTGTATTATGGTTTTACCTGATCTTATCGTATGAACAGTTACATCAGGTTCGACTCGGTGACTGTGTTCTTCAGTCTAAAAGCCCGTCGCTAAACGTGGAGCTCTGCCATTGTAGAGAGGACCTTGATCATTACGCTTGGTAGGCAGACTGGCGATTAGAAGTGGACGTGTACATATCTTTGACGCTACTTCTTGCCGCCGGTTTGGGTACTTTACGCCTGGCGTAAACGAGATGGTTATACCGCTGTCTGTCAGAACAAAAGTCAAAACTAATAGAATTATGGTATAGTATCGATTTTCTTCCAAGTCTTGGTATAGAAAGCAGGAATAAGTGTCTTTTATTTTCGAAAATATGCAAGTATTCGCTCGGTATTATGATGCAATTGAAAGATTGAATCAATAACTAAAAATGCTATGTGCAATACAAGACATTGAAATTGCAAATGGATATAGACTTTACTTGACGATAATAGAGTCATCAACGCAGCTTTTAACGTTAAGCATCTTCAAAAGGATCAAAAAGGGTCTCGTTCGACTCGATTAACTTTATTTAAGCCGACTTAAAGAAGGGGAGATACTTTTTTGTATGTGTGCTAACTACTACTAACTGAAGTCGAAGTTGTAATACTTCTATACGCTAAGTATTAAGACGGACTCCTGAAGCTTGTATGTGGAAATTATTTTATTCTCTTTAGTTTTTTGAGGTTGGCTTTTCTATTTTGTCAAAGATTAATTTTAGTGCGATCTTTTTCTGCGAGACTATTGTTGCCTTTCACAAAAACAAGAATGCTTTAAACTGCCATAAAATTAAATTTTATTCTTCTTCATTACTCCGCAAAATATTTCTGGTGAATTTGTTCCCCTTTCATTCCGTTACAGCCTATTAAAGTCAACTGCTGAATATAGGCCTCTCTATAGGTGGAATATTTGCCATAGTTGCCACCCTTGGAAAGCGGAATTGGCAATCGCAGTTTTCGTCTTTAGTCATTAGTAGAAAGATTATGATGATTACGACACCCACGGGATGATATGGGATAGTGGATATTCTTAAACCGCAATTACAACGTTTATCCCTTCCGTTGTTTCCCACAAGCTTCTATAATGATTAAGGCATTTACTCTCGTCACTTCTGCTCGTCGGCTGTCCGGGCGATATTACGCCTCACGTAAGAGGAATGATTATACTGCCATCTATCTAGATTCAGCTCATATCTATATACATTCAGATCATTGTGGTATAATCCCATAGTCGCCTCTTACTACAACCCCGGTACGAAATAAAATGTGACGGATTCTCTTACGCTATTGTATGGTACACTAATAATTTCTTACTTCTTCTTGTTTGTGTTTTGATTAATAGAATAAGCCTGACAAACGAGCACACAGTCCACCTGATGGTAAGAGAACGCTGTGGCCCATAGACACATCTGCATTTATCATATTAAGAATCAAAATGCAGATGCGTTGCGAGCCATGAGGACTGAGATGGAATGCCTCGTTTCCAGTAAAAATGGTTTCCGGATCTCTACACTTACCATACGAAACACAGCAGCATTAAGTCGCTATTTTACGCTGGTTTTCTGTGAGAGCGTGGTCCTACCGCGGTCGAGCCGGCCCATTCGTGCTGCAACCACAATTATTTTATATTATGTATTATGTATGTATTATTATTTTATGTATTATGTATGTAATAATTATAAGATAGGTGTTTTGCATTATGATTACTTCAAAATTTTTTTACATCAAAAATATTTTTTAGTCGAAGCTTTACGTGTTTGCGATTTTTTTTTATAGTAAATCAATAACAACATGCATGATGCAATACAATAAATTTGTATTGCATCGTAAAGTAAATCCGATATAAGCTTTCGTTAGTTTTATGTGCCACAAGGGCAGTGTGGAATTTCTTGAGATACTCTGTCATGTGTAGTTCATGCATGTCTTCTTATATCTTTTTCTTCTTGTATTCTTCTGCTTATATATAAAATCAATTGCTGTCCGTTTGTCTCTCTAAAACTCGAAAACTGCTCGAACGATTTCGATGAATTTTTGTGGGAGTATTTGAGTGGGTGCCTGGATGGTATTTTTTAATAGGAAAAGGGGTGACAAACGAGCACACAGTCCACCTGATGGTAAGTGGTTGCTGTGACTCATAGACATCCACATCTATCCTCATTTGCGAATCAAAATTCAGAGGCGCTGTCAGCCTTGAGGACTAAGATGGTATGCCTATTTTCCAGTAAATGGGTCTCCGGTTCTCTACACTCACTATACGAAACACAGCAGCATTAAGCTGCTATTTGAAGCTGTTATTCTGTGAGAGCGTGGTCCTTCCCCGGCCGAGCCGACCCATTCGTGCTACAACCATACAATCAGTATAGCTGCAGCATGGCTCTACCACGTACCTACCTAAAGAATGGTTTAAAAACTCAGGTGGACGCGGTAGGTGGTGGTGTTGTTGATATTCAGAAATCACCCGTGCGTGGTCGGGGCTGATTGCTATTTTTATATTTAAGTAGAAAAATGTCATCTTGTGATCAAGTCGTAAAATTAAAATTGGTTGTGAAATCGAGGCGAGTCGTTATTGATCGAAATTTCGTAGCGTCGCGTCGTATTAAAGCGACCCCGGTATGCAGATTTGCGAAAGAGCATATCGTCTTGTTTTTATTTTTGAAACTTTGTCAGCTATGCGGCGCGCGGTCTAAGAAACCCCACTGCTATTTATTGCAGTTTGGAACTTTGCAGAGAGAATTTCGGCGAGCTTAAGAGTGTATTATTAATATTTTTCAAATGTTTTTAAATTCTTTTTAAGCTTTGCGAAGTTAGGCTGTAGTGTTTCATGCGATAAACGCTCGCAAAGATTTCACCTTAGCAACCTGAGTTTAATTTCCTCCAGCACCAATGAAATTGTTAATTTAAAGTGCTTATGTATCTAGGAGGAAATAACGTAAGTTAGAGCTAATATTTGTGTAAACATACAACTTGTTGATGCTTTGATTACCACCACGTCACTTTCACTATTGAATGACGGTGTCCTTACGATATTTTAAAATTTACCCTCGACCCTATCGCATACATTATTTGGCCGTTAGAAAATTTAAGCTCTCCCGTCGGACATGGTATTCAACCCAAGAAGGGGTATCGGACAAGGCCTTGTGTTGTAATTTAGGTTTTCAATATGTATAAAGCAGAGTTGTAAGCTCATAAACTTCAATCAATCAATCAAATTCATTTATTTGCATAATACAGGTATAAGAGTTGTTACAAAAAAATTAGAATATGTACACTGTATTATTACCTTATGAGGTGTGCAAATACTTTACAATATAGTCTACGCATTACTAATTCAATAATGGTGCTTTGAAATAAAATTAAGAATAAGAACAAAAAAATATTGTCAATAGTCGAGTCTATAGTGCTAATTGTTGTCATACTAAATACCTTGATATTATATAAACTCGAAATTAAATATTTTTGATAATACGAATAATCAAATCCAAAAATGTTGTCATACAAAATTTAAGTTAAATTATAATTTAATATACTAATCTTATTAAATTGTTAAACCAACACAATGTGTCACATATAAAGTAAATGTATAAATTACTATTATTCAGTTATAATTAAATTCAAATTATTATTATTAAGTTACAATTAAATTAAAACTATTGCTATTAAATTATAATACATATAATTACATATATTATAATTTAAATAGCGTGATTTAGATTTCGGTTCTGGTTCGGTACGTTTTCGTAATTTTGGCGCGGTGACAGCACTACGACGGCATTAATATTCAAGAGGAGTTAGTAAGACTAGTCAGTCGAGTCTCCTAACTCATATTCATGCTTGTTTAGTTTGAGTTACAGAAATAAAAGTATTTGTATTTGAATGATGTGTTTCATAATGTCCTCTAGAACGAATGTCGGTCACGACGGCCTGCCTGCCCAAGTGTATGCGCAAGCCCAGGTGCACTCTCCATTCCCTCACTCTCATAGTCCAATGGGACGGTAAACCGACACAACCGGAGAGAGATCAGTCGCAGGAACAACGGCTTTACGTGTTTTCGAGGCACATAGGTGAGAGACACTGCCAATTTTTCTGACTCCGGGCAGCTACTGAGAATATCTCTACGGAAAAACTCCAAAAACTGGATTCGAACCCGGGACCTCATGATCAGCAATCACATTACTGCAACCACTAGACCAACGAGGCGCTCAGTTATGTGAATTTGCACGTACATTGGACGTACTATAATATGTCCTACGTGGAGGAAAAATTTTTCGATTATATTAGGTTTGTCGCTGTAGTCGAAAATCGAACATCTGTGTCAGGCCATAACTTTTTATTAAATAATACTAAAAGTGGATTTGGAGATTATCTCGCATTTTTGTTAATACTGTATTCAAATCACGATGTTTTCGGCTGCTGCGAGCGTAGCGGTCACTTACATGTTATTTTTCTTGACAGACATTTAAAAATTATTCATTATTATAACTAATGACTCTACTAAAGTCGCGCAAACACAGAAATGTCTGTTACAAATTAAATGTTAAATTTGATTTAAGATTTTATATGAATGTCTGGCATTTATAATTTTCACTTTTTAGTATTAATTACGACAATAGACAAAAAAAAACTAAAGCTAAAAACTTTAACTATCGTTCAGTGCTACTCCCCTTGCTGTACCTAGTACCAAGAACGCTGGCTGCGTTTCCTCCTTGAATGGCTATACATAGCATTCGAACAAAAAAAAAAAAGATCTACCCTTCACTGCACTTTCCAGTTAAGGATTTTTCTATCTATGTACTCTACTCTTACTACATACAGCATCAACGTCATCATCATCATTACCATCATTATGATTATAGCCCATCGCAAGTCCTCTGCTGAACATAGTGCTCGCCCATAAATTGCCACAAAGCACTGTCATGAGCCATGTGTTCTGTGCTTAACATTCATCTATGCGCTATCTTTAACAACATTAGACAAGACGTTCCGAGGTGTTAAAGTTGAAACTTTGTTAAGGGGAAATATAACCTCAAATGGCTTAGCAAGATCCTCCGTTATGCCGAAAGTATTGCAGCATTAATTTTGAAATAAATATATGGTAAAGTTGAGGATTAATGTTAAGGTTTATGTTAGACGAAAACACGATTCCGTAAAATTTTCTCGATAGAAAAAAAATTCAAAGTTACCTCCAAACTGAACAATAAACCGCTGTTATTCATAAAATACTTTAAATAAGATCATGAAACTTTGCATACTAACTGAACTAACCATAAAGCAGTGCTTATGTTATTTACTTTTTTTTAAATATCATTATTTTCACTGTAAAAAGAAATTACCTAAACTATCGGCGCGTAAGCTTGGTTCCTGTCGCTCCGTTAGTATTGCTCCGACTTTTGAAGGGAGAAGTTGTGTCGCTTACGATCAGAAAACACATTACGCAACAGGAAGACGTAAAATTAAAATGGGAAATAACCGTTATAAAAATAAGAAGCGACTGGGTTGGCGTTAAGAAACAGGCATATATATGATAAACATAATGAAATAAGTATCTAACGACCTATCTACTTAGAGTATTAGTGATTACAAACATGTCGGTACATAGCATACGACGCGCGGGGAAGTGGGGGCGAAATTAGAATTTGAGCTGACTTACTCTCACCTCTTAAGTCGTTTTCTTTAACAAAATAACAGTGTAGTGGTGGTGTAAGAATATCCGCTATCCCACATCATCCAGTGGGCCGTGGGTGTCGTAAGAGGCGACAGAGGGAAACAGATGATGATGATGATCATGATGATGTTGGGCAGCAGCGTCTTTCTAATAACGATTAAAAATAAAAATAAAACTGCGGTTGGCAACCGTGTCAACTATGACAAATATTCGATCATGAGCGAGGCAACCTATGGGTTAGCTCTGTGTCCAAGATTGTACTTTAATGTAACGGTAATGCATATTTAATGAAAAAATATACTGTGTAAAAAGCATTTTCACTAGAGACTTGTAAATTATATAACGTACTTCGGTCGTTAATATCTGTCTCTATCCTCTCTACAAGAGAGGCCCATTTCTCTTCGGATCTCAGGACCCTTCGGACCTGCGCAAATACACATATATCTAAGGATATAGGAAAGTATATCTATATATATATATATATATATATATATATATATATATATATATATATATATATTTTAAAATAATTCGTCGTGCGTTAGTCTCGCTAAAACTCAAAAATGGCTCGACCGATTTAGATAATTTTTTTTGTGTTTGTTTAAGTGGGCCCCTGGAAGGTTTAGATTCATAATTTGACCTGGTAGGGGCTGTTGTCGAGATCCAGAAATTACCCGTGCGAAGCCGGAACGGATAGCTAATATATGTTAATAGTAATTAATTTATTTCAGACTAATTATCCGTATTATTAATTTATAATCAAAATAGCTATAACCTAATGTCGCCAATAGTAACAGCCAATATAATACATAAGGCTGTTACTTTCTAGAATTTCTATAAAATCATATATCAGTTATCTTGCCGTTGAAAACACTTGTTTCAATGTAGTTCGTATCCTCCCCTGGTGGAATAAAAGCCAACGCACAAAGTGTTCATATAAAACTACGCAAAAGCAAGTATGCCATAAAATTAATGTAGTCTCGATTGCCTAACGGTAGGAAATAATTTAGAAGTCGAGCCGCGCTACGAAGCCTTAAAAGCTTTGCAGTGTCGGTAAGTTCATTAAAATACGACAACAGTCATTAGCGACGCGGGTCGCCTCTTATCGCTCGTGTCATGGATCGATCTCTGTATCTATTAATAAATGATTATTTCACGGATTTATTACGAGCTTGGAGTTTATACAAAATGTTATTTAATATAAGGTGTGTATAGAGAGGACGTTCAACATCTCCAAAACACAGTTCATCTTGGCTCCTTCTTTCCGAAATGTATCAATGGAACACACCGACCGCTTTCAGTAGTTGTGCTTGGTGTATTCTTAGCAGATTTGCACTCAATGGAAAGCGTGCTAAGAGGCTCATTGAAAGAAAGAAAGAGATATTTATTTGGCCATTTCTTAAAAAATTAGCAATAAATACTCAAAACATACATTATGTTTAGGTATTCTTATAAGTAGACTTAATTATACACTTACACAAACTTAAAAAAAAGAACAGCTAACTAAAAAAAACTTTTTTTAAAATGGGAATAGAAAGGCTAAGATGTATCATCCTAGCCCTGATTTTCAGTGGCTACCTTAACCCGGCGTCATGGGGGTTGGGTCAAAATTACCCGACGAGTTTTGATTTACGTATAAGTCTTTTACTATATATTGGATAGTGCTGTCCCTTTCAGTAGCTGGAGTTATTGATATGTTCTAACCGTTCGTGACAAGCAATCAGTCGGGCGGCGTCTGCGTTAGTGTGTACGCGTGTGCAAAGTAGAAAAAGGTAAATATGACCCATCCCTGTAGTCAATGTAACAATTTCGCGCCATATTTATGATGATTTTAAGTTGTTTTTTCGATAAATATAATGTGTTTTATACTTTTTATGATGAAATTCAAACGCATGTTTGTCGAATAAATATTTAGTTTGAGTTTTACCCATCCCTGTAGTCAATGTAACAATTTCGCGCCATATTTATGATGAAAATTTTAAGTTGTTTTTTCGATAAATATAATGTGTTTTATACTTTTTATGATGAAATTCAAACGCATGTTTGTCGAATAAATATTTAGTTTGAGTTTTACTTTTTTGTAGGTAGTTCGCAAAAATGGACCCAGAAGAAAGATTACGTCATAGGCTAATGGCAGTTCTTGAGGAATCGGATTCGGATGTGGATATGTGTGACCAAGAATCAGCTGAAGAAGACCATGTGAGTGAACGTAGTCAAGAGAGTGACACGGAACAAGAGGCCTCAGATAGCGATGATGACAGTATCCCGTTGTCCATGCTTCGAAACCAAGCACGTTCTGATAATATTGAGGCAAATCCTTATGTGCAACAGGAATCCCGTACAACAAATCGTGAGTCACAACTTCCACATTATCTTGGCAAAGACGGAACGGTTTGGTACAAGACACCGTTCCGTCAAAATACTCGGATCAGAGCTGAAAATATTGTAACGCAACGCCCAGGTGCAGCTTCTGTGGCGCAATCTGCTATGACTGAAATAGATTGCTGGTCGCTTTTTTTGTACTGAAGATATGCTAGAAAATGTTTTCAGATATACTAATGCACGTATTAGACCTAAAATTTTATCTTGTCAGAATTTATCTAAGTATACCCACATAAAAGAATGCAGTATGGCTGAATTAAAAGCTTTCTTAAGGCTTTTGTATATTGCTGGACTAAACCGCTCTGGGAGGCAAAATTTGAGTGATTTGTGGGCTACTGATGGTACGGGAGTGGAAATATTTGGTCTTGTTATGTCAAAACAGCGTTTTCATTTTATCCAAGCTTGCTTGCCTTTTGATGACATTTCCACTCGTGAAGAAAGGAAAGCACTAGATAACTTAGCACCTATAAGGGACCTGTTTGACATTTTTGTTAAGAATTGTAAAAAAAACTATGTCCCAGGGGAATGTCTAACAATCGATGAAATGCTTATAGCTTTTCGAGGCCGATGTAAATTTCGCCAATACATACCTTCGAAATCAGCTAAATATGGCATAAAGATTATTGCTCTTGTAGATTCCGAAAAGTTTTATATCAAGAACCTTGAAATATATCCAGGAAAACAACCTGAAGGCCCATACTCTCAGAGCAACAAACCGTTCGATGTCGTAGATCGCATTGTACAGCCCATATCTAAAACCAATTGTAATGTAACCTTTGACAATTGGTTTACAAGCTACGAAACTATCCAGCATTTGCTCCAGCATCACAAACTAACATCTGTCGGCACGTTACGTAAGAACAAGAGACAAATCCCTCCGGAATTTACTAAAACACGTGGAACGGAGGTGTATGCGTCTCGATTTGGTTTCCAAAAAGACTGTACCATTGTTTCCCATGTTCCTAAAAAAAATAAGGTCGTTTTACTGATATCAAGCTTGCACCACGATGACGCTATTGATGTTTCAACTGGAGAAAAGAAAAAACCAGAAATCAACACGTATTACAACTGCACCAAATGTGGCGTGGATGTAGTCGATGAACTATGTGCCACGTATGACGTGAGTCGTAATTCGAAGAGGTGGACCATGACCATTTTTTATGCAGTACTGAACATGGCAGCTATCAATGGGCTTATAATACATCGAGTAAATAATAATTCAAATATAAAACGCCGCCGCTTCTTGAAAAACTTAGGCCTAGCTCTTGTGGGAGATCATATGAAAAAACGCAAAGACGTTGTGCAATTGCCTCGAGAAATGCGAAAAAAGATCGGTCGATTCGTTGGCGAAACTTCAGCAGAACCTCCAGCAAAAAAGAGCAATGTTCGCAGGAGATGTCAGGTATGCCCAGCAAAGAAAGACCGCAAAACAACCCATACATGTAAAAAAATGCAACAAATTTATTTGCCCCGAGCACGTCCTACCTTTATGCTCTGACTGCTTCGACAATGATGAGTCTGATTAAAATTATTGATTGTTTCTCAAAAGACACATAATCTTAGTTCCTAAAAATGCAAAGTACATTCAAGACTGATAAAAAAATTATTATTTTTGTTAGTTTAGGTAAAATGTGATTAAACTGTTGATTTTTTTTAGTTATTTTGGAAAGAAGTTTAATAAAAGTAATTTAGTAGTTGTAATTAATATTTTTGTTTTTTTTTTTGCTAAATCTTTTAACAAAAAACTTACATTATTCAAGAAATAAATATTTTGCTTTAAAATTATTGAAATATTATAAATCAAAAATATGGGTAAGGATGACCCACCCCGGTGTCCGTGTAACAATTTTCCACCCCCATGACGCCGGGTGTGAATGTACTTAACATTATATAGATACACACACATATAATATATACATTACATATACATACATATATACACATACATACATAAATGTATACATACGGATAACATACATACACATACACACACGGGCACATATTTTCTATATATACGGGCACATATAATATATACTTATTTGGATTAATAATGCAAGTATATACACGATTGGTAGGTTTTTAATATTCTTTTTATATTTACTTTTGGGCCACAACTTCCTTATCTTTGTAGTGCTATACTGGATGTTTATGAATGTTAATTTCATTGCATAACTGGAACCGCGGATATAAAAATAATTTAAATTTCATATAAAAACACTTATACACAATAGCAACCCGAGATATATGTTCAACATAACATTTACTTTTACATTTAGCATGTTTTATCACAGAACCTGCGCTAACACTACGCGCGCAATGGAAAGAAAATAGTGTAATTAGATTGTACACCCGTGACGTATGAAGGAAAAATAATGACAATTATACGCACTGAAACATACATTTTAAATTGATAATTTCGAAGAGGCGGTGGAAGGTTATTCTAGCACTTAGTTGCGGCATATCTGATTGACGGACATTGGTGATCCGAATCTGGTTAAAACCAGTGTCATCACTCTCAGGCACAAGACACATACGTTTCGGAGAGTTTGCACAGTAATTGCATAATTTAATTTCTCCCTTTCCCTTCCACTATCGGATAACCAGACGCTAGGCTATTCTCCACCCTTTCGCTTTCGACTTATCGTATTTAAACCAAACGGTTTGATTTATTGTTCGTCATGCAATGTGCCGACGAATATGTAATATTAAATATCGAATTCACAATGATCATGTTTTAGCATGGTCAAAATATCCTTTTTTTTTTTAAAAAAAAATGGAACTTCCAATGTTGAAGGTTCTATAACAAAGTAACGTACAGTTACAATACGCCTTCGTCGGTACAAAAGGTTGTATTGTATAAGCGCTCGTAAAATCCCTATTACATTATGCGACTTCACGTGACTACTGACGATGCGCGCTTTTCGGGATTACATTGTACGTTGTGCCGCTAAACGACTTGACGTATGACGACCATTTTAACGAGCGTTTATAACATTTTGTAGTTACGACGTTTCTGTATGTATAATGTTTGAAAGAGATAACATGATATTTACTTTGTATAGCTCTTCTTGTTTGTTGTTTTTATCTGTTTTTTTTTGCGCCCGAAGCAAATATGGACAACCCTCCGGAAAGCGGGGGAGGGAGGTTGGGAATGCTAATAGCATACCACGCAGCCGGCTGCGTAGTTATGTGGTGACTTTTACCCACTAAACCCAACCTTTTAGGAACTGGCTTAACGATCTGACTAGAGATCTCTAAGCCGTAATTGAACCCGACTCTCCTTGGCAGAAAGGAGGGCGCACCATTTTTTTATCTGTCTAGTAATTATAACGAAACGAACTTATTTATTTGACCATAACAAAATTGAGAAACATACAATTTCGAAATAATTCAGCAGTTGTGTGGTGTCAAAAATAATCTCACCTGGGACCTTAATTCATTTACGAACAACCGGATGCTGATGTAAAAAACTTTTGCGTCTATATCCGGTTTGCTTAAACCAATCAATAATATTAAAAAGACTTGAGGTCTTCTACGGACTAAACGGTTCAACGTAAGCGCAATCTGGGTATGTTGAATACGCGTACAGGGCATATTTAACCATTGCGGGATTATGAACGCGTGGTGACAAGTCGCGAGTTGGTACCACCACTGTGACACTTCTCATTGTGCAACCAAAACCGACGTACGACTACTCGCCGCGATTCCACACCTGCTCAAAGTATATACGTGTTGCTGCAAGTACGAACTAGCGTTCCTAAGTACGCGTTACCGACTACGCGTCCATTGAAAGTTGGAACGCTTAGTCCGTACACGGATTTACGAAAATTAAAATAAAGATAAACATATTGAAATGAACAGAAACCATGTTATTACAATATAACGACAAGGATGTACGACCAAAGTCTTTGCGTTGCAAATATTTTTATTTAAAAGAAAAAGATTGCAGTGATAATATAATAGTCCACGTTTATTTTAAACGCAATACTTTTTTCCTCACATTCTATTCGAGTTGCCGTGTGGTGGCGGTTTAAGAGAACCCATCATCCGTTCAATTTCGAGCGTGTTGCTGACCATTTAAAAGGGGAAAAAGACCTTAAGGCCTCTGGGCATTTCCGCTTGTTATGCGTAGCAAAACTTTACAACATAGGAAGAAGCGCATGTCCATAATTACACTATCAGTGCTTGATAAAAAAGAAGTAAAAAGGTATGACTCGTTATTTTGTGAAGGTGTGACGATAACGGATTATTTTCTGAACAGCTGGTGTGAAATTACATCGACTAGGGAAACTTCATATTTTATCGCTTTTATTTCTCTCTTTATTTTTAAGCCTCGCCACACTACATACAGAACGAACGGGATGGCCACACACGTACGGTATCAGAATCCCGTTTTGCCCGCAAAATTTCGTACGGAAAACTGCCTTAGGTGTGTGACGGGTCATTCATTGATTTTATACGGACTTGATGCGTTCGGAATCCCGAATCAGAATCCCAAATCGGAATTCCGAAACGGCATCCCGAAACGGAATACCAAATGAATGTGGTGGGCCTAACAGTTCACGAAAGCCCCCTCCGTTATATGTATATGTGCTGTATGTGTATTTTTTTATAGCATTGGGCGACAAACGAGCACACCGTCCACCTGACGGTAAGTGGATGCTGTGGCCCATAGACATCCATATTTATCCTCAATTAAGATATCAAAATGCAAATTCGTTATCACCCCTGAGGACAAAGATGGAATGTTTTGATTCAAGTAAAAAGGGTCTCCGATTCTCTACAAGCACCGTACGTTATAAAATAGAATATAATATATAAATACGTGGCTATTTTACGCTGCAATTCTGTGTGAGCATGGTCCTGCCCCGGTCTGGCCAGGCCCGTGACAGCTTAGTTCCATTCTACGCAACTTGGCGCTACCGTCGCAATTTTTACTCTGCCTACGGACGCCATTTTGAGACGCCATATTCTATTAATGTCAAATCTGGGTCTGGCCGACCCAATCGTGCTGCGACTTTAATATAGCTAGCTGCAGCGTGGCTCTACAATGTGTACAAACTTTGTTTCCGTGGCCAATATTCAGTTAAAAGTACGGTTTTGTTGGCAGACACTTGTCGAGCGTATCGACTTGATCAATATTTGATTTGAATTAGCATTGGTAAATGGCCATATGTTCTTGTACCGGTTGAGCATGCGTCTGCGCAGTAACGGTTTTAAAACATTAATTGATCCGACTATCTTGTGTGGATAGGTAATGGCACTCTTCTTGTATGCTAGTGTTGTCAAACATTGCATTTTAAACTGTATTGCAGGTGCTATAGGAAATATTTTCCTTTAATTGTTTTAAAACACTATGTTATATATAAAACACTCACGCCTGTCACCCAGAGGGGTAGGCAGAGATTACGGACTTCCATTTGGCACGATCCTGACATACCTCTTTCGCCTCCTTTACATCCATATATCTACGCATACATGCTCGTCGGTTAAGGGTACTTCTAACGTGGCCCATTTTCAAAATATCGCCAATTTGGTCGACAAACTTTTTTCTAGGGCGTCCCTTCCCGACTCGGCCGTTCACATCTGCCATATAAATTTGCTTTGTCACTCTTTCATCATTCATTCTTTCTACGTGACCAAACCACCGAAGCATTCCTTTCTTAATCCTGGTCACAACATCATCTTGCATACCACATTTATCTCTTATCACGCAATTTCTCACCCTGTCATTCAGATTAAACCCTAGCATATTTCTTAAAGAACGCATTTCTACAGCATTTATTCTACTTTCGTGCTTCTTCTGCCACACCCAGCTTTCACTACCATACATTAACGTAGGGACTAACACAGCATTATGAATTACCATACATGCCTGTTTTGACACATTCTGGTTCTTCATAATAGAGTGTAGTGCCCCATTCACTCTATTCCCTGCATTTACTCGTCGTTCTATATCCCTATTCTATAAACACTATGTTGCATTTGATATACTGGGATTTGACTTACATTGTTAATATACCGTTGACACAATAATATGTTTTATCACAGTAATATTTATAGTGTCTGAAATAACAATGTATTAAACGGTTAGATTATTTTGTCTATTACACATTTTTAATGCTAGTTTAGTTATTTTAGCTGCAGCACTTATTCTTCCATGTTCTGTTCCTTGTGCAATAAGAATCTGATTCACGTTAATTTGGTAGTTCGTGTGATTTTTTCTTTGATAAATAGGTTTTACATCAAGGGTGATCCTATATAAATAGTATAATATAAAAAAATATTTTTTTTTTATCCCTGTGGGAATGAACTCTTTTGTGTAACGTATTACGACGACTATCTAGTTGTCACCTTGAACTTGTGATATTCCTTAAACTACTAAAATAATTAAACGTGTTTAAAAAAGTAAATCTGATTTCCAAAACAATAAAAAATAAAACAATTATTCGTTTAACCTTCCGTTTGTCTTAAATCATAAACACGTAAACGACCAAAATTTTTTAAAGATTTCTTCGAAATGTTATGTTGATAACCAACACTGAATCGATTTTATATGCAGTATCCGTTAATTACATATCGTTGAGCGATGCTTTAATCTAATTGGTAATGTGTATGTTGTATTTGCTTTGTACACGTTTGTTGAATCAATTAACTGTGAAAATGTACAAGAATTTCTGTTGCTATATATCGTATCGTATCGAATTATATTCGAATGTGTGTACACACACACACACACACACACACACACACGTGTGCGAGTGTATTCCTTACTACATATTAATTCACATACGTTTAATCTTCAGTGCTGTCAGCATCGTTCAGGTTTTTTTTAATAGAACCAGTGACAAACGAGCACACAGTCCACCTACCTGATGGAAATTGAATCCTGTGGCCCTTAGACATGTACATTTATCCTCAGTTTAGAATCAAAATTACAAATATCCTGAACTGATCTAGGATCGTTCACTGAAAATGTACCAATAATGCCCACATGCTCAAACGCTACTCAATCTTAAGGTGCCGTTAATTCTCGTGCTGTATCAATCAATTTTAGTCAAAGTAACTGTGTCACCACGAGAATTAACGACATTCTACAACTCTACAGTTTATGATCATATCCTAGACGGCCCCAACGATTACATCGGATTTGATAGACCACAAATCCTCGCGAAAGAACATCGATTCCTACCAAGGATGGTACGTGAGTCTATTAAAATTAAAAAATATCCTAATTTCAATAAAGAATAAGGCTGGGTACTACCATCTGCTTGGGACCCTGTAATTAATAAAAATAAAACTAAACCCAAGCATACTTCTGCAAGACTTAAAGACACAGTTAGTTCATTCTGCGGAGATCGGACCATAAACAATAATTAAAAAAGCTGATGGTACTCCGGGTTAACATTGACATCGGGACGTCAGTCACCTCAGTCCCCCGTGACCATGGGACCAAAATAATAGATTAAACGCGATAAAATTCGTAAAAGTAGTTTTAATCAATGTGTAGTGTTCGCACAAATATAAGAAATTGTTACTTAACGACATTTTAAAATACAGTAGCGTTTGAACATGTGACCGTAAGTCTTATTGTTTATAGAGTCAGTGCTTACTCAATAAGGTAGGTTTGACGAAGATTTGACATATCTTTTCAAATTGCTTCAGTTTGTTAAGCGTCTTGCGACCTCGCTCTATCTCAATATTGGCCTTACTATTCGGAAGCAACAGAACTCGAAAGTAACGAGGTTAGACTTAATGAAATTCTGCCATGGACGGTGTTGATATTTATTCAGTCTATTTGTTTTAATAGTTTGTTCATTAACAAAAGTTAGCAGTAAGTTTATAATACAGGGAGTTATTTGTCAATGAAATACGCTATTTTAATATTTGATTTCGCGTTTATAATAATGTCCTCCAGACCAAGTTTCGGCCACGTCGGCCTGCCTCAACGGAGGCTAGCCATCGGCGCAGGACAGGATCATAGTGCCCAAGAGTATACGTAGATCACAGGTGCACTCTCTATTTCCTCACTCTCATAATCCGATGGGACGGTAAACCGACACGACCGGAGAGAGATCAGGCGTAGGACCAACGGCTTTAAGTGCTTTCCGAGGCACGGGGGTGAGACACCGCTATCTTGCAGACTCCGGGCAACTACTGAGAATTTCTTGACGGAAAAACTCAACAGCTAATTTTTTTTGGCCGACCCGGGATTCGAACCCAGGCCCTCATGATCAGCAGTCGCACTACTACAACCACTGGACCAACGAGGCAGTTGGCGTTTATAATCTATTCACTTTAATAATTTATATGTTGTAGGTACATATCTTCTTCTTCATCAGATCATATAAGTCGTCTGCAGGATATTATCCTCTCCCGGTACCGACGACTTTTCCTAACGCCGGCTCTACACTGGTTCCGTCGGTGGAACCAACATTGGTTGGTCAATATGAAGGATATTTGATTTAGAAATTGCTAGTTTTTTTTTAAGAACTAAGTTCCATCCATTCAGCTATCAATATTTCTTGTTATTTGTTATTAGATAAACATAGTAATTTCAGTTATATTAATAAAAATTAGTAAGTGCATACTTTATGTACGCCTCGGCAACACAAGTCACGTGTGGATGCATCGGAATTACTCGCGTGTATCTTTCTATGAATGAACAGACATAGATCGACCAACACCCAATGTTGATGCGAGTTTTGCGGCCATTGCTATTTTGTCGATCCACATATTGGCCGAACACTATTGGAGTCAGCATTGGGGCCAACGGAGTCAAAATCGGGGATAATGACAGTTCCATTGACGCTGCTACCCGGGTCCGGGTATCGTTTCTTAGGAGTCCCAACACGATCCTTGACAAAAACTTATTGGTTATTTGTTACTTTTGAATGTATTTATATCTCAGAGTTTTATTTGTTCTATACATCTTGCCAAATTTAATATATTCTCCACTTGATTGTCTCCGAGATTCGATCCTACGAATTTATTTCCATATATTTCATAAAATATTCCTAATACTATTTATATATGCAATAAAAGTTTTGCCTCGCTAAAATGAATTACAGAAAAGTTCATGTAATCGACACAGATTCTAATTAGGCAAAACGAAACCCCAATCCTAATCCCATACGTCCAAATTCGGATTCGGAGACACACTTGACATTAATTTATTCAGTAACCTACGTCCATATTTCATTTTCATTTAACGAATACCCTGATGAGTTTGTAGAGGTGAAAGTTTGAGGTGGACTTGTTCCCACAAGCTTGTTAATGGGTTGTTGTTTATTTTAGGGCAAGGATGCACTGAAGGCGCTTACTTTTTTTTTTACGGTTTTTGTTACGTGGACAAAGATTTTTGAGTAAATTGGTCTAAATATAGCATGTATATCAACGAATATCAAGGAACTTTTTTTTTGGAATTGCTCACCCTGATAATAACTGAAATTATAGTTGATAATACGATTGATAATATGGATATATTTCACCTCTAACACGTCATACCTGTATGTTTGTTTCCTCGGGACATTTATTCATTCCATGTTTCATGAAGCCACCAGTATTTAACTCTTTATCTACCGATCAAATAAAACATGTTTGCTTTAACCGTTGTATAAGCTTTACTAAAAGCTGCAGCTATAACAGTCATTTTAATATATTCAATTAGCGAAGTACTAGCGTATTTATACATACGGCAGAGTGTGTTACGATCGGAACGATGAAAGCTCGGAGTGAGAACTAGATTTTATAGAGAGTTTGACTCCCGTGCACATGTGAACACTTGTGGTATCAAAGGTCGTTAACAAGGCCAATAGTTAAAACAGGACTTCGTAAAGTTTACTGAAAAGAAATTAAGACCTATCAAACAACATCCCATGTGTTTAAATCCATCAAGTCGTTTCCTTCAGAGCTGGTCAAGGAAATACAATATTTTCAAAGAAATAGATAGTAATAGACAAGTAAAAATACATACATACATAAATACATACATACATAAATAAATACATACATGAAAAACACCCTCCATCAGGACAGTCGGGTAAAAGAAATTATTTTGCAATATTATAATCTTTTTTATCGCGGAGTATATTCCTTTTTCCTTATAAGCTTATCGATTGTATACGCGATTTAAGCTCTCGAAAATGTTGGTGTCGTTACGGAAAGTATAAATCATTTTTGCTCACGTAATTTGTGAACTTTAGATGTTTCCCTGACCTAATTTCATCAAACTGTTTACTCTAGTAATAAATGACACAATTCGGTTCGCGAAAATAAGTAATATTTCCTCTCTCTATATAATATTATATAAGTTAATGTTTAATATTCTATTTGGAAGGTACGGATAATTTTTCAAGATTGACGCCTTTTCGTAGTTTATTTACAATTATTTAATTAAATTGTGTACTGGATATATGACCGAGTAGTGGTGGTGTAGAATATCCAATACCCTATTTCGTCCTGTGGTAATCGCAAGAGACGATAGAGGGAAATGAAACAGGAGAAGGGCGGGCAACTTCTTCAAGATAATAACTCAAAGTAATAAAAAAAAATGTATACAGCTCACACGTGGTAGAAGAGAAACCTTCAGAAAAGGAGACCGAGATAATAGGAAATACTGTAGACTACCTTATTTGCTCGCAATAATCCTATAGATGTATCGATAATATAACGATATATGAATCCTATGTATGTTTGAGTCTCTTTTTCGTTTCATCGAGCTTCAAATCACAACGATTTTGATAAAGATTTCACTTCAAAATGCAGTTGCCAATCTGCCCGCCAAGCATAACAACTATGGCTAAATTCCCTCTATGAGACTACCTATGGGAGAGGCTTTTGTTCAGGAGTGTACTTTTGTAGGCTGTAATGGTAATAGTAATATTTTATTATAAAATTTTTCTTCAAAAATTCGTTAACTTCAAAAGTTACATGATTTGTTACATGAATTAAAAAAAATTGTTGCAATTATCAAGTACGTCATACGTATGTATCTACCAAGTGTGACTTATGATTTGCAATTCAAATATTCTATCTGTGGGTTTCTGGGTGAATTTTGCCCTATCTCCTTTCACTGTCAAGAAGTGCCCAACCCTGGTTCTATAAATGCGGAGTAACATCACCATTGCGAGTGTATCGTGATAAGAACACTTTTCCAAGAGGTGCAGGCATTCTTGGAAAAGACATCATCATCCTGTCTTTGATTTTAACATGCTGATGATCATCTATAGATGTCTACATCGAACAGTAGACTTTAAGTGGGCGATAGAGAAGAAGTAAATAAGAATTTGTAATATAGTTGAAAATAAAAACGTCGATGTCCCATGTTTTCTATTATCATGGATGACTTTTGACGTCTGGAAAAAATAGGGTGTAACAGGTGAACGGATTAGAATAGAAGCACATTAGGGCACTGGTATATTCTATTTTTTTATTTTACATTAACTTACTATGAAATTGATCTATCAATAAGTACTACTAATTGGATACGTATTGTTTTAATTTCGATAGGTTTTAATTGATTTTTTTATTTAGTTCAAAAATTTTATTGTTATTTTTTTTAGTACTAAAAGTTTATTTCAAATTAGTAGTATTTATTGATAGATCAATTCCATAAACTGTTAATGTAAAATAAAAATAAATTGTGAAATATCTAATAGCCATAGGCTTGTATTTCGTTCACGACCACGAAACAATAAAAAAAAAAAACATCACGATTCTAAATGTATCAGGAGTTATTATTTGCTCAGTACTGTTGTATTACGAATATATTAACTAAAAGTATGTCAAAAGGCGTTCGCTCGTACAGACTAGTAAATGGACCATTATACCAGTACGAGGCTTTGCGCATACCAACCCAGTTATCCCGTGGTGATTTAATAATATATTTAAAAAAAATCTAATAAACATTCACCTACTACGTTTTAACATAATCGCTCAGAATGAAACGTAGGTACATTCCTCTTTACGTTTACGTTAAGAGGAATTAAATTAAACCTTTGTATTTAATGTCAGCAAATTGTCGTTAATGAGTGGTTATGAGGGGCGAAATGAAGACAATAATGGCGGGCGGTTAATTAGTGCTTGTATAACTACCAAATAATTATACAGCAGCGCGTCGGTCGTCGCTCGAGGCGATTCGAAAAATGTTATACGGTCTCGTTTTGGGATTGTTGGAAATTTTGGGGCGGTACAGATTTTCAATTCACTGCTTAATTAAAGCATTCTTTGTGAGCAAACATTTCTTTTTTTGCTTAATCGTTCTGATTAGACAGTGAATTGAAATACTTCGTCGAGGGATGGTGATGTTACGGACTCGAAAAAGTGTTACGAAATTTGTTAAACACGTAAAATTTTGTGTAGATACCGGTGAAAAGTTCTTTTAAAACATATATATTAAAAAATTGAATCATAGAACTATATACAGGATGTTAGTGTAAACACCGTTATCCTTGAAACCAGTGGTATGGTTTCACTTATAGAACATAAATTCAATGAGAAATAACAACATTTTTTTAGTAAAATCTCAATTTTTCCTTAGTTCCTCAATTTTTGCATGTCCTAAGCCAGGATAAAAGTATGAAGGAAAAGTTACATCACAGGTTATGTGTACCTATTGTGTTTTTATTGGAATGATGTGTAGGTAGCTAGCGCGGGCGGTGATCTTTACAGTGATTTCGTTACTCGGGCGCATGGGGTATCCATGAATTTACGGACGGCGCCGGACAGAAACTTTAAATTTTATGAAAGAAAATAGCGTTTTTTTAAATTCATTGAATTTACGTTCTATAAGTGAAACCAAACCACTGGTTTCAAGGATAACGGTGTTTACACTTACACTATATATATATATATAACCCACGACCTTTTTGAGTTCGCGGTCCGCGTCCTGCCATTAGGCTACTGTCGCTTATAAGAATTGCATATGCATTGAAAATGCTTAGAAATTGTAAAATGCGTATATAATAGCTGTTCGAAGTTCGTTCACGTGAAATTTATTACGATTTCATTTCACGGGTTTAATTTTTCTTAGACGCGAAACTTATTTTTCTAAAATAACAATTGTCAAAGTTATTCCTATAACATACCTAAGCTATCTGTCAGTGAAAGTCATATCAAAATCGGTCCAGCCATTTCGCAGATTAGCCGTAACATATCAACAGACAGACATTTTTTTTTTGTTGTGATACCGTATATTGTTTCATATGCATTTAGTAAAAAGCTGTTATTTTGACATTACAAACATACACTTCAATTTTTTATATATATATATATATATATATATAAATATATATATATATATATATATATATATATATATAAAAAAAAAAATAAAAAATATGTATATATATATATATATATATATATATAATCCACCATTCGACTACTGGCGTGAACCACTCGTAATACAAGCAATTTAAGCTTACCACGAGTGGTTAAGGGGAATATTAGTAATGTTTATAGCATTGTTAATATTCTTTAAAAAAAATGGAAACATAAAATAAATTCCTTTTTTATTAAAGGCTTCGCTGCGATAGTTAGCAGAGTTGCAAGGCCGTATGTATTTGCCAATTACCTATATGGCTGGGTGCGAACAATGGGTCTGCGCTGCACTTGGAAAAGCTCGTTTCGTGCATTCACTGACGGCTTTTATTGTTGCCAGAAATAGAATTGAAGATATTAAAAAGTATTCAAATGCAATCAGCAGTACATTGATGTATTGTTAGAAGAGTTTATTAGTCACATACTTATTTTAAAAAAAGAACACGTATTTTATAAAGTAAATTATCAAGTATTAAACAAAGTTACAGTCCATATGATGGTAAGTGGCTACTGCAGCCAATGGCCACTTGCGTCCAACTTCGTATTCGTTCGTGAAGTCTGCAGTCTGGCAACTTCTTTAAAATCGTCTCCACCATTACATCAAATTTGATAAACCACTAATCCTCGCAAAAGAACACCGATTCCTACCAAGGATTGATACGCGAGGCTATTGAAATTAAAAAAAAAACATCCCAATTTCAATAGAGAAGATGGCTGGGTGCTGCCATCTGCTTGGGATCCTATAATTAACAAACTTAAACCCAAACCCAAGCATACTACTGCAAGACTTCAAGATACTGTAAACTTACCAAAAATTTATATTCAAAAACTGAAAGTAGCCAGACTATGACATTGGGACGTCAAACTTCTCAGTCCCCCGTATCCATGGATGCTGTAAAGCACCCGAAACGTCGGTAATTAAATATCCTTATGATTAATAAAAATATTAATTACTTCACAACCTTCCGCTAACTAAAATACAATGATGTGTCTTACTTGGATTTCTGGATTTGGCGAGCGGCCGCTCTAGAGTAGAGTAGAGTCTACATCACCTGAGGATGCTTCGTGTAGAGATGAAACACGTGTCGTATTATCGTCGATGGTGTGTCTTACCTGGAATAGTTGTGTTGGAAGCAGTGGTGTTGGGAGTAGTGGTGCTGGGACTAGTGGTGAACTAACTCCGTTAGTGCATGTAATTGAGGGAGGTGCTCTTCAATCCAGGTAAGACACATCATTGTATTTAGTTAGCGGGAGGTTGCGAAGTAATTAATATTTTTATTATAATGGATTTCCGCAAAGTAACGCCTGATTCTATCAATTATCCTTATGAATAGTTTTATCCATACTGTGGCCGTGAAAGGAAAAGGGGAGATCTCCCGCCGGGCAAGGTGTTCTGCCCGGGGAGCGGCCAACACTCCATGTGATAGTTCGGAGATGTTCTATATATGCTGTTTATGATTCGAAATGTTGATAGCGTGATTTAGGCTTCGGTGTGTTTTTTCGCTTGCGGCGCGACGACAGCGCCGCCACATCACCCCCTGCTTAGACCGGAGGTCGATAGTGCAGTCCGATTGCCGGTGTGTCCTTTTAATGCCGGTGGGGAATGCATGCTGTGTGCGTAAGGGCAAGTGACACCGGTGCGAATGATATGCCGATGTGTAATGCATGCCGTACTACGCACTGGCAAGTGATGCCGGTGAGAACGATGTGCCGGAGCAAGTGCCAGAAGTCTGCCTTATAAATCTGCGGTGAGTCGAGATGAAGACAAGTTGGACTGGCTTGCAGGAACTGAAGACTGCAGAAGACGATTCTCAATAGTGAATGGTAGGGGTTCTTGAGGATAATGACGAAAGCTTGAAGTTGTAGTTTCCGAAGGTGTTTGGTTGCGTGTTCAGATCACGTCGGTTAGTCACCACTGTGGCCGTGAAAGGAAAAGGGGAGATCTCCCGCCGGGCAAGGTGTTCTGCCCGGGGAGCGGCCAACACTCCATGTGATAGTTCGGAGATGTTCTATATATGCTGTTTATGATTCGGAATGTTGATAGCGTGATTTAGGCTTCGGTGTGTTTTCGCTTGCGGCGCGACGACAGCGCCGCCACACATACTAATATTATAAATGCGAAAGCGTGTTTGTTTGTTTGTTTGTCCTTCTTTCACGTCGCAACAGAGCGTCGGCGTGGCATGAATTTTGGTATGGGGATAGTTCGGTGGCTGTAGAGTGACATAAGCTACTTTTTTCCGCGGAAAAACATCTCATTCCCGTGGGAAAATAGAATAAAATAGAATATTTCCCACGGGAACGGGAATGAGATGTTTTTCCGCGGAAAAAAGTAGTCTATGTCACTCTACAGCCTTATTCCCGTGGGAAAATAGAATATGTTGCAGAAGTTTGTCCTTCTTTCACGTCGCAACACAGCGTCGGCAAGGCATGATTTTTTGTATGGGGATAGTTCGGTGGCTGTAGAGTAAGTAACATAGGCTACTTTATTCAGCGGAAAAAAATATCATTCCCGTGGGAAAATCGAATATGTTGCAAAATTAAAATCAGCTAGGTGGCGCTACCGTGATTCTACAAGACGGACGACGGTACGATGGACGAACACAGAAGGTCAGAATATCTGGATTATTATGTCTTTTTACCAAAATTAAGATAAAAAATGTATGGATCTGTATTTTTCCACGCAGGACCGATAAAAAACATAAAATTCACCAGCTGATTTTCTTCAAACGTTTTGGTGCATTGTAATTCACAGAATAGGCGATAACCTCGCAGACGATATTAAGTAATCCGTTGATGCTCTGCCTACCCCGCAAGGGTTACAGGCGTGATTATAAGTATGAATCAGAAATACTATCACCACCTGTCACGGTTTCACCCTTAACTATTACTTAAATGTGGTAAAAACAGTTCTTAGTAAGCCTTAGTAATATTTATTGAACGGAAATGAATACAGTTCTTATATGTGGTTATGATAAATGAATGAATAATTGTGCAAAATTATAAGAAAAATATTATTTGAGAGTTCTTATTATCTAACGTATACATAGTTTAAATTGATTCCGCTAGATGTCGTTACTAGGTTTTTAAAACGCGGTAACGAAATGTTTCCTGACATGTACTTAACTCCCGCCGTTGAGCCGCGCGTCAACTTATAGTGCATACGGTACCTATACCCTTAAATTGTTTCTATTTCGTAGCTTATTCGACTACCTGCTTTCGATTTCGGTTGTTTGTTATTTGCTTTGTGATTTGGTTAAGGTTGAATGGATTTATATTGGCTTTCATTTTCAGATTTGTGTTTTTTCTTGGATCGGTTTTGTTGATTTGGTTGGTATTCCTTTATACATATTTAGACTCTGGCTTTGATTTTGGATTTTATTGTTTATTTAGAATCGTGAATTGGTTTTCGTTATTTTAGGTTGTTTAACAATACTTCAAAGGAATATTAATAGTATAGATGGTGTATACGGTACCTATACACCTACTTCTTTTTTCGTTGGTTATATTTATATTGACTACTGCTTTCGATTTCGGTTTTAAGTTGATTCGATTTTTTTGGCTATCATTTTCGGATTCGTTTTGTGTCTTGAATTGGTTTTGTTGTTTTGATTTTAAAAAATATTTAAAAGGAAATTTAATTCCTTTTAGGTATTTTAACGTTTTTTTTATAAATAGGTTTTTTGTTACTTCATAATGCCTCGCAAACGTAGGTCCAGCCTTTCAAGAGTATCTTCTCAAAGACAAGCGAAAAGATTAGCTCGATCGCTAGAATCTTTAGAAGATGCTAAACTGAGAAGGCAAGAACAAGCAGAGCGTCAGGCTGCTTTTAGAGTATCTGAGACACCTTCTCAACGTCAGCAACGTCATCAGCTCTTTAAGAGCTTCCGAAACACCCAGTCAGGAAAGGCGTCTTGAACAGGCAGAGCGTCAAGCTACTTTAAGAGCTTCTGAAACACCTTCTCAAAGTCAGCGAAGGCGTCTTGAACAGGCAGAGCGTCAAGCTACTTTAAGAGCTACTGAAACACCTGCTCAAAGTCAGCAAAGGCGTCTTGAACAGGCAGAGCGTCAATCTACTTTAAGAGCTACTGAAACACCTGCTCAAAGTCAGCAAAGGCTATTCGAACAAGCGGAACGTCAGGCCGCCTTAAGAGCCGCGGAAACACCTGATGAAACTCAACACAGACTCATTGAGCAAGCTGAACGTCAATCTACTATAAGGGCATCTGAAACACCAGAACAGACACAGGCGCGAAGAGATGCAAATGCACAGCTCCAAGCTGAACGACGACAAAATTTTCTAAGAAACAATTGGTCGGTTTTTAATGACGCAGCATTAAATTATGATCCGTTGATTGATTATAAAAATCACAGGTTAATTGTTATCGGAGAGATGGGCTAGGCTGTGCTGTTCCAATGGCAAAGTGTCTCTTCCGTTACTTGGGGAACCAGAAGACCTTTTAAACTCTTTAAACCTTTTAAAACTCTCTTTTTATATGATGCTAATGAGTCACGGCGCTTTTTAAACAGGATCCGAAAATATAACTCATGCTTTCAAATGACGTCCTTCGGAGTTGACCGGGAAATAATAATGCCGGGATTTTCACCTACATTTACGGTGCAAGGGCCAATTTATCATAGAATAGGTTCACTTTTTCCAGCTGAAAACGAACAGCATAAATTTTTACAAGTATATTTTATGTGGTGGAGTGGAAACGCCGTGTTTAAGGCGCGCCTGTTGCAAATTGGCCCGGTGTAAAATCATCAGATGCCCTTGGTCGTGTGTATACCGTCCATGTAACTAATTTTGAATGTTTCTTTTTACGATTGCTGCTGCACCATGTTCGGGGTCCTACGGGATATCAAGACCTTAAAACCTTACAACGGTCAGGAATGCGCAACTTATAGCGAAGCATGTGAAGCTCTGCATCTTTTATAAAACGATAATCACTGGGATGAAACCATGGAGGAAGCTGTGCAGTGCCAGTCACCAGCCAAAATTAGGGATCTTTATGCAACTCTCATATCATCTTGCGGGCTATCTAATGCACATGAATTGTGGAACAAATATAAAGAGTACATGGCGGAAGATATTTTGCGAAGGTTACAGCAGACACACGCAAACATGACATACAATGAACACATTTATAATGAAGCACTTGGAAAAATTGAAGATAAAGTAATGGCAATGGTAGGCAAAAAATTAAGCGACTTTGGAATGATAAGCCCTCAGCCAAACACCAAAAATGAAGTAAGTGATGAAATTATACGTGAAACAAACTACGATATACCAGCTTTGCAGCAGCAAGTAGCCGAATTTGTACCCCGCTTGCTTCGCGAACTAAAACGAGTTTTTGACAAAGTATTAGGACAAATTGAATCTGGAAATGGTGCACTTTTCTTTTTAGATGCCCCTGGAGGTACTGGAAAGACATTTTTGTTAAATTTATTATTAGCGCAAGTACGGAAAGATGAAAACATTGCTGTGGCCGTAGCTTCCTGCTGTATAGCCGCCACGCTTCTAAGCGGGGGCCGCACTGCACATTCTGTTTTAAAACTCCCTCTAAATCTAGCCCAGGAAGAATCGCCGATCTGCAACTTTAGCAAAAATAGTGCATGAGGTATAATGCTACGACAATGCAAACTTTTAGTGTGTGACGAAAGTACAATGTCGCATAAAAAAGCTGTAGAAGCACTAAATCGAACGCTCCAGGATTTGCGCAGCAATACCGATGTAAAGGGAGGAATGGTGGTTTTACTGGCTGGTGACTTTCGCCAAACTTTACCTGTCATTCAAAAGGGCACACCTGCAGATGAAATTAAAGCATGCCTCAAGTCGTATATTTTATGGAACAAGGTGCCAAAATTCAGTTTAACTACGAATATGAGAGTGCATTTGTATAATGATATCAATGCTGGAAACTATGCTGACACACTATTAAAAATTGGCGATGGGCGGTTGGAAACGGATGCTGAAGGCTGCGTTGAATTGACGAGAGATTTTTGTAATTTAGTACAGAGTCATTCCGAATTAATTGCGAGCGTTTATTCAGATTTAATGAACAACATGCATGGAAGACAAGTGGTTATGTGAAAGGTCGATTCTTGCACCAAAAAATGAGAGCGTTAACAAAATAAATTCAGATAAATTAAGCGAATTAGCAGGAGAAATAACAGAGTATTTTCAGTAGACACAGTTATGGATACAGAACAGAGCACTTTATATCCCGTAGAGTTTCTAAATTTTCTAGAGTTTTCATGTGTGCCCTCACATAAGCTTCAATTAAAATTAGGCGTCCCAGTCATGCTAAGCGAAATTTAGATGCTCCTCGGTTATGTAACGGGACAAGGCTTTTCCTTTCAACTCAAAAGCTGCATCTCTGACGGATCTTTTATTTGGCTCAGTTTCCTTTCAATTCAGAAAACTGCATCTCTGACGAATCAATTTAGCTCAGTTTCTTTTCAAAAGTCTGCATCCCTGACGGATAATTATGCTCAGTTTCCTTTAATTAAAAAAAATATCCCCATTTCCATTTGGAATAAACAGGCTATTTTCATGCTTTCCTATACGCTGCGTTTCAAAACATTTAAATAGGCTGACGAATCAATTTTGCTCAGTTTCCTTTTAATGGCTGCATCTCTGACAAATCTATAAAACTCAGTTTTCTTTCAATTCAAAAAGCAATGGATAGATCATTTCCCAGTGACCATGCGGGCGAAGCCGCGGGTAACTGGGTAGTTCAATTAATATGTTTAAAGTTGCGTTGTCACCACTTAAGACTAAGATTGAATGCACGTACTAAGTAACCGCAATGCTATTTCGCAGCAAAAAAAAGGTAAGGGGGTATCATCCACCCAGAGAAACTCCCAGGCCGAAAAGGAACTACCATCTAGTATACGCATGCGTACGATATTCTAGTTTTTTTTGTGCGTGCTTCGTCAGGTCATCATTTCGTCAATTGAGACATCACTCTACACTTATCTCACCGGCACGTGGATTTCGTTTTAGTAGCTACTTTCCTATTTGTTATTGATTTGCCGACATGTCCAACCTATTCCTTACATGCCGGCCAATATCATTGAGTTTCTTTTTGCAGCGGTTACTGTGTGACGTTGCGGAGAAACCTCGGTAGAATTATATGTTTCGTCTCGGTAGAATTATATGTTTCAACAGTTCTTCCACGATCGTCAGCTTCCAACAAACACCCACTGGTTGTGCACTTTTATTTATCGTCACAAACGTACTATATACATTTTAACTCGAAACAATTTGCATCTACTTGTAAGTTGATTAAGAACTGAACCAATTATTTAATCATTCTTTTTAAAACGTCAAAAATGTTACTTCGTTACAAAAGAATGAATAGTTTTTCCGCACCATTAAAAGTAATGTTACTGGGGTCTCAAGTATCCAGGTCACTTGACTACTGAGCTGGAAATAGAATCCTGATATTCACAAATTGTATTCATTAGACGCTAAACGATGTTCTGAAACGTGACGCTCATCCCTAATGTTGAGGCTCTTGTGACCCTCGTTAATAGCAGCATCGGTTTAGATTAGCTACGACCCAGTTTTTTTCACACGAAATTAGGGTTGTCGGTTGTTTAGAAAAGTGATAAAAGACATTTAAAGAAAATGAAGTAGATATAGAAATTTTAATTTGGAATTAGATTTGTTTAAAGACTGTTATGTTTTTCTGTTTTAGTTATATAATGATAATATCTCTTTGATTATTGCAAGAACAGTTACAACTTCCAATACGAAAAGTGTAGGAAGCTATTATCTCCTGGATTTAGCACACATGCGTCCTAACTTATTCGTTGCTAATATAACACTTCTGTTTTGCTGTATGTTTTTTATGTTTTTTTTGTTGTTTCATAATCAACCCATAAACTGTTCTTTTATATTCAACAGAGTATATAAGATAGTACCGGTAGGTTTAGATGCGCATATTTGGCAGGCTGTTTAGCAATTGCAGTATACATAAAAAAAAAAACAGATGACTGCCCTGTATTTCCATATGGAGCAGTCATATTAGAAGACATTTTGTTAAGATTAGGATTACGGGCGTAAACAAAAATATTAAAGGCATCAGTGATTTCATCGTAAGACGTAAAAATATGTGTCCATTTCCCGTCCATCAACCACCCGTACCCATGTGACCACAAAATCATTATAACCGATTTAAAAAAGAGTATGTTATTAGTTCGACATTATTCCTTTTTTCAATACCTATATGTAAAATAAATTTTGGAGTTAGTCAACAGATATTTTTATTATTTATTGAAAATATCACAATGATAAATTTTCGTTCAACTTGCAGAAGACATTCTCCATAGTTATAAATGTAATAAAATCAGTATTATTAATAATATAAATAAATAGCCGATTTAAAAAGTAACCGACTATAAACATCTTTCGTACTACAGGCACTCCTCCAGGCAAAATTTACTGCCCAGTCCCAAAATGGCCTAAGGTCCCAACGCGTGTTGGCGGACTTCAAATGCGTTTGAAGTTCAATGCAGATTTCATCAAGATCATTTCCTTCGTCAACGTGTTCGGTGATATGTATCAGTATTTAAAATTGCGGATTGAACTTGAGTTGCTAGCATCCTTCGATTTTTATTAGGTGCTTTAAATCTATCTAAAACGGAAATTTTAAGTATTTACGACATATAATGAAGGATTTTTTAAAAGTCTGAAAGGGTCTTAACTTCTGTGAAAATATTGTCTCAATGTCTTTTTTATATTTGATTATTTATTGCCCTTGTAAATATGTATCGGGTCATTAAACCGAATTTTGCAACGTGTCAGCCCTATGATATTGCGCGCTCTTTGATAATACCGCAATTAATATCCAACGGTAAAGCTACCCACAAAGCTTATTTTCTTATTTTGCCGTATCGCTTCTGTCCGCGATGCTCTTAGTTTGTAATAATGAATTTCAAGTACATCTTTCAACCAGGTTAGTAAGTAATACGGTCATAAAAATTATTAAAATCTAAATTATAACTAAAAACTAATGAAGATTTGGTACTGCATTCGGAAATCGATTCCCCAGGACGGCCATCGCAACGGCTGTTCTCTAACGTTCAGCAATCGACTCCTCCGGAAGGTCATCGCGACGGCTGTTTACGTTTGTTCGGCAGTCGACACATCGTTCATCATTCGACTGTAGTCCTACGCCGTTCGGCCATCTTCTGCGCCGTTCGGGTACCGTCGGAAACTTAAACACGTCGACATGGGCATTTTGTTACTTTCAGCGCCATACGGATGCGATCACCTAATCGGCAAACCCCTCGTTTTGCCTTCGATCGACGTCGTGACGCGTCGTCCGAGCCGAGCCGATGCGAATTTCATTAGCAACACCCGTATTTCGTAGATATAAAGGTTTTGCTGACCGGCAGAAGCCGATTCCGCGTCAATAAATGTGGGGACTCCCTAAATGTGGTTGGATACTATATCTTTCTACCTATTATACATAAGTACCTGGATGACCGAGCTTTGCTCGGTTTTTTTTTTAAATTGCATTTAGATACAAATGTATAGGTTTGTGAGCTCCTGACTGATGAAAAAAAAAGAAGCTGCGTATTTAAGATACCCACTTTGGCGTGACTTACCTGCGTTTGAATATAAACCATGTCGTCCCGTGGTTGTCGTAGGAAGCTACAGAAGAAAATAAATCTGAGGACTAGCAAAATAATAAAAAAATGTGGTTGGCAAATGGCCTACCAAATATGGCAACTATTGTAAATATCTAACGTATGAGGCTATCTATAGGGTAGATCTATGTTTTTTAGTATTGGACTTTCTTGATGAGTTTTAATGAATAGTAAATGAATCAATGAACATAAACAATGAACAAACCGACAATAGTCTTATGAATATCCGTTTTTTAACGTATTAATATTAATTTTTCTTTAATCCTTTTAATTTATGCAAATCATTTATAAATGGCGTTCAATGACTTTCATTTTCTCGACGCAAACTTCAACCAGTTAAAGCATTCAATTGTGTGTAGCGTCGCATTTAGTCTTCAATAAAGTATTTTTTTTATAAACGTTAATCTTTAGTCCTTCACTTGCAAGACTTATGGTAACTGTTTGTAAATACTTAATAAAGTTATATAACAGTCCGCTGATTCAAACCCAGCTCGAAGGACTAACGAACAAGATTCCTAAGGTAAAACCTGAGAATATAGTGGTAAGAATTGGTACCAACGTTGATTCGTCCAACTTTATGTGTAACGATAGGAAAATCTTAACACCGTGATGCACTTGTACCTAAATACAACTAAATATTCTATTGTATTACATAGTTAATGTTAGGGTCTGAATAGAGTTCGTTTTCAACCTACTTTAAAAAAGGTGGTGGTTCTCAATTCGACTGTATTTTTATATAATTACCTCCGAACTTTTTTTTATTTGAAAGCTGGTCCTTCTCATGTGGTCCCATACATATTTGATAAAGATCTGACCATTAGCTTTTTAGTATGTTTTCATTTTATTTATATATTGAAGTCGGTTTTACAAAATTTTTATTTTTATCACATCCTTTGTAAACAAGAACTGCCGTAAGTACTTCTCGTTTTTGCAGATGAGGCGACGAATGATAATAGTAAGGTATGTAAGCAAAGGGAGAGTGAGGAAAAGAAATGTTCTTTCTCATCCTCCTTATACATACTTGTATTATTACTTATTATATATTTATGACCGTATCATTTTGATATTTTTTCACCGTATGTATAGGGAGAAATAATCGGCTTAAATCTCGCGCCGGCGCAATATCAAAATCTTTTCTGAAACATTATTGAATCGATCGAGAGAGGTCTTTCAATGTTAGTTACATAGTCTACAGACTACACATCGCATTATAACCATTAAAATAGGTGACATATAAAAATTTGATTACATAAAACATACATAAAGTTTTATACGTGATAGGGCCACGCCGCAGCTGTATTATGGTTGTAGCACGAATGGGTCGGCTCGACCGGGGAAGGACCACGCTCTCACAGAATACCAGTGTAAAGTAGCTGCTCAATGCTGCTGTGTTTAGTATGGTGAGTGTAGAGATCCGGAGACCCTTTTTTTACTGAAAACGAGGCATTCCATCTTATTCCTCAGAGCGTGACAAAGCGTATACGTTTTAATTCATAATCAAGGATAAATGTAGATGTTTATGGGCCCTCAGCATCCACTTACCGTCAGGTGGACTATATACTCCTTCGTCACCCTTATTCTATAAAAAAAACTTAAGTACTTATAAAGTATATAAAATATAAACATAAATAAATAAATAAAGCGTCGGCGGAGCGGCAACATTAGAGGCAGAGGTCCATGCCCAGCAGTGGATTTTCACGGGCTGATATACCATTACCCTTACTGCCTATTAAAACCCACTGCTGAACATAGTTGCCACGTGTGGCAAGCGGGTTGACAACCGCAGTTTTTTTAGCCAGTATTAGGAAGACGCTGCTTCCCATGTCCTGATTTGTTTCCCTCTGTCGGCTCTTACAATCCATGGGATGGTATGGGGTAGTGGATATTTTTTTCATAGGTTGAGGGTGTCAAACGAGCACACAGTCCACCTGATGGTAAGTGGTTACTGTAGCCCATCGATCAAGATGTAGATGTCTGTCTACTTTGATCTACCATGCACTTGATCGATTACAAATCAAAATGCAGATGCGTTGTCACCCGTGAGGACTAAGATGGAATGTCTCGTTTCCAGTCAAAAAGGTCTCCGGTTCTCTACACTAACCATATGGAACACAGCAGCGTTAAGATGCTATTTTACGTTGGTATTTTGTGAGAGCGTTGTCCTTCCCAAGTCGAGCTAACCCATTCTTGCTACAACTATACTACTAATATAGTAGCATGGCTCTACCATGTAAAGTGGATATTCTTACGCCGACGATACACGGTAGGTACGTGGGCTAATATCGAATAATTATAAATAATATTTGAATATGTAACGTAAAACCTGCTATATAATTGTTATTTTTTGACATTTTATAAGTAGATAACAAATTAACAAAACTATAATGGACGAAAAATGTTATTTACCACCACTACTGTAAAAAAAGAAATTAAATAACGCCGAAACCTTTAACTGTAAGTTACACGATTGAGTATTAGTTGGGTGCTACAACGAAATGCTCTCACGATCGCAGATTATTTACAAAAGCCTATAAGCTGATGGCCTAGCCTAATGGCTTCAATCCTATATATAAAATATATCTATTTCTATATTTTCACTTCATAGCTTCATACATACAAATTTAAATCTACTTTTTATAAAATTGGTGTGAATAAGTTCATAGCTGGACAAAGGCACAGGCTACGTCAGCTGACATGCATAAATAATAGTTCCTCATGTTCAACAAGCAGGGTAGATAGTAAAGTAAAGTTACAGCCTATATACGTCCCACTGCTGGGCACAGGCCTCCCCTCATTTCTGAGAGGGTTTAAAACCCTCTCAGGGTAGATAGGTTGGTTAGTAATTTTGCTACCCATTAGCAGTCAAAGTTTCCCTCCGTCACTTCCTATGATACCCGCGATGATTAGATAAATGGGATACTGGATTCTCGCCGGCACTAGACACACAATAAATAAACATTACTACTAACAATGCATTACTAATAAACTTGTCTATATCTAGATACAGAATATTATACGAGTAATTGCAAACATATCATCATCAATAAAACATAATCATCACCATCATAATTACAGCCCTTCACAAGTCCGCTGCTGAACATAGCCAAGGTACGAGTAATGCCACAAAGCACGGTCCTGAGCCACCTGTATCAATCGACTTCCTGCATGTCTTACCAGGTCGTCACTGCATGTAGAGGGGGGACGCTCTACACTTTGCCTGCCGGTACGAAGTTGCCACTCGAGAACACATGCATGCATAATGCACTAAAGTAAATTCTGATTTTTCAATCTCAACTAATTACGAAATGCGATCTCTTTTTACTTCGAACTCTACTCACGATTTGTTAATGAGACACCCCGTTCGAATGTCAAAGTCCACATAGCTTTAAAATATTTTATTTTAACTTTGGAAAAAGAAATAACAAACTTTGTTTGTACGAGGGTGGATTGAAAAGTACTCGGCCTAACACAGATCTATTCAATTCTAAAAATCAAATCTACCCTCATTATTTAGTTCAGTTCAGGCTAGTTCATTGTGTGAAGTTCGAAACGTGTGCGATAATTAGTTGTGATTTTATAAATTTATTAACAAAGTAATCGGACATAATTTCCGCGAATGGAGCAAATCGAGCAGCGTGCCGTCATCAAGTACCTCCATAAGAAGGGGCTATCATCAAAAGCCATCCATGATGACATGGTCAGTACATTAGGCGATTGTGCTCTTGTCATATTCATCCGTCAAAAAATGGATAGCAGAATTTAAGCGTGGTAGAGAGAGTGTGAAAGATGAACCCCGCTCTGGAAGACCTTCGACGTCAACTACTGACGAAAATATTAAAAAAAGTACTTGATTTAATAATGGGAGACCGCAGATTAAAAATTAGAGAGATAGCCGAGATTATAGGCATCTCTTATGAACGAACTCAAAACATCATTGTCCACGAGTTGGGTTTCCACAAGGTGTCTGCGAGGTGGGTTCCGCGACTGCTTTCAGTTGAACAAAAAAGGACTCGATTGACTATTTCACGCGACTGTTTGGAGTTATTTGAAGCCGATGCAGAAGATTTTTTGAATCGTTTTGTTACTATGGACGAAACATGGGTTCATTACTGTACACCGGAAACAAAACAACAATCAAAACAGTGGAGAAGACCTGGTTCACCACCCCCTAAAAAAGGCTAAGTCGATTTTGTCGGCAAATAAGGTGATGGCTTCAGTATTCTGGGACTCGACAGGTGTGATTATGATTGATTATCTTGAAAGGGGTCAGACTATAAACTCTGATTACTACTGCACCTTACTACGTCGTTTACGAGAGGAAATAAAAGAAAAACGTCGAGAAATGCTCAGAAGAAAAGTCCTGTTTCATCAAGATAACGCCCGTGTTCACACGTCAGTACAGTCAATAGCTGAAATTCACAACTGTGGCTTTGAACTGTTACCGCATCCGCCGTATTCACCTGATCTGGCACCATCAGACTTCTTTCTGTTCCCTAACCTAAAAAAGCACTTGGGAGGTCAAAGATTTTCGACAAACGACGAGGTCAAAGCAGCTGTAGACGCATATTTTGACTCTAAGGAAGAATCATTTTTTTCAACGGTCTAAATGCTTGGAAGCTTAGCAAGCAATATAGGGGGAGGTGGCAAAAGTGTATTGAACTTGATGGTGATTATGTAGAAAAATAAAAATATAACTGATTTAGTATGTGTTTATTTTCTTGGTTAGGCCGAGTACTTTTCAATCCACCCTCGTAATTAATTATTTGTTAGCGAACGGTAATTAAAACGGCGCGATGTCTTTTTGCGTTTAAACGGAGATTTTTTTAATTTGCTTTACTTAGATTCAGTTTACTTATATAAAAGTGTAGTTTATATCAATTTAAGTGAAACTTACCTATTCATCATTATTAAAATTATAACGGGCAGGTATTAAACATTTTCCACTAAATTACAGCTTATATACGTCCCACTCCTGGGCACAGGCTTGTCCGCCGCTCTGCCCCAATACGTGTTGACGAACTTCACATGTTTTTGAAAAAAAAAAATCTTATTTCTCAGACATGCACGTTACCTCACTAGGTTTTCCTTCACCATCGAGCACATGGTAAATCATCACTTAAAATTGCAATTAACAATTTCGTTGGTGCCGGCGGGGATCGAACCCGGTTTGCTCACGTACTGTAAAATTTACATAAACAACAAAAACACAGCGAAACCAACCCACCCCCACAAAAAAAAAAACCAGCATAAGAAAGTATACTGAAAAAAAGTTTTTTTTTAATTCTCTATGTCATTTCCACCACTAAGATGGCTCTAACGACACTCCACGTGTTAAAATCCATGAAGCCGTTTAGGAAATTATTTTACTATTTTACGGAACTATTTTAATACCTTTGACAAAATTAGTGATAAAATTCCCCTTCAGTTCCAAAGTACCTACAGACTTCATAAAACTAGCGGCTTATTTTTGGGTAGATACATTTATATATTAATATTCCCTGTAATATTATTGATTTGCCTCCGCCTAAATTCAAAGCGCATGTAAAAATCACTCTTATGAAGAATATAGATATTATAAATTAGATGAATAGGTCGGGGAAAAGTTTCCTCGTATTTTTTTTTTGTATAAAATTGAAGAAAACCCTCTTTGATTGTAATGTTTGTATCATCTGGATGGTTTTAATATCAATACAAATAAGGCATTAAGAAAAAAAAACTTTTTCCCCGATCTTATTAATAGATAAAAATGCGTGGACGCAATGAGGTTCCTACAACTTTTTTATACTTATGTGTATATTTTATAAGGATAATTTGTAAATTTTGAGAGAAAAGTAGATATTTCTATAGTAAATAGTACGTATGCCAATTTTTAATACAAATATTTTATTTTGACTTTTTCTTACTCCCAAGATATGGTATCGCAAATGTGACTTTTAATTGACAGAACTCCTTCAGTTTGCCTAAAATTGGATACAGGTGTCAAAGTGCTAGTGTGACTGTATTATTAAATATCATACAAGTAAAATAATTATATTTTCTAATTTACATCATATGTATAGCGTCTCCCACCCACGCAGTTGAGTACTATTTTCATCATCGTCATGTTATATATGTTCCTGGGGGCAACAAGATTTGTCAACGCTCCCTGTTACACTACAAGGAGGAGGAAAAGAAAAGGACTTTTATAATTTATTATTAGTTCATATATCAATTAACTTTACTAACTAAATTTATCAAACCCATTACCGAGTATTCATTCTACCAGAACTCATACACCAATATGCATATTAGAACTATACTCGAGTTCAACTTAGCGTCAACGTGTAGGCAGCTCGAGGCTCGTGATTATATTGTTTATTATAATTCTGCGCGTTCTCATGCGTCCATTGTTCATATACAAGAAGTGACTTACGCATCGTATTCCAGCGGATACATTAGCTGTGGCGGAACACAATGTGCTATTTCTATCACATCTGCGAAAATAATAGTTACGTTGAGTCTAAAAATCGACTAATGTTGCCCCAGAAAAATTACATTCAAATCGTTAATCAGGTAATCAATAAACCATTTAAACGTATGACAGTTCAGCAGTATAGACTTTATAGCAGTTAACTATGGCAAAAGAAAAGGTTTATCGTTTTGTTCGAAGAGAAAGGAAATGTAACATGCTTTTTGTTAACTTGTGAGTCCACCCGATGGTGTCAGTGTAAATTTACTCTCGATAAAGAATCAAAATCTAGATGCAATGTCACTTCTATAAGGACTGGTTACATGCGTCGTTACCAGTGAAAAGAGAACGAAAGACAACAGTATTACGCGGCTATTTCACGCTAGTATTCAGTGCAAGCGCGGTTCTTTTCCTGCATAAAATTAGTTGCTGGGCAAATAAAAATACAAGAGACCAAGAAAACATTTAGTTTTCCCCGATTACTAGCTTTTTTTTTCATCAGAAAATTAAAAATATTAGATTTAAGGGAAAACTACAAATACGATTAATTTTCTGAAAAAAAAAGCTAGTTTTTTTTATAGGATAGGGTGACAAACGAGCACACAGTACACCTGATAGTAAGTGGTTGCTGTGGCCTATAGACATCTACATTTATCCTCGATTACGAATCAAAATGCATATGCGTTGTCACCCGTGAGGACTGAGATGGAATGCCTTTTTCCAGTAAAAAGGGTCTCCGGTTCTTTACACTCACCATACGAAACACAGCAGCATTAAGATACTATTTTAGGCTGGTATTCTGTGAGAGCGTGATCCTTCCCCAGTCGAGCCGACCCATTCGTGCTACAACTATAGGTACTACTAATATAACTGTAGCATGGTTCTACCACGTGCCATACCAAGTTATGTGTAAGTAACTGGGGAATAAATGTTTTGTTGCTCTCCTGTAATTTTTAAAATATTGAGGTTCGCCCCTTTGCGGCGTCAGTGACGAATTATTTGGTATTACTTTCGTTTAAAGTAAAGTAAAGTAATTTTTAAATTGTAGTAAATAAATAATCTTTCCTCACACTTACTTATTAACACTCGCTACCTACTCCCCTGTAACCAGATATCGGATCCAATATGGCGTCGGTGTATTGCATGAATTCATAATACATTTCCTTTTACAGACTGACATAGTTTAGAACCGCGGCTCCGCGTGACTCATGCTAACGCGACCCATTATTGTTATCCGTTGGGCTTGGATATCAGGTATTACATATGGTGTAATGTATGCAGATAACAGAGTATGATCGATCGTATTCAACATTTTTGAACGGAATAGAGTCATGCTGGAGTTATATTACGGCTGGAGCACGAATGGGTTGGCTCGACCGGGGTAGGGACACGCTCTTACAAAATACCAGAGTGAAATACTCGTGGTAACATAGTGCTGCTATGTTTCGTATGGTGAGTGTGGAGAACCGGAAACCCTTTTTACTGGTAACAATAACGACATTTCATTTTAGTCCTTAGGTGTGATAACTCATCTAAATTTTCTTGATTTCTTAATCGAGAATAGGTGTAGGTGTCTCTAGGCTACAGAATTCACTTAGCAACTTACCATCGGGTGGACTGTAAGTGTCAGTTTGTCACCGTTATTTCACCATTTACTTACCATCAGACCAAAGGTCATGTAGAAAGAATGAATGAGGAAAGAGTGACAAAGCAAATTTATATGGCAGATGTGAATGGCAGAGTTGGGAAGGGACGCCCTAGAAAAAATTTTATCGACCAAATTGGCGATATTTTGAAAATGGGCCACGTTAGACGTACCCTTAACCGACGAGCATGTATGCGTAGATATATGGATGTAAAGGAGGCGAAAGAGGTATGTCAGGATCGTGCCAAATGGAAGTCCGTAGTCTCTGCCTACCCCTCTGGGTGACAGGCGTGAGTGTTTCTGTTTTTTTTATGTATGTTATGTACTTACCATCAAGTGCATATACTGTGAGTGTTAGTTTGTTACTGTTACTTATATATCCTGTCTTTTCATATTGTCTACTTCGTTGTTCTGTTATTTCAACATATTATGCTTGTAAAATCTGATTTGTTTTCTGACGGTAATCACATTATTGGCCTTCTTTCGTGTGACAAAAAATAGTAAGTTGTAAAATTTACTGGTCGTTATCACGCCATAACCCTTTTTCTACTTTTGTGTGACGAAATTTATAACAAAAAAAAGCTATTCCAGTGTTCAGTCTAAATGCCAATCTTCACACATTTTCACTCTTAGTTTGGCACAAGACCTTTCGAGCATTGTCTCTATTCGATTTTGTCGATACTCACCGAACAAGAAGATAAAATGGTTTGGGTCTCCACCGCTACCATACAACGTATGATGTTTATAATTTTACGTGGTCTACCACCATGCTGCAGTTATATTACTGGTATAGTTGTAGCTCGAATGGGTCGGCTCGACCGGGGGATAGGACCACGCTCTCATTGAACACCAGCGTCAAATAGCAGATTAACGCTGCTGTTTCGTTTGGTGAGTGTAGAGAACCGGAGACCCTTTTTACTGAAAACGAGGCATTCCATCTGAGTCCTCACGGGTGAAAACGCATGTGCATTTTGATTCGTTATCGAGGATAGATATAGATGTCTATGGCCTCAGCAACCACTTACCATCAGGTGGACTGTGTGCTCGCTTGCCACCCTTATCCTATAAAAAAAATGTACAAGTTAAAAATGTATTTATTGATCGATCGCGGCGCTAACCCAGGCATTAAGTTGCTAATGGATTACTTTGATCACTTTCTATAATTTGGACTTTGTGTCGTTCCAGTGTTCATTGATTTTTAATATGCTAGTAATGTAATCTACGCACAATTTAATTGACAGCCTGCATACGTCCCACGGGCCTATGCCGGCTTATATTTTTGGGAGGGTTATTAGGTAAGAGACCACCGCGCTACAGCAAGCGTATTTGCTAACATCAAATGTCTTCGAAACATTTGTCACTTAGGTTTATAAAAAATAGTGCCGGTGCGGCGGGTACAGATGTCGAGTTTTCATGTATTATGAAATGGCAGACAGTTTCAAGAGTTATTGTAACTATTTACTCGGTGTCGTAGAATGTTACTTAGGGTAACTGAAATAATAGGTAGACAGCAGCATCTACTTGATTACAACCCAAAATAGTAAAACAATGATTAAAGAATGATTTACCAACCTGTCTGCCAAGCGTGATAAAAATAAACATCCTATGTTGGAGGCCAATGCCACAGTGGATTTTTGATATGCCGTCGTGAATTAATGAATGAGTCTCCTAAATAACACGGCTCTTACAGGTACTTAGTTACAGCTTCTATGTGGTAGAGACACGCCTCTTTGTGGTAGACCGGCAATGATCATGCTCAAACGGAATACTAGCGCGAAGTAGCAGCATAAAGCTGCTCTGTTTTGTATGGTGAGTTAGTGAGTGATGAGAATTGAGACATCTCTTTTACTTGTGTTACTTTTGAAGAGGCATTCCATTTTAGACCCCAAGGTTAATTGATGCATTTTGATTTTAATTGAAGATTAGACGTACATTGTACCTTCAATTTATATCAGGTGAACTGCTCGTTTCTTACCTCTATTAAAAAGCCGCAGTATGCTTAGTACTTTGTTGAAGTGTACACTTATGTGAAAAAGTTTAGTTGAACAATGGCGCCAACTCAGGCAATGAACTCGCTCGTAAACCTCCCACTTGCGTAAGTCATCAGTGACTTACGCAAGTGGGAAGAGCCTTTATCATCGAACAATTAACACCGAGTGTTCGTCGAATTGGGTTAATTATACCTACACACCATACTTGGACGGAGTGTTGTTTGCATAGTAAAGCGTTCTTAGGACACTAATGTGTGACTAAACTAGATATCTACTTTGGTTTAATACAAACATTGAACGGGTATAACTGATCGGATTCATAACGTTTATTCAACGGTTCAGTAGCGCAGTTGATAGGCCAGGGGTGGCGAACCTTTATGTATCGACGCGCCATTTCTCTAAAGAAATGTTTAATTAGGTAATATACGTGCCGTAAAATAAATTTATCTACGTGATTATTGGGAAAATAATAGTACTAAATATTATCGACTCAAAACTCTTTATTTATTTTTGCAATGTATAAATATTTTATAAATGTTTCGGTTATACACGTACCTAATTACCGACAACCTTTGGGGAAAAAAGGTTCTCGAGTGGCAGCCTCGTACCGGTAGGCGAAGTGTACCCCCCACTAGATGGAGTGACGACCTGGTGAGACATGCAGGAAGTCGATGGATGCAGGTGGCTCAGGACTGTGCTTTGTGGCATACCTTGGGGAGGCCTATGTTCAGCAGTGGACTTGTGAAGGGCTGTAATGATGATGATGATGATACGCGTAATTCAAATTAAAGTAACATTAGTGTGACTTCTGTTGTTGCAGATTAGATGACTAATAACTTACATTGGGGTTGTAAAATCCTAAATATAACACAAATGAACTTTTAACTACAGTTGTGTCAACGAAATTAACTATTATGCTATGCGTAAACGAACTTGTTGTGGGAGGCGTGGACTTGTGAACTATGCGTCATTAGCAATAGTAGTCACTTCATAGTGATCTTTGTGATTGGTGGCGTGCCCAAGATATTGTGTCCAAATATGGTACTATCGATGGCACGCGTGCCATTTGTTCGCCATCCCTGTGATAGCCATTTATTTGCGACGATATGTCCCACGAATTTAATTTCCATCATTAATTTCATTTATTTATTTATTACAGCCATATCAAAAATCGACTGTCGCCAACGGCATCTTGTCAGGCGGTTTGCCAGCCATAGTCTTGACTTATTTTTTTTTATAGGATAGGGTGACAAATGAGCACACAGTCCACCTTATGGTAAGTGTTTGATGTGGCCCATGGATATCTACATCTATCCTCGATCACGAATCAAAATGCTGGAATGCCTCGTTTTCAGTAAAAAGGGTCTCCGGTTCTCTACACTCACCATACGAAATACAGTAGCATTAAGCTACTAGCTATTTGTTATTAATTATTATCAAGAAGATGTGGCTGCCCATATCATGTCTCATTTTTCTTTGGGTTTTCTTCCGGGGTAGTGGCCCTACTGTAATATATCACCTATTATATTTTGTTGTGGCTCAAAAAGTTTTTAAAAGGTAAATAAAACGCGCGTATTCGAATGCAACGTCGTGTCACAATTTTGTTGAAATAATTAGTGAAGAATTAACGGAGATCAAATATTTTGAACAAACGAACATCTATATTTTTATTCATACAATAGATTGTAAACACGTTAAAAGTTGCAGGATTACCTAAAGTAAAATAAAATAAGTTTTTCAGTTGTTTTGTTCACGTGACAATAATATATGGATATTGTTACTAAAAATTCGTTGGAGATACCCAGTTTCTCTAAATTATAATATCTCCTTAAGGACGCGTTTACAAAATGGATAGGTATAGAATCGCACTACTACATTGACAAAAGTCACACACACACTAGTGTACGCACGGTTGGCTGTGGGAATCGTAGTCAAATGAAATTATTTTGATAATTTGAAAGATTGAATTTGTTTTTCATTTCTTATACCTACCTCAGAAATATACTTCGATACGAAATATGAGTACCTGCTCCAGAGACTGCTTGGCACTGGAAGCCCTCTACTGGTAGTGAGATGTTAGCTCTGGACTTTGAACTGGTTTTGTCAGTTATAATAAGACCTTACCTACCTGCGGACTTGATGGAGTGACCTGAAGGTGTAATTTGGTGATTACAACAGGAACTCCTAGACTAGTGGAACTGGGTGTGCCGAGTTTGGGTTCGTTTTGTTGGTTATGATGAGACCTTACCACCGGACTTGATGGAGTGACCTGAAGGTGTAATTCGGTGATTACAAGTGGAACTCCTAGACTAGTAGAACTAGGTGTGCCGAGTTTGGGTTCGTTTTGTTAGTTACGATGAGACCTTACCACCAGACTTGATGGAGTGACCTGAAGGGGTAATTCAGTAACTACTGCTGGAATTTCTGAACGAGTAGAACTAGGTGTGCCGAATTTGGGCTACGTTTTGTTAGTTATGACGAGTCCATACCTCCGGACTTGATGGAGTGACCTGAAGGTGTAAATCGGTGATTGCAATTGGAACTCCTAGACTGGTAGAACTAGGTGTGCCGAGTTTGGGTTCGTTTTATTAGTTATGATGAGACCTTACCACCAGACTTGATGGAGTGACCTGAAGGGGTAATTCAGTAACTACTGCTGGAATTTCTGAACGAGTAGAACTAGGTGTGCCGAATTTGGGCTCCGTTTTGTTAGTTATGACGAGTCCATTCCTCCGGACTTGATGGAGTGACCTGAAAGTGTAAATCGGTGATTGCAACTGGAACTCCTAGACTGGTAGAACTAGGTGTGCCGAGTTTGGGTTCGTTTTGTAGGTTATGATGAGCCCTTACCATCGGACTTGATGGAGTGACCTGAAGGTGTAGTTCGGTGATTACAAGTGGAACTTCTAGACTTGTAGGACTAGGTGTGCCGAGTTTGGGTTCGTTTTGTTAGTTATGATGAGACCTTACCACCAGACTTGATGGAGTGACCTGAAGGGGTAATTCAGTAACTACTGCTGGAATTTCTGAACCAGTAGAACTAGGTGTGCCGAATTTCACTCCATCAAGTCCGGTGGTAAGGTCTTATCGTAACTAACAAAACGAAACCAAACTCGTCACACCTAGTTCTACTAGTCTAGGAGTTCCATTTGTAACCACCTGATTACACCTTCAGGTCACTCAATCAAGTCCGGTGGTAAGATCTCATCGTAACTAACAAAACGAACCCAAACTCGGCACACCTAGTTCTACAAGTCTAGGAGTTCCACTTGTAATTACTGAACTACACCTTCAGGTCACTCCATCAAGTTCGGTGGTAAGGTCTCATCATAACCTACAAAACGAACCCAAACTCGGCACACCTAGTTCTACCAGTCTAGGAGTTCCAGTTCCAGTTGCAATCACCGATTTACACCTTCAGGTCACTCCATCAAGTCCGGAGGTATGGACTCGTCATAAATAACAAAACGAAGCCCAAATTCGGCACACCTAGTTCTACTCGTTCAGAAATTCCAGCAGTAGTTACTGAATTACCCCTTCAGGTCACTCTATCAAATCTGGTGGTAAGATCTCATCGTAACTAACAAAACGAACCCAAACTCGTCACACCTAGTTCTACAAGTCTAGGAGTTCCACTTGTAATTACTGAACTACACCTTCAGGTCACTCCATCAAGTTCGGTGGTAAGGTCTCATCATAACCTACAAAACGAACCCAAACTCGGCACACCTAGTTCTACCAGTATAGGAGTTCCAGTTCCAGTTGCAATCACCGATTTACACCTTCAGGTCACTCCATCAAGTCCGGAGGTATGGACTCGTCATAAATAACAAAACGAAGCCCAAATTCGGCACACCTAGTTCTACTTGTTCAGAAATTCCAGCAGTAGTTACTGAATTACCCCTTCAGGTCACTCTATCAAGTCTGGTGGTAAGGTCTTATCATAACTAACAAAACGAACCCAAACTCGGCACACCTAGTCCTACAAGTCTAGGAGTTCCACTTGTAATCACCGAACTACACTTTCAGGTCACTCCATCAAGTCCGGTGGTAAGGTCTCATCATAACCTACAAAACGAACCCAAACTCGGCACACCTAGTTCTACCAGTCTAGGAGTTCCAGTTGCAATCACTGATTTACACCTTCAGGTCACTCCATCAAGTCCGAAGGTATGGACTCGTCATAACTAACAAAACGGAGCCCAAATTCGCCACCCCTAATTTTACTTTGCAAGAAGTTCAAATAGCGGTCACGAAAGTACACCTTCAGGTCACGCCATCAAGTCCGGAGCTAAGGTCTCATCATAACCAACAAAAAGAGCCCAAACTAGGCACACCTAGTTCAGCTCGTCCAGGAGTTGCAGTAGTAGGTAAGTTTATGTATCCTACTTATTTTTAGCTAAATAAAAACTGTGAGTATAAAAATAATAATTTTATCACTTGTCAAGTACTTATGTTTCCAATTGTTTCTTTCTAATATTTTGTGTATGTACAGCGATCTTTTCAGAATGAGCCGCTGCAAACAGGCGATACATTGTCCACTCACGACGGCGGCCGAGCGCGGACTGTGGTTTCATCGAAATCTTTGTACAATAAATCAAAGCGGGCACCAACAATAAAATAGCCCTTATTGCAATAGATTATGATTCATCCGTATTACCAAAATATGTGAAAAAATGTGCATCAGTTTTTATTTTTTTTACGACTATTTGTGACATTTTGTTAAAAAATAAACCCAGGGTTTTTTAATTGAATATGTCTGTCATCTTATAGTATTTTTTTAATTTTTTAAATATGTTGATAATAGACCAAAACATGTACCGAAACACAAGCCGGTATCGTTAATTTTGTAGAAAATGGCAACGAAAGTTCGTTTTTACAATATAAAAAACTACTATTTTCAACAAAAGAGTTACAGACGTTTGCAGATGAAGAACCAATCTATACATGGTAGTTTTTACTTATATTTGATTTGGTTTAGTTTTGTCACAAAATCTACCGAAAAACACCCTAATTTTGGTTGATTTGCAAACGCGTCCTTAAATGAAGGTGATTGATGTATACCTTTTTTGTGTGTATCAGAGAAACTGATGCTCATCTACTGAATCGTTATAAAATAAGATAATAATCAGTATAAAGAATGTGTTTAGCAACTCGCCTGCCGGATATGGCAACATTGGAAGAATACTATATGCGAGGCAATCTAAGAGGGAGCTATATGTTCAGTAGTGGACTTTTATTGGCTATAATTTACGATGTATGTTACCTATATTTCAACTGACAAGTAGTATTTGCAATTGAAATAATTCCTAAATGATGCGTTACACGTTATTGTACTCTTTAACTACATATGTATTATAACTATAGGTGGATAATGCATAGGATGTGAAAGGAAATACGGTAAAACCTTACCGGCACGGTGTATCCTGTAAATGTTGTTCGGCAGATGCGATATACTGATGATGTAACTAAATATTGCCTAGGGGATGGATCACTCCCTATTTCGTTCCTTTAGTGTCGTAATGGAAGACTATAGGAAATGCTGGAAACATCTTCTGGTTTTCCATATATGTTGGTGTAACCAACTTCTTCTTCTTCTACCAGGCGTAAAGTACCAAGACGAGCGATGGGAAGCAACTTAAAAGGTGCGCCTGTCAAGTCAATATTAAGGCAAACTTTCCTTACAACTATTACGGGCTAATTATTATGAACTGGAAGAAGAAAATAGGAAGCTATATTTCCACCAAGGACACTGCTCTTTATTAATGAAGTGAGTACGTTCAAATGTAGTGCGATGTGGACGCAAGACTAACTCTCTATCCTATACCTTTAAACTAGCAATTTTTGTATATATATAATCGGAATCTCGGAAACGGCTCCAATGATTTTCGTAAAATTTAGTGTCCAGGGAGTTTCGGGGGCCATAAATCGATCAAGCTAAGATTTATTTTTAGAAAATGTCTTTTTGTCCGTGTTTTCAGGCTATGAAAAACTGCTACAATATAAGAAGGTAAATTTTAACACTGTGTTAATTGATCATAATAGCTCAAGTGGGATATCGAGCGGTCGCAAAATCGTAATGCCTTTGTTCGCGTCCTGTCTTCGGTCCGATTTTTTTCCTTTTTTTTCAAGTTCCCTTCTTTTGAGAGAAAATCTATTATTTCGAACCCTTTTTTTAGTATTTTTTTAAAATACGAAAATTTTAATGAAACTAATTGCACTCATGATTTTTTATTCAAATAACCAGTTCAGGTTTTTAATCAAAAAATATTATTTATGTTTCATCAGTATGTAATTGGTATCTAAATGTCATTTAAAAAAAAAACCAGGTCAGCCGGGTACTAGGTATAATTATAAACAAATAATTTGCCTCATATAAGCTTGTAGAGATGTCTATCATAGCTGTTGAATAAACTTCTGCCTATCAACTTCAAACTCATGTAACAGTTACGCTTCCGGCTTCCGCACGTGTAATCTTCGTCCAATCTGTTGTAGCAAATATAAATATGTACCTCAAGCCGTAGCAATAAGTTCGATATTGGTCTGTTGCGACGTTTGCAAATGTTCAACAGATAAAACAAAATATAACATCCTCCCTACTTGTAATAGGGTTGTCACTTTGTATATATACTCTTTTTGTCATTCGATCACAATATAAATCAAATATGAAAATTAGGCCTACAATTAAGATGACCCCTCGTAAAAAATTATTTTTTGATGGTGAGGATGATAATTCATTCTAGATATCTCCTAAATTTTATGCATGGTGTACATTTCCGAACGATTTGAAAGTTGTTTTTCACATTCTGTCTCCAGTTTCCTATTACTATCATTAAGTATTTTATTGAGACATTCAAGACATCTACCAGTATCATGTCCCAATCCTTTACAACATTTTGATAAATCCAATGCAAAAGCACTTCTTACGTCCTCACGCTTTCTTTCGTTAAAGTAATAGTAACAATAATATCTATTTCTTTTTTATTTATCTAACATTTTGGCACTAACTTCAAGTGCTTTAAATATAATGTGAAAATATTCGAAGTTACAAATACATAGAATAAACATTAATTTTAAAGATATTAATTAATTCGCAACCTTCCACTTAAAAATACAATGATGTGGATTGAAGAGCACCTCCCGCCCTCACTCAATTGCGTGCACTAATCCCGTAACCACTACTCCCAACACCACTACTCCCAACACCACTACTCCCAACACCACTATTCCAGGAAAGACACACCATCGACGACAATACGACACGTCTTTCGCCTCTACACGAGGCATCTTCAGGTGATGTAGACTCTACGGCGGCTGACCGCTAAGATATTTATTTATTTTTATATTGTTACCACTTATTATTTGTTACCACATATGTAGAAATACAATACTAGTCTTAGAATAGTGGCGTGGCATGAACATTGACGTATAAAGTGTGAAGTTGCTTTAATGCTTTCGTGCTTGGTATTTACGCAGATACTACACAATGAAAAAAAACTAATAGGTCCTTAAATATGCAATTAGCGTTTTGTACGGGAGTAATATAAAGTCAATTTTTTTTTTTTGGAAAAAATATTTAATTAATCAAAGTACCTATGCACCGTTGTTATTTATGCACTTTTGCCATCTTATAGGTAGTTAATTGACCCCTTTACTAAAAAAAAACATTAGGGTGAGAATCAATAAACACTTTAAGGCGGTTTGGACTGCCGCATCGGAGTTGAATTTTTTTGTTGTAAGGAGTTGTCCAAATTTCGTAAAAAAATGGTAATCTGTTGGAGCAAGGTCCGGGGAGTACGGTGGATGTCGCAGACATTCCAATTGTAGCTCATCTAACTTAGTGGTTGTTTGTTGTGCAGTGTGTGGTCTTGCGTTGTCCGTGAAGCAGCAGTGGCCTAGAGCGATTGACCAATCTCGGTTGTTTAGCAGCTAGTTCTCCCTTCATGGTTTGCAGCTGTTGACAATAGATATCTGCCGTAATCGTTTGGCCAGATTTTAGAAAGCTGTAGTGAACGACACCGGCGCTAGTCCACCAAACAGCCAAACACTCACAAGTAACTTTTTCTGAGTCAATTTTGGTTTAGGGCAGGATTTGGCTGAGTCTCCAGGGTTCAGCCATTGCGACGAGCGCTCCCGATTATCATACTGTATCCACTTTTCATCACAAGTAATGATTCGATTTAAAATCCCTTCATTTTTGTGTCAGTTGAGCAAAGTAACACAGCAGTCGACGCGTGTTTGCAAGTTCGATTCACTCAATTCATGAGGTACCCATCGTTCAAGTTTTTTTACTTTCCCGATTTGCTTTAAGTGGATTAATACAGTTTTATCACTTACTTCGAAGCCTGCAGCCATCTCAGAAGTGTTTTGTGATGGATCCGCTTCCACAATAGCCTTTTATTCTTCATTTTCCACTTTGGTCTCCGGCCGTCCACTGGGATGGTTCTGAAGGTAGAAACTTCCAGAACTTAACCTTTGAAACCAAAGTCGTACCGTGCTTTCTTTTGCAACACCAGCGTCGTACACATTATTAATCTTTCAAGCTGTTTCTGCAGCACTGGTGCCACGGTAGAACTCGTACTCGTAAATATACCGATATTTCATGTTTTCCATTGTGTGGTAATAAGCGACGCCAAAGAAAAAAATAATAAGGAAAAAACCAATGAATGACTGTTTTCAAAACTCAAATGTACCAGCTAAATGAATTTATAAATTTGAATTTTTGAATTCTTAACCAAAGAGGAGATATTTCAGATCAAAGTGGCCAGTACGACAAAACGCTAATTTAATATGTAAGGATCCAATATTAAATATATCTTATCGCCCAACGTTTCGAGCACTTTGTACACGTCAACCCTAACACTCTGATATCTCCCTCAGTTCTAAAGTAAGACAACACGTGTCTTACTTAACAATAGATTTCATATTGAATCAAATGCGAGCGGTTGAGCTTTCAAGCTTCCGTATAATTGGACGTATTAGCATGCGAACACAAAATAGGTACTGCTAATTAAATCTGAGGCGCGTGTAACTTTGTGTCGAAGGTTTATGATTATGACAGTGTAATATAATTAACAAATAAACATGGATAAACAAGTCGTGTTCGGTTTATTGGCTTAAACAATTTATTTTGTCTATTGTAGAAGAGCCAAGCTGGAGTGTATTATCTATCAAAGAATACCAGCGTGAAATGCAGCAGAAGGCTGTGGTATTTCGTATGGTACAGTGATGGTGTCGAGAACCTTTTTCTGGTCCTCTTTTCACTTAAGAGTGACATCACATCTGCGTTATGATTTCAAATCGAGGATCGACAAAATTGCCTACAGGCTGTGTAACATGCACTTATCATTGCCATCTTTTCAAGGGCTCATTTGTCATCCTTATACTTCTATGAAGGGTATAATCACAAAAATATTTGATTTTTCAGTCTTTGAGTCCTTTTCTGAATGATATATTATATCAGCGTTAACTGACTGTCTGACTGTTGATTTCGTTCATATTATGTTATAATCATAATACATACACTGAATTTTTAGTTAAACATTTTTATGTACTGATTATTTATCAAATTAGTTATACTAATTCCAGAATAATGTTGTGGTCTCAGTACAAATTCACGAACGCAAAGACTTTAACGTGCTTGAAATAAAGTTCATTTTTCTTTATTTTTATTGAATGACAGAATTAGTAATAATACAAATAAAACTGCACTCTTAAAAGTCTTATTGCCTTGAGTTACGGTCCATTTCAGTTTTTTTTAACTGTATAGATTTGGTGTGACTGTAATTTACGTAGTTTTAATTATTTTTGGTATAAAAAATTACCTATATTAAACATGATAGGAATCGATTCAGTAAACGATTCTGAACCAACTACTTTCTCAAAGTGCGTTAATTATGTTACGTGTTGTATAGTTTTTTTTATTGATTAAAGATGAAAAACAAACACACAGTCTAGCTAATGGTAAGTAGATGCTGTAGCCCATAGACATCTACATCTATCCTCGATTAAGAATCAAAGTTCAGAGGACTAATATGAAATGCCAGTAAAAAGAGTCACCGGTTCTGTGAGAGCATAGCCCTGTTCCGATCGAGCCGACATATTTGTGCTAAAACAACAATAGTACAAAAATTATTAGTTGCGAAAAAGTTATAGTTTTCTATTAGTATTAACCTATTAACGATACATAATATTATAATATATTTTTGAGTAACTTTTTTACTTTCTGCTGGTTAGTTTTTTTTATAGAATAGGATGACCAACGAGCACACAGCCCACCTGATGGTAAGTGGTTGCTGTGGCCCATCTACATCTATCCTCGATTACGAGACAAAATGCAGATGCGTTGCCATCGGTGAGGACTGAGATGGAATGCCTCGTTTCCAGTAAAAAGGGTCTCCGGTTCTCTACACTCACCATACGAAACACAGCAGAATTAAACTACTATTTGACGCTGGTATTCTGTGAGAGCGTGGTCCTTCCCCGGAGCCGACACATTCGTGCTACAACTATACCACTAATATAACTGCAGCATGGCTCTACCACGTAAAAAAGTAGTTTAGTGTTATAAACAAATCTATTTTATATTTTACTAATTGAATATTATATAATTTTTTTTTATTTAAACAATAATATAAAGCTTTTCATAAAAACAATCACACAAATCCCAAAAGACGAAGTAACGGGTCTTTTGTTTTCAATGAGGTTGTGAACAAAGCACATTCAATGCCGGTTAACTTGTAAGTACGTGTGAAACACTAATTAAAAAACGTCGGGCGTTACGGCTGTCCTTTGGCTGTCAATTACGTCATAAATTAGCAGCGGGCTACCATAATTAGCTAACTGCCCGCGGTTTAATTTATTTCCGAACAAACCATCAGGTTGAACTGCAGGGCGTGTACACAACTGTTGAATATTTTCAGGTTATCTAAATAATTTTGAGGTTGTGATTTCGAGCACTGATAAATACGGTTTAGGGTAGTAGATAGATAGATAGATTAGTATTTTTAAATAAGTAAATTATTATAAAAATACAAAAACGCCGAGTGATATAACGAAAACATACCATCTGTTGACTGCCTCGTTGGTCCAGTGGTTAAAGTAGTGCGACTGCTGATCATGAGGGTTCGAATCCCGGGTCGGGCCAAAAAAATCAGTTATTGAGTTTTTCCGTCAAGAAATTTTCAGTAGCTGTCCGGAGTCAGGAAGTTGGCGGTTTCTCACCACCGTGCCTCGGAAAGCACGTAAGGCCGTTTGTCCTGCGCCTGATCTCTCTCCGGTGGTTTCGGTTTACCGTCGTATCGGATTATGAAAGTGAGGGAATAGAGAGTGCACCTGTGATCTGTGATGTGTGAGTGCAGATGTGCGTATACACTTGGACACTATAATGTTGTCCTGCGCCGATGGCTAGTCTCCGGTGAGGCAGGCCGCCGTGACCGAAATTCGATCTGGAGGACATTTCATCTGTTATATCTTTTATGTGATACGATACTCGGTAGATTCGCACATATGTGTCATATTACTTGGAAGTTTTTTACAGTACAGTTCATTTCTTGTTCTAATAAATTCATAATTGAGGTGGTTTTCAATCCTAGTATATTTTTTGTGTAGGTGTTGTTTGTTCGTGAATGTTAGAATTATGTTGTTGTTATGAATGTTATGTTACTAACCAATTTATGGACTCTTGTCTGAAATAAAGTTTATTATTATTATTTGGGGTATATATATAATTTTCTCATCTGGTTGGGTTCTATAAATATATAATTTTAAATAATACTAGTTTTTACGGAATTTATCGCGTATATTTAACTTTTTAAATACCCGACGTTTCGATCGCTTTACAGCACTCATGGTCACGGGCGGGACTGAGATGTTCAACGTCCATATGTCATAGTTAACCGCGGTTACCATAGATTAAAATTTAACTTTTGTTCCGATCTATACAGTATGAACTTATGGTATCTTGAAGTATTGCAGTTGTATGCTTGGGTTGGGATTTAATTTTATTTATTATCGGATCCCAAGCAGATGGTAGCACCCAGCCATCTTCTCTATTGAAATTAGGATGTTTTTTGATTTCAATAGCCTCGCGAATCATCCTTGGAAGGAATCGGTGTTCTTTAGCGAGAATTTGCGGTCTATCAAATCTGATGTAGTGACGGGGGCAATCCTGTACGTGTTCACAGACTGCAGACTTCCCGGAGCGTCGATTCCAAATTCACAATCCAGCTTGTACACTCCTGCATCTTGCAGAGGGACATTACACTTGACTGATGGTAAAAACTGACCAATCTTCTTCAGCGGATTGAAGTATGTTTTGATGGAAGCACGCTTCAAGATGTAGCCAATCTTGTCAGTGACTCCTCTAGCATATGGCAGTGCAGCAGGTACACGCTCCACTGTGGCCGGCTTCACTCGTTCACTGTGACGTAGGCGAGGGACTTGAAGCTTGTTGTCATGCAAAACTTGCTTGACTTGGTGGAGCTCGGCAGCCAGGTGTTTACTGTCACGGATCCCTCGTGCTCTCTGAAACAAAGATTTACCCACGGTAACTAACTGTGAAGGATGGTGGTGAGAATCACCGTTTAAATATCTATCTGTATGGGTCTTTTTTCTATACACAGTATGGCTCAATCCTGATAACACCTTGAGCCATGTCACACTACGTCACAGTGAACGAGTGAAGCCGGCCGCAGTCGAGCGTGTACCTGCTGTACTGCCATATGTTAGAGGAGTCACTGACAAGATTGGCTACATCTTGAAGTGTGCTTCCATCAAAACATACTTCAAGCCGTTGAAGAAGATTGGTCATTTTTTACCATTAGTCAAGTTTAATGTCCCTCTGCAAGATGCAGGAGTGTACAAGCTTGATTGTGAATGTGGTCTCTCTTACATAGGACAAACTAAAAGATCAATAAAAACCCGCGTTAAAGAACATATAGCTGATGTGAAGAATCGACGCTCCGGGAAGTCTGCAGTCTGTGAACACGTACAGGATCGGCCCCGTCACTACATTAGATTTGATAGACCGCAAATCCTCGCTAAAGAACACCGATTCCTTCCAAGGATGATTCGCGAGGCTATTGAAATCAATAAACATCCTAATTTCAATAGAGAAGATGGCTGGGTGCTACCATCTGCTTGGGATCCGATAATAAATAAAATTAAATCCCAACCCAAGCATACAACTGCAAGACTTCAAGATACCATAAGTTCATACTGTATAGATCGGAACAAAAGTTAAATTTTAATCTATGGTAACCGCGGTTAACTATGACATATGGACGTTGAACATCTCAGTCCCGCCCGTGACCATGAGTGCTGTAAAGCGTTCGAAACGTCGGGTATTTAAAAAGTTAAATATACGCGATAAATTCCGTAAAAACTAGTATTATTTCAATGTGTAGTGTTCGCGTAAATATAAGAAATCATTATATAATTTTAAGTTAAAATGAAAAGATAAATATACATAGATATCAATAAAATGAAATAAATACAAAAAATACATAAATAAATAAGATCCAACCAGATGGAAGCCCTCGGCAGAGGAGACCAAACGGCCAGGGGTTAGGAGGAAAGAGAAAGAAACCGGCGGACGATGCGGGCAGTATCAAGGAGCACCGTCTTCTGCATTTGAGCCCGGAGCGGTCCGTCACGGAGTCCCAGTCGCCTCAGATGACCCGAGAGGCTGACTGGGATTAGCCCATTCGCAGAGACGACTACAGGTATAATTTCGGCCGGCAGACCACCCGCCATATCGGTCACCTCGTGAGCCAGGTCCAGATATTTTGTTCGTTTATTATTATTATTAATCGATTTTAATGATCATTTTATTGTTATGGTCAAAATCAAAGTAAAATATTTTATTGTAAAGTAGCTTTTACAAATCACTGCTTGAAATTCAAATATTACGTTTTTTTTGCTTCAACGAGTCCCTACTGCGGGGATATCTTTATTATTTATTGTTCTTTCTTCATTATTGTTCATACTATAAGTTGGTAACTGGTTGGTAAATATTTAAATAAGATGTACAAAGGCGTGCTTAACATTAACAAGAGTTCTCTTCCAGTAAAACCCTTTGGGAGAGAGAAATAGTTTTATATGTTAAGCAAGTAAGTAGCAGCGTGCGTACTTAATAATTAACAAAACACAAATAGATAGAAATTGAGACCTTCTGAGAAAAAGCGGTAAAAACTTACAATTAGACTAGTTTTCTCCCAACAGTTACAAATCATACTTATTAAATATATAAGTAAATAAAAGAGACACATTATATAGGATATACGGATACAGTCAGGGATGGTCCCATTTAAATTTGACAAAAATATTACACCTTTTATGTCTGGAAAAATAAAAACAAATTATAATGTTATTCAACATCGAAGTAACTACTAGACTGACATTCTAGTAGTTACCTTGATGTTGATATGTGCTTAGACTCTAACCACTCAAAATAGTAAAAAACTCGATATTTTAATAAAACATGAAGCCTTCTTCCAAGAACTTATTATAATTATTATAATAATTTTCACATAGTATTTACTGTAGTGGAGGCTTAAATACTTCTATGTACAGTCAGCGTCAGATATAAGGGAGCAGTGAACGTGGTCAAATATTTTGAAACATCCAAAGTGATCATAAATATTCAACCATCCATAGTGGTCAAATTATTGAGAACATATATCGGAATATCCGAAATATTGCTTAAATATATCGGAACACGTACAACGTCAAATATATGCGATCATTTAAACCGTTCAATAATATAGTAACAAACAGAACGCCAATGGTATTCAAGCAGTCAAAATATTCAAAAATTGGGAACACTTTAGGAAAAGAAATTTTATCTTGATGAAACAAGATTGTATTTTGAATAATTTGAAAATTCAATTCATGCATTTAATAGAACACCAAGAAAATAAAGGAAATTTTCTTTAATAAAAATAATATTACATTAATAAATAAAATTAAATCAGATAAAAAATGATATCTTTATTTTTATTTCAATAAAATTCTTTTATATAAAATTTTGACTTAGATGATGAAACCGAAGTAAAAGCGTAGTGACACCGTCTATAAATAAGGACAAATAGGACGATATGTCTTTGAGTTGCTGTGTCATTTATTTAAAAAAAAAACTGTGTCAAAATTTGAAGCTAATTGCAAGAAAAATGACCTCTATGAACAGTTAAATATTTAAAGCTGCGATTAAAATAGTTTTTTTTTCGTAGGAATTTGTGATCATCAAAATTTATCATCTTTAAGCTAAAATAATATCCTTCCAATTTAATTTGACCAATGTTCAAGAGAGACTTTCAAATATTTTCGAAAAATATCAAATGAGCAAAAGATAGGTAGGTAAGGTATAAAAATTTACCTATCCACACTCCATGTAAAAAGTACACTGTACTATTCCTAACCTAAAGGGTATCGAGCATGGGTAGGGAAAAGTTAACCGATAGGATTGTGGGAAGTATTCGGATATAGTGTGTTCCACAAGACCAAGTGCTTAAAATACCTAACTACCACTATAAGTTGCGGATCCTCAGTTGGAATCCAAATAGAAACTGTGACAACACAACTTTGTTAGGTTTTTTTATAGAAAAAGGGTGACAAATAAACAGTAAACACACAGTCCGCCTGATGCTGTGGCCCATAGACATCTACGTTTATCCATAATTAAGAACCACAATGCAGATCCCTGAGGACTGAGATGAAATACTTTGTTTACAGTAAAAAGGGTCTCCGGTTCTCTACACTCACCATACGAAACACAGCAGTATTAAGTCATTTTACGCTGGTATTCTGTGAAAACGTGATCGTACCCCGGTCGAACCGATCTATTCCTGCTACAATCATAATATAACTACAATCTATCACAGAAAAATAAAATTAAAAGATAAAAAACGAGAGTGTGTCGCATGTCTCGAATGCTGCTCTACAAAGATCTGTCGAATGACCTGAGTTGAAAGAATAATAAAGAAACATATTCGTCAATAACTTCAACTACCGGCATAACGTGTTACGTGGACTTTTATTGGAATTATTACTGCCAATCAAAAGTTCACTGCGGAGCATAGGCCTTCTCCACGAGTAAAAAATGAAATTTTATAAAATCCAACAAATTCTTTTTCGCATTGAAAACTGACAATTAAAACAATTTTATTTTATTTTATTTCAGATATATTGAAAGTAAATAATAACACAATATATAAAGAAAGTAGAAACGAGTATATTCGGCATAAATTACGTCACTAAGCCGTTGACGCATTGATCGTACCGTATCGGAACAAAAATTATTTCCTCTTATGGATTCCCATGTTTTTGGAGCATGTCGCCTTAAATTTTCGGTAGACCTTATTTCAGTATTATCCCAAAGTTGTATCATTTTTCCCCACAAGTTTTCTACTGGATTTAAGTCCGGACTGTGAGCAGGAAGTGATTCGCTCGAAGGTTCTATTTTCGCTTAAATAATTCTGTACTATTCTGCAGTTGTGGACAGAGCTATTATCTTGAATGAATACAATTTTTTCACACTCGGATAAAATACTTTGGCTGTTGGCCATAGCACTTCCTCAATGATCTCCTTATATTGTTGCCCGTTTAATCTTCCACCAAACTCGATCAGTTCTCCCAGACCATTGTGGCACATCCACCCCCTAAAAACCCAATGTGTCTCGGCCACTTTTGTTATTAGTTAATATATTTCTGTCATCGTATCTTGTGTTATTAATTCTCCATAAAGATAAAAAACTACAAGCAGATGAGCAAAATACTTTTTCTGACTTTTTTGACGCCTTCTTCTTTCAGGTGAACAATTCTATGTTTAATTTCATGATTAATACGAAATGAATTCATGTTGTTTTAATTATGAGAAATAAAATCAGAGAATTAGAAAAATGCGAATAATTTTCGATACAACTACGATTAACCAAAGAACATTAATGTAATGACTTTGACTTACTTCAAATATGACATAATGCATTTGAGATAAAAATTAAAATATTGTTATTACTAGTGATAAAATGAGTTTGGTTTTAAATATTCAATTTAAATAAATATTTATAACTAGCTAAATGTCCCGGTTTCGCCTGGATAGGATCTATTAACTAATTTATGAATTTTTCTTAAAGTTTATCGCATAAAATGTAGCCCAGGTCTGTCTTGGTATTGCTCTCTATCTGTTCGTAAAGCTTTATCACATAACTGATTGTGATAAAACTACGAACAAAAATACCAAAGATTAGCCCTGACATGAAAGATAGACAGATGGACAAGTAAACAGACAGACAGACGAAAATTTTAAAAATGGTTGTTTTTTTTTCAATCGTATTCGTATGTAAATAATTTCCTAAGCTTAATAGAAGCCATTTATTTTAATATTGCCGACAGTCATCAATTTTATTTCATGTGTAAACATACACTTATATTCTATATATAATTAAAAATAATACGCCCAGCCGTGGGAAGTACTCGTTACATAGGTTGAAACTTTACTGCAGTCACGGACGTTAAAATAGAAGTATAAACACTATTATGATAAAACACTCGTGCCCCAGAGAGATGCACAACCTCAATCATTCTTTAATATTGTTGCTTATTTAATAACTCAGTTCTCCCAAAGCATTTTGCCTCCCAATCCCAATGTGGAAAAATTATTTCATCTTTTTTACGCAAAACTAATAATGATTTTTTCACTTGAGGGTATTTTAGTGATAGAACGGAAATAATGCATGATGTAATTAAATGCGAATTATATGCTTTTAAAAGGTTCTTCGTATTTCCTCCCTTATACAAAAAAGTCGCAGTGTTTTATAAAAATATAATATACGGAACGTGTGTTTATATTTACAAAATTATTTTAGGTTAAAAGGATCCATAACATACCTACGTAAAACACCTACTCTTTCTGACATACAACAAAATAATCTCCTGACCCACCGAAGAACTAGGCCAGGGTGCTGTCTCAAGTGCATATATTGTCTGAATTGCAATTCTCAATAGGCTAATGACGTATTCCAGTCAATAGAAAGATAATATGTTAAATACTGAAACACCTTGTGGTGATGTTGTTGATGATAAATTTCTACTACTGAATATCTATCTGTACTTATTTGTCTTAAAATATTTATTGTTTTCAAATTATAACTTTTTATTTCTTTCTAATTTCACTATCTCGTTTCCAATGTTCCTTTTTCAAGAAATCCTTCACCGTAACCGCTGTGCGATTGTGGAACTCCTTATCTCTGCATATTCGTCGTGCTAAATATCTTCAGTCTTTCAAAAGTCTTGTTAAATCGTATTATTTAGAACGCTATTAGATAAATTACTTTACCTTTCTCGTACTCTTTTCATTTAATCTATTATATGATATTTTATATATAATTTTCACTTATCTTTATTTGTAAGTATTATTATATTTTTATTATTATTTTGTATTCCCTCCATTTTAAATTTTGTTTGCATCATTCCTCTATGCAAAGGTTGTCTGGAAGAAATCACTTTCAGAGTGATAAGACCGCCTATTGTACATACTTTAATTTGGTTTTAACTGTACTTGATTTTTCTGTATTGTGGTGTACATAAAAGAATAAATAAATAAACAATAAATAAATGTTTTATACTACTTGGAGAGCCACATAAGGACAAAGATCGCTTAGTTTGGCTCTGCTTAAAGAATTGAAGATAATTAATTTCTTTGATAGGTATTCATAGAAAATCCCCACAAATAAACTTATTTTCCTTGTATAGTTGTTTCAAAAAGAAATCCAAATCAATTGTCGTAACAAAATGTTTAGAGCTTTACGGGAAATCTAACAATTATAGCACATTAACATCATAAATGATTTTATAAAAATAAACTGAACAAAACATGCCAATGACGTCAAACATAAAATAAAAGCAAGCGAAGTAATAATACTGAGTTGTATTAAAAGGAACATTGATAATTTAATATAAAATATAATTTATAACGTATATTTTTTTAATAAAACGTAGTGCAAAATAAATTACACCCAATCGCATTAAGATAAAGTTATTTTAACCGTTGCGTCCCTCATTTTTGAGTACTTTACTACTCTGCTTCGCTTCGCTTCGCTACCATTGACGTTGTGCTTGTTACTGTATTAAGGACGGTTTGACTGAAACCATATATCTGACGTTGTGTATACTCCGATATATTTGAGCTAGATTGGTGATCACAAGAATTTGCCTACTTTGGATGGTTAAATATTATTGATCACTTTGGATGTCTCTAAGTATTTGATCACCTTGACTGCCACCTTCCTTTTGACGCTGACTGTACATCATTTTCATAGCACCGACTTCAGAGGCTAACGGAAATTATTTTATTCTTTTTAGTTCTTTGGCCTTCTTGGATTTTACTTTTTTCTTGCTTTAGGACAACTAAGCAGACCTGTCACAAAATAAGTGAAGGCACAGCAGTGAGACATATATTATAGGCTCTACATTTAAACTGGAGTAAAAGTTTTGTGAAAAGTGAAAAAAATAGTTCCAATTTACTAAATATTGATTGTAAAACTATGATATGAACCTAACCATTTTTATTTTTCATTTATTTTATCCCATAAAAATTATTTCCTTGTTTAAAGAAAATTTTGCTGATAATTAAAACGATTCATGATTTTGGATGGGTGAAGGCAGCTTCGTTATGTTACCGTTTTTATTGTGCTTAAATTTATATCGGATTTACTTTCGCCGCTTTTTATTAAGGCGGATTAAAATATCGACGCAAATCGTTTCCGTCTCATATAAGGCTATTCGTGATAATAGCGTCTATAATAGTTTCGATCAGTAATTGCTCACGATGTTATCTTGATGAATGTGTTAGATTTATTATAATGAAGAGTCAAAACTAAAAGGCTTTAAAATATAATTTATTGTTTTAATATTAAGTGTTGGGTTACAGGAATAGGCTTTAAAATAGAATAGTGTTGTAAAACATTTCTCATGTAAGTGAATTTAAATTCTTTTGAGAAATAAATATCTTAAACCACAAAATCATTTTTATTCATTATAAATTATTGATATATTATGGTAGGTTACTTAGTCTTTCATGTTTGTAAATATGAAATCGTATAACTATTTTATATATATATCCATTACACATTATTATCTCAATGAAGGTTTAAAAGGAAAAAACTAATACAAAATAAAAAATTGGAACAAACAAAATTTAAATTTTTTATTATTTTTTATTTTTTCTCAATCAAGTGCGGCAATTAATAAATTAAAATGCATAGATACGCTAAAATAAATAACGTTGCTAAACACAACCTACCGGGTTTAGCTAGTCATGAAATAACTATTAATCAACATTATAACGAGTAATAACTGATAACAATGGTTTTTACACACATGTTAGGTTCGCCGGAAGCTGACAAGCGGACAGCTCACAGTTGTTATTATTTAATTGTCATTTATTTATTCTTATTTTATTATCATACAAATCCAATAAATGTCAGTAATTAGTCAGCACTTAATTGATAAGGTAGTGAACCAAGAACCGGAAGTAGATAACATGATACAAACATAATATATATCGTAAGAACTAACAGTCCTGTTTTGTGGGTAGGTAGTGAAATAAAATATATCAACTACCTTCAAACTTGTTTTTAAATTACCTACCCATAATAATAATCTTTATTGTCTGTGATAATCTAACAAATGCTAGTCGTATTAATTTTCTGGAGTATGCTTATTAATAAGGGAATCGCTTATCTCTTTTTGTAATATTAAAGCGGTAAACGAGCTGAAACTAATCCATGGACACTTACAACCGCATTCAAACTGGTGAATGGCGAGTTGTAACCTCTGAGTAATAACTTAAAATGCCTTGAACATGTTATCATAATGATCATGTCTTTCAAAACAAAAACACAATAGATGCACTGTTGCATGAACAGCTGTAACCTCGAAGCCAAGATGATATTCTACGATCGTTAAGGCTTTATACAGCCTTAACGATCGTAGAATATCATCTTGGCAACCATAAAAATGAATTAAATCAACGCAAAGTAACCGTGTAACGTCAGTCTAACCGTGTATTGGCGTTGTTAACCGTGTAGCGGCGGTCTCGATGTTGTCGTAGGAGGCGACAGGGGCAAAATGAAACAGGAGATGGGCAGCAGCATCTTCCCGATAACAACCCGCTTGCCAAGCGTGGCAACTATGGCAAAATCCCTATGTCCAGTAATGACATTTTATAGGCTGTAATGGATGGATGAAGTAACGTAAAGAAAATTAATTCAACTCGATTCTAAGATACTTTTAGTAACTCAGTAGCAGTTTGCAGCAAGAATGGGTCGACCTGGAAACTATCGCGCTCTTACAAAGTACCAGCTGCGTGAAGTGTTGTACGAATATATGTAACATAACATAACATAAACACTCACGCCTGTCACCCAGAGGGGTAGGCAGAGACTACAGACTTCCATTGGGCACGATCCTGACACACCTCTCTTGCCTCCTTCACATCCATACACCTACGCATACATGCTCGTCGGTTAAGGGTACTCCTAATTTGGCCCGTTTTCAATAAATCGCCAATTTGGTTGATAAATTTTCGCCTAGGACGTCCCTTTCCGACTCTGCCATTCACTTCTGCACCATAAATTTTCTTTGTCACTCTTTCCTCATTCATTCTTTCCACATGACCAAACCACCGAAGCATTCCTTTCTTAATCCTGGTCACAACATCATCTTGCAAACCACACTCTTCTCTTATTACACAATTTCTTACCCTGTCATTCAGATTCAGCCCTAACATACTCCTTAACGACCGCATTTCTACTGCGTTTATTCTACTCTCGTGCTTCTGCCACACCCAACTTTCACTACCATACGTTAAAGTAGGGACCAACACAGAATTGTGAATTGCCATACGTGCCTTTTTCGACACATTTTGACTCTTCACAATAGAGTGCAAGGCCCCATTTACTCTATTTCCCGCATTCACTCGTCGTTCTATATCCTTATCACATCTCCCATCCCTGCTAAATACGCAGCCCAAATATACAAACTCATCTACTTGCTCGATCAACTCCCCTTCTATTCTTATTTCACAAATCGTTTTACTTTCTTCTCTTTCAAAAACCATAACCTTCATCTTACTTGCGTTCACTTTCATACCCCTTTCTTTTAATGATCTGTTCATTAATGTAACCATCATTTGCAACTCGGCCGCCGACGATGCAAGGATAACTTGATCATCGGCGTACAAAAGGCATTTGACGGTTAACTCACCCATTCTTAATCCGCATTCTTCAACTTTCAAATTTTGCAAACAACTGTCCATAAATAGGTTGAACAGCCACGGGGAAGCCACACAGCCCTGTCTGGTACCTTTATGGATATCAAACCAGTCCGAATAGACCCCGTTGATCCTAACACAAGCACTAGAGTCCCTATAAAGAGACTCCAATGCCTGTATCAAGCCAGCGCTCAACCCAAATGAGTTCAGTGTTTGCCATAGCAAATCCCTATCCACTCTGTCATAGGCCTTTTCCAAGTCCATGAACGCACAAAAAACCTTTTGGTTTTTGGCCAGAAACTTCTCCGCGATCATGCGCATGGAAAAGACTTGATCTGTACATCCCATTCCCTTTCTAAATCCCGCTTGCACATCCCAAATTTTTCCATCAGTTTCTTTCATGACCCTTTCAATCAGTACCTTAGCATACAGTTTTCCCACAATGCTAAGAAGGCTGATGCCACGGTAGTTTTTACAGTCCTGCTGCGACCCTCTTGCTTTATATACTGGGACTATCACGGCTTGGCACCAGTCTACCGGTACCCGCTTCAGTTCCCAGCATAAATTAAACAAGGTGTGCAGCAGGTCTGCCACCACTTCCTCTCCAGCCCTTAGCATTTCGAGTGAAACTCTATCATATCCGGCAGCCTTACCTGCTTTCATGCTTTTCATTGCTTTCATTATTTCATCTATACTTATCTCGCTACCTCTTTCCTCTTCTTTCGGTGTTTCTACTTCACTCTTAGTACACACGTTGTCTCCTCACTCATAAACACGCTTTCAAAATATTCCTTCCATCTCTTTAAACTCAAAACTTCATCATTCAGAATATAGCCATTCTCGTCTCTTATAGCATTCATCATAGGCTGTTTTGAATGTCCCCTGGCAGTTCTTACAAGTTTTCGGAACATTTTAATATTTGCCTGGAAGTTATCCGATATTCTTCTATCATTCTTATACGTTCTTTCTTGCTTTTTTTTCTTGCTTTTTTGCTCACGAATATAATATGTGTATATATAATATATATATATATATATATATATATATATATATATATATATATATATATATATATATATATATATATATATATATATATACACTTGGTCAGATCATAAGTTATGTCAAAAACTTTTTATCAAATTAATGATACACTTTTTGATAATTATATAGAAATTATATATGAAATGAAAGGTAATTTAATTTAGAATACAATTTTATTTACATTATTCAAAATGCCCTCCCCTATTTTGAATACATGCCCTTAATCGACGCGGCCAATCATCAGTCGTAGCACGCACCACCCTCATATCTATTTCTGCCGCTGCTTTAGACAAAGATTAGGAGAGATAGCCGGAGAGATTACAAATTCTGATGAGTTTTAGCATAGACTTTCTCTTTCAAATATTGCCATATCTTATAATTCAGTAAGCTTAAATCTGGACTAGGGTCAGTTTTCATGTCCGATAGTCTATTCCATGGGCGGTCAACCAGTTTTGCGTGCTTTGTGCCTTATGAGCTGGTGCAGAGTCCTGTAAGAATATCCAATGTCTCTTTTTGAACATTGTTTGAGAATGAGGTTCCACTATATTAGTTAGGACGGTATTTTGGTACACCTAGGCACTGGTTTTTACACCTTTTTCACAAAAAAAAAAACACCTCTATTAAACCTGAATATGAGACTCCAAGTCAAACCATGAGTGACCTGACGAAGGAAAATGTGCCCGTTGAACCCTCGGAATACGCGTGCTGGCTTCTTGACTGCTGTGGGAATACACCTTATCATTTTGTTTATTATAACTTTCCTCGATGTTAAAATTTTTTTCATCCGAAAACAAAATATCGCGATATTTTTCCCGCATACTGGCGTAACAAAGCCCGGGATTTATCCAGCCTAATTTTTTTAAAACGCACGGTTCACAAAATGTCCGGTCTTCTTACGATAAGCACGTAGTCCTAGGTCTTCATTGATCACTATTTTGACCGTGGTTCTGCTTAGGCCCATCTGAAGAGCTTTTTTTGTTTACGAACAGGATTTCGTTGGATTCGCGCCTTCACTGCTTTGATGATCGCGGGTGTTCTAACTGTACGAGGTCGGCCGGTCCTCTTACGATCTTCGAAATTTGAATCTTCAGTGAATCGCTGGATACTGTGATAAACAAATCGTAGGGTTATTTTCAATTTTTGAAGAATATTGAAAATTACTTTTGGCGCGTAACCACAGCGGTGCAACGCGATAACCGCTACTCTATCTTCTTTCTTCGACCACTTCATATTTGAAAATGAATGTCTTTTTTATTTTTATCATTTCATTTAATTTCGTTTATGTCATATTTTATATATATATATATATATATATATATATATATATATATATGTATATAAAAAGATATATGTGCATATTCGTAGTCTACCTGTTAGCATGTAAGCTATTACAAATTATGTAATAAAATGATGTGTCTTACCTAGTTTGAACACCACCTCCCTCACCTCTCTCACCTCCTTCAATGCCGTGCACTATCCCCGTCACCACTACTCCCAACACCACTACTCACTTAGAGAAAGTCTACTTCACCTGAGAATGCCTCGTGTAGAGGCGAAATACGTATCGATGGTGTGTCTTTCCTAGTGTACTGGATAGTGGTGTCGAGGATAGTGCACGCAATTGTGGGTGGGCGGGAGGTACTCTTCAAACAAAGTAAGACATCATTATATTTTATTACGCTGATCTAAGCAAATTAATGTTTAACACTTTAATATAATGGATTTCCGTAAAGTAACACCTGATTCAATTAATTATCGAGTGCACGAAATTAATTTTATTAATTAATTTCGTGCATTCGATAATTAATTGAGGAATTGTTCGGATTAATCCCAGCCGCCAAATTTCGTGAACGCACTACGCGGCAAACGTCCCGATACCATCCACACCATCTGGATGCTTGGCGGTCCACCACTGTACGTTTCAAGAGGAGTTTTCCTCCGCGTACAACCTCTCTGTGGAATAGTTTACCACCAGCGATTTTTCCGGACCGATACGACCTGGGGACCTTCAAGAAAAGAGCGTACTCCTTTCTAAAGGGCCGGCAACGCACCTTCAATTCCCCTGGTGTTGCGGTTGATCATGGGCGGCGGTAGTCACTTAACATCAGGTGAGCCGCATGCTCGTTTGCCCCCTCTTCTATAAAAAAAAATTGCGAAAAAACGCTTCCCTCTCTAATTAGCATTTAGGCACAGTACATCGTCCGATCGAGTTTCTATTTCAAATAAAAATAAAAATATTCTTGACTAACGTGGTCTATCAACACGATAGAGGGTTTATTGTCAAAAGTAATAATCCAAAAGACTATCATCAAAAATCTCGTAAATACGTGATTTTTGATGATAGTCCGGTCCAAGCCCAGTAGCCTGGTGCTGTTATTTTTGAGCACACCCTCAAAAAACTATCTGTAATAAAACGGAAGATGTGCACCTACCGGCTTCACCCACCAGGTATGGTGGACACCCTACCGCATCCATAGGTGGGCTTCCCGCATCCAGATTCCTGTTTGATATGTTTTCGTGCATCTGATATGTATTTCAAAATACGAAAGCATCGATCAAGAAATTAGCCACAGTAGGTTGTGGTGCGGTTCCTGAGCCACCCCAAATGCGCGGACATTTACATAATATATAAAATAATTTATTTATTAGGTACGAAATAGCAGTAAATACAAGCGGGAGTAAACAGAAATTTCAAAAGTGAAGCCGGTGGGTGCAAGGGTCGTATCTCATAATGAAGCAGTTTCTGGAGCATGAAGCTGTACTTCAGAACCAGCCGAATGACTAGAAATGATTATGACTGATAAATTTGCTCAAGGCAATGATTTCTATATACCTTGTTCTCCTACATCTTTAAAACTGCTTGTTGCATTCTACATATCAATAAAACTATATCCCTCTCTTTCAGTACGTTGGTGCCATGGAAACACTTTCGCGAGGAGCTGAACAACGTTCATCCGATATCATCGGGTCTGGAGACGATGGCGTTGAAGACGACGATAGACCTCACCTGCAACGACTTCATATCGAACTTCGAGTTCGACGTGTTCACGAGGTAAATAGATGTCTATAGTTTGTATGACTGCCACGTTGGTCTAGTGGTTGATCGTAAACGCAACAGCTTATCGTGAGGTCCCGGGTTCGTATCTGGTCGGCCCATACAAATTAATTGAGTTGTTCTGTCAAGTTACTTGTCAGAGTTAGGAAGTTGGGGGTTGATTCAACCCTGTGCCTCAGAAAGCACGTAAAGCCGTTGGTCTTGCGCCTGATCTTTCTTCGGTCATATCGGTTTACGGTCTCATCGGACTATGAGAGTGAGGGAATAAACAGTGCACCTGTGCTTGAGTATACACATACACTCAGGTACCATAATCCTTCCTTGCGCAGATAGAGCTAGTCTCCATTGAAGGTGACCGCCGTGACATAAATTCCGTCTGGGCAACATCATTATCAAACTCGTAGTTAGTGTATTAAAATATTTGTACTTCACTCTAATCTGTATTCACGCATGAAAAAATAATTATTATTATTATAAAATCTATACGTCGTATATATCATGAAGTCCTTTACAAGGCAACGCACCCTACTTACCCTGTAAGTGGCCGAGGCACTTCAGTGATTGAATAGATTGTACAAGTTAAACAACGGTGCTCTTAAACGGCCAAGCGCTCTACCATTTATCTTCAAGTGAGCATTTATCAAAGAGACATCCTCTGCAAAGAATCGTAAGTGGTTGAGGGCAATATATTGTAACATTGAGACGAAGTTTAGTGGACTCGATCGAAAGTCTGAATATTTCTATCATTTCTAAGCCTACCGTTACCGTTACAGCCACTAAAGTTCACTGCTGAATATAGGCCTCTCCCATAGATTTCTTCAAAGAGGGGATATTTGCCACAGTTGGCACGCTTGGCAAGCGGGTTAGCAACCGCAGTTTTTTTATTTTTAATCGTTATTAGGAAGACGCTGCTGCCCATCTCCTGATTTATTTCCCTCTGTCGCTTCTTACGCACACACGGGAAGATATGGGGTATTGGATATTCTTACAATATAACAGAGAACGCGAGTAACCTGGGTTCGATCCCCGCCGGCACCAATATTCAAAAAATATCGTGCTCGGCGGTGAAGGAAGAAGAACACGTGAGGAAACCTGCATGTCTGAAGAATAAGAAAAAAATATTGCTAAGACATGTGAAGTTCGTCAACACGCATTAGCGCAGCGCGGCGGACACTTCCTAGCCCTAAAACCTCTCAGAAATGAGGGGAGGCCTGTGCCCAGCAGTGGGACGTATATAGGCTGTAACTTTACTTTACTTTTATATTCTTACAATGCCACTGCAATGTCTCTGAGCCTAGCAGTGTAAATATAATGCCATCAAAAACATAACTTGTAAAAGAAACCAAGTCTCGCAACTCAGTTCTTCTATCGTAAAAAGTGGTGAGATCCAAGTAATACCAAGTCAATTGATTTATTCAGTCCCTACTTAAAGGGTCCTTCTGTTTTAAGTTATTACGTAATTAGCCAACCTAACAACATTTATAGTGACCATATCAATGTTAAAAATCTTTTATGTTTCAAATAAATAGATAGACTTGACCATCGCATGAAAACACAATGTATCTCACAAGTAATATATATTATATTAAATTAGATTGCTTAGTGCGATTGTGTTCTAAGTTTGAAAGCTTCTATGTCTGCTAGAAGTACCTAGAAGTTTTGAGGATCGGTCAGTCAGTGAGTGACAAAATTAAGAAACTTTGACTTATTATAATTCCTAAACTACTGGTTCAAATTGAATGAAATTTGAAATATACCGTGTCTACTATACAATGCCTGCTTGGTTTCTCAAAATTCAGGTTTCTAGTTCTATCCACAACGAAGTTATAGGGGTTCGAAAATGGCCTGAATTGCTTCGAGAGAAGTTATGGTACGGCCGTGCCGCTTTTTTGCTCGACTTGGCGGATGTACTAATTATCTGTGCGTAGATCGATAGCATTGAGTAGAAACTTTTGTGTATTCCGTAATCGATTGCGTTCAGTGAACTAACTATCCTATCCACAATATATAACATTCGCACAAAAACTTTCACATCTATCACCAAGATTAGTTTTTACCTACCCCGGAAACCATGAACTTCCATTTGGCACAATCCTGACACACCTCTCTTTCGCTTATTTCACATCCATATATTTACGCATATATACTCATCGATTAAGGGTACACTTTCTTTAGCTAATATTCAATATTTCGCCAATTTAGTTGATAACCTTTCGTTTAGGGCGTCCCTTTCCAACTATACCAGTCACTTCTGCAGCATTCATTTATTTGCTTTATCTGTCTTTCTGCGTTCATTATTTCTTTATACTAGTCTACATCTAGTATACGAGTATTTCTATAGAATTTTTTTAACTCTTATGTTTCTTCTGCCATACCTAACTTTGAATACTGTAGTACATTGTAGGTGACGACTAACTCAGCATTGTGAATTACCATACGTTCCCTCTTTAACGTTTTAAGAGCCGTGGTAGCTCAGATGGTTTACGCTCGCTGTAAATATAACATAACGCGAGTAACCCGGGTTCGATCCCCGCCGGCACTAATGAAATAGTTAATTTCAAGTGCTGATTTACCACGTGCTCGGCGGTGAAGGAAGGAAACATCGTGAAGAAACCTGCATATCTGAGGAATAAGAAAAAAATATTTCGAAGACATGTGAAGTTCGCCAACACGCATTGGGGCAGCGCGGCGGACACTTCCTAACCCTAAAACCCTCTCAGAAATTAGGGGAGGCCTGTGCCCAGCAGTGGGACGTATATAGGCTGTAACTTTACTTTTATACGTGCCTCTTTTGGCACGTTCTGCCCTCCCACTATATAAAGGATTTTTCCATTTACTCTGTGTCCTGTATTCACCTTTCTTTTTATGTCCTTATGTCTACCATATCTGCTAAGCACACATCGTAAATACGCAAACTCATCCACTTGCTTAACCAACCCCTTCTATTTTAAGATTTAAGAGGCGAAAGAAAAACTGCATGTGAATTCTTTCGCCTCTTTCAAAAACCATCACTTTCGTCTACTTTTATGATGTCATCCATATATATATCCATATATATATTCCACCATCTCTTTCCTTTTTTCAGTCTGGTTGTTACTTCACACTTAAAGATGCTTTCAAAGTATTGCTTCCATCTTTTTAAACTCGAAACTTCGTCATTTAAATTCAAAATACAGCCATTTTTGTTTCGCGCAGTGTTCTATATTCTGATCTGACACTCATATAAAGCGAGTAATAAAAAATCATCTACTAGACGTCCTACAAAGGAGAAGTTTTGATAAGCTTAGCAGACGGGTTGGTTATCGCTGTGTCGGAAATTTTCTTTCGTTCTTGGCAGTAGAGCCCATTAGATAAATTTGGTGTTCAGTCTTAGTCGATGTTGTGATAGCGTTATAGAATAGAGTCGTAGAAAAATATTTATTGGTTGTGTTTAAAATATAATTTAAAAGTGCAAAGTCAAAATAGAAGAAAAATACAAGAACATAAAATATTTTTCATTTATTTAGCTATAGACCTGGTGGTCTATTTTTTATTCGTTTTTGTAACGGCCATTAATTGCAGTTCTAGTTGCCCTTACCTTATATAGGCATAAGCAAAGTTTTTTTTATATTTTTCTGTTAACTATTATGACTTGATCATACAGAATATCACCCGATTCCGACTTGACGTCGACTTCTGAGATATTCTGTTCTGTATAAAGTTGCGTATTTAAGTAAGCTTTGTAAATGAATTCTTATAATATATGGAAGGCATATCTTGTACAATAGTTTAAAAAAGAAGACGTAAATTTCGCCGAGAAATTAAATATAATAATGTTAAGAACAATCGGTTCACGAACTCTAGTCGTTATTAACTTATCTACAGCAAAATATTACGATTACAATAATTAAATTTCTACGCTTATTTTTTACATTTCAGGTTATTCCAGCCCTGGAGCACGTTACTTCGCAACTGGCAGCTGTTGGCCGTCACTCACCCCGGTTACGTCGCTTTTCTCACATACGACGAGGTGAAGGCCCGCTTGCAGAAGTATATACATAAAACTGGAAGTTACGTGTTCAGGTTAGTTTGGTACATAATATGTTAGAATACTATAAAATAATAAAATTAATAGCTTAAACTTAAACAAGCATGTGTTGCATATAATCAACAAAAAGTCAAAATAACCCTAATTTGCTGATTCTGATATTTACCTTTAGTGAGTTCAGCTGTCTGCCATTATCAGGTTAGCTTAAAGTTACAACCTATATACGTCCAACAGCTACACAGGCCTCCTCTCGTTTACTATCATGTCTATGGAGCAATTATTCTGTCGTACTGCTCCACACGTGCGTGTTAGCGGACTGTAATTATTTGTGTAGGTTTCCTCACAATGCTTAATTTCACCCACGACCATACGGTAAATTTGTAATTGACTAAATTAAACTAAGTTTTACGGATTTTATCGCATAAGTTAACTTATTTCAAATTCCCGGAAGATATTTTTTTTTATCATGTATAAATATGTTAAATAAATAAATTAAAAAAAAATACGGAGGGGACAGTCGCTCATTCAAATGTGTAGTGTTCTTGTAAATATAAAAAAATCATTTTGCAATTGACCCTTCTTACTGGAAACGAGGTATTCCATCTGAGTCCTCTCGGGTGACAATGCATCTGCATTTTGATTCGTGGTCGAGGATAGATGTAGATGTGTATGGGCCACAACAACCACTTACCATCAGGTGGACTGTGTGCTTGTTTGTTACCCTATCCTATAAAAAAATTTATTGATGCGTACAGGGATCGGACTTTGGTTGCCTGACCTTTGAGGGGACAAAACCTCGACCGATCACAGTCCATTGGCTAAACATGGATCTATCCCGTTGTATAACTGGTGGGAATCGTCGTTGACTTCGCTTTGACATTTGGTTTTTGTTGTATTGTGTCAATGTGTCAATGTCGATTATTAGTCGATGTTTTGTTATATAAATATCTTACTTTAGGTAACGAAATGTTATCATAATAAAGAAACGTAATGCAGTTTGCACAGTTTTAACCAGAGTTATAAACTCACTGCTGGTCTGTCAACCGACAAGGCGCAGTGCGTGCAGGTGGCGTCGACTTTTAGAGAAAATAATCGCGTAAATAATTTCTCGTACAACCCAAGTAGTCCTCGATTGTCATTTTTTACCTTCTGAAGCAGTACAAAATTTAATATATATATATAATATTAAAGCGAGAGTCATTCTGAAGCAAAAGAATATTCATGCTATTCATTCCGAAGCAAAACAATCTTCATTCTATTATGGTGGTTATTACAGATTATCGTGCACACGTCTCGGTCAATGGGCGATTGGCTACGTTACTGCTGACGGTGAGATCCTACAGACGATACCGCAAAACAAGAGTCTCGTGCAAGCTCTCCTCGACGGTTACAGAGAGGGATTGTAAGTATGCATATTATCTTTTATTCTCTAATTATAACTCTTGATACATAACTTTAAATTTAACTTTAAATTAGACGTATCGGTCGATATTTTATGTTATTCGTAGTACGTATGGTGCCTCAAATCATTTCTTTGCTTTGGAAAGGGGACCAACGAGCGCAAAGTCACCTATATATTTTCTTAAGGATCAAAATTCAGATCCGTCTCCTAAGATCGTCCATGTGGATCGACTGGCGCGTTATTATGGGACTGATAATGCTCGGGACGAGCATGTCTTAGGAGGAGGCAGTGTTGCCACTAGCGCCATCTGGTATCAAGTATCAGAAATAGAAGTGTCAAGATCTTTCTGGAACTCTCCCAACAGCGCCAGTTAGTAACGAATAGAAAAATTAAGCTATCTAGAAAAGTCCACGATCGAACTTTCCGCACTTAGTCGTTCGGGACCGGTATTTGCTGCAACATTCTGGATGTTTCGGTGGAAAAGGTGTATTTAAAGCCGCTGCAAGCCGCGATCAGAGCAGTATTGAATTTGGCGATACAAGCGAAGCTTCGGAGCGAATAAAAGTGAATCAGTGTGATTAATTACTAGTGTCTTTTAAGTTTTAGTTGGTGTTCGGTAATTAAAGTGTTAATTTTGGTAATTCAATCGGCAGTTTTTTATTGTCACGAACGCTAAGCTCATAACATTACCTATTATGATTACAGTGGTGTTCGCTACTAGTAAAACAGGTCTCCGATTCTTGTCACTTACCATACGAAAGGCATGCTTCTTCATGTTTGTGTTGTGTGGAGGGAGTAATCCTTCCTCGGTTGAGCCGACCCATTCGTGCTAAAGCCATTATCTGGCTGTAAAATGTCTCTAGCACGTAGAAAATTAAAAAAAGTATTTAAATGTAGTAGTCACCTTCTCCGATGGGGAAGAAAGGTTCTCGAGTGGCAGTCTCGTACTGGTAGGCGAAGTGTGGGGCGGCTCCCCATTACATGGAGTGACGACCTGGTAAGACATGCAGGAAATCGATGGTTGCAGGTGGCTCAGGACCGTGCTTTGTGGCATTCCTTGGAGGAAACCTTTGTTTAGCAGTGGACTTGTGAAGGACTGTGCTGATGATGATCATGATGAGGAATCACCTTCTTGAAACTGAGTCTCTTTACAGTTGAATACTCTTACATAAAATGTCTTAGATCTTAAGAAAACTTTCGATTGCCACGTCATTTCCTACGCCCACGCCACGTCTTATTGATATTGGATCCAACGCCGCGATTAATCTTGATTTGTGGCCACTGAAACTTATGAGCCATAATTTAGTATTTTAAAAATAAACAACTCACACGTCACTTCCTCGGATAACAAGATACTTTGTGCAATATTTATATTTATTGAAAAATACGTGTGGAATTTGAAATTTTTAAAATATTTATTAATAATAGGTAGGTTTATTATAGGTAGGACCATGCTGCGGCTATTTTATGGTTGTAGCACGAATCGGTAGGCTCGACCGGGGAAGGACCACGGAATCTCGCAGAATACCAGCGTAAAATAGCAGTTTAATTCTGTTGTTTCGATGGTAAGTTTAGAAAATCGTAACCCTTTTTACTGGAAACGGGGCTTTCCATATTAGTCCTTAGGAGTGACAACTCATCTGAATTTTGATTCTAAATCGAGGATAGATTTGGATGTATCTGGGTCACAGCGTACACTTACGACCGGGTAGATTGTGTTTTTGTTTCCCATCTTTTTTCTATAAAATGAAAAAACTAAATAATAAAAAAAAAAAAAAAAAAAAAGGGGATTTTGAGACACTGGCAGCGATGTTAAATGCTTTGGATTGTTTCGTTTCAGCTATCTGTATCCAGATGGTCGGGATGTGAACCCGGACCTTAGCAGTGCGATAATTTCACCGGCCGAGGACCACATTACCGTGACACAGGAACAATATGAGTTATATTGTGAAATGGGTATGTTTATATTTATAGAAACAAATAACCTATAATTTCTTCTGCAATTTGTTTTATTTTCAAAATAGTATTTGCTGTACAATCAAATTAGACATCAAATAATAAGATATATTATGTTGACTATATTTACAAATTCTAGGATACGATAATCAAATATATTTATTGTAGTTCAATCATTTTATGTTTTACAAACTCTTAATGAAATAAGTATAACAAACAATTACAGTCCACCTGATGGTATATGAATGATGTGGTCAAGTTCAAAGTTCTGTGAAAGGGTTCTTAAAATAAACTTTAATAATATAAAGTAAACAAAATTATGTCAAGCATGTTCTGATAGCCCATAAATTGTGAACAATTGGTGTAATAAATTTAAACAGGAGATTTACAAACTCTAAGAAAAATCTCGGCCCCGAAATGAAGTCATACATGAGAAAAACTTGTGTGTAGCATTTGGTGGCATGCTTAAGGAGTAATTAAGTAACAAGTTTGTGCAACTTAACTGGAAAATAAATTTCATAATGGAACCTCGACTCGACAAAGCTATACAAACACTTAATCCGTGCGGTATTAGAACTTTTAGCCCCGCAGCACCGCGACCAAGCGCTTAGCCACTGCGCTGTCTTATATTTACATAATTGATTTGCGTTTTCTTCGCAGGTAGCACGTTTCAGTTATGCAAAATATGCGCGGAGAACGACAAGGACATCAGGATAGAGCCATGCGGGCATCTGTTGTGCACGCCGTGCCTTACTGCTTGGCAGATTGTGAGTGTGTTTAATTTACATAATATTTAACTTTAGTCTTATTAGAATAAGGATTAGAAATGCACCTAGGTTTGATTTATTTATTAATAGACACAAAAGGACCCCATTCTCAACTACTTCGGACTTCCCTGATTGTACCTTATCACGTTGGATATATTTACAAATTTTAAAATTTTAGTGAAAATCGATTTGCCAGATTTGTTTACACAAATACTCAAGTCGATAAAAGCGTGTGAGGAATTAATGTCAACTTTTTTAGTATCTTAATAATTCTTATACTTTAAATGATTTGCATATACTGTTTCGGGTAGTTTCTTTTAAAACTTTTTTGTACGAATAAAGTGGTCCTTCGAGCCGAATACGACCCTGTAATTTTTTGTTTCGTAGCTAAAGATATTTTATTCATTTGATGCCTATTTTATGAAAGTGTATAAAGTATGTATATTAATCTACGGAGGTGTTAGAGAGTTTATACTCTTTTTTCAGCTTTTTATTTATTAACATTAATTTTTACTTTTGATTTTTGTGACATCTTTAATCTAGCAATTAATATCCATGACCATTTATTTTAACGTTTCTTATTTATTTATTGCAGGACTCTGAAGGCCAGGGTTGTCCGTTTTGTCGAGCTGAAATAAAAGGTACAGAGCAAGTTGTTGTCGACGCTTTTGTGCCACCGAGACCGCCTAACACTACCTCGGAAGCCAAGTAAGTTTTGTTTAAGTTCCAAATGTCAATGCGATTATAGACCGATTTACACTTCGACAAGTACTAGCGAGTTAACTTGCGAACCTGGCGAGTTACGCAGAAAATCTCGTTTGAATGGCAATAAACGAGTTAATTAGCAAGTTAACAATTAAGTTGAACAGAATAGCCGGCCGGGCTATTTTTCGGCGAGTTAAGTGCGAAGTGTTGCCCTGCCGCGCGTCTCCCGGCACCCGCAACTAAACTCGCCACTCGTGTGAACGAGCGGGTTTAGTTCAGTGCATAAGTTGACATGAGCAACGTTTGCACGCCTAAACCTATAATTGTACTTTTATAATTAAACTCGCCGCAAAGTTTGTACGATACTGTTTATTGAATATTTATACGTTTTATATTAAGTAGAAGTATTTAGAACACGAATGTTTATATAATAGTAGAAGTTCAAATTATAAAATTAAACCTGCTCAAGATGCTGCACTCATGAAAACATCTTTAACAACAACCAGTAATATTTCTCTGACTGATCTATCTTAAACGAAAACAAGAAAAATTCTGTAGTCTTGAAACGTTACACTCAAACGAACTCTATGAACTAATTTCCTTAAGTAAACTCGCCACGAAGACATTAAAACAACACACTCAAACTCGCTACTGTACTTGTCGAAGTGTAAATCGGTCTTATGACATAACTATATAAAGAAGAAATAGACTTGAGGTGTGGGTTAGGAAAAAAATTACATTGATTTTTTCTTACATTACTCTTACCGTTACCGTTGCAGCCTCCCTCATAGATTGCCTCATAGGGGGAATGTCTGCCATCAACCCGCTTGCCAAGCGATTTGCGAGCTTTTTAATCGTTATTAATAAGACTCTGTTGCCCAACTCCTGATTCGTTTCCTTCTATCCCCTCTTATGACATCCATAGGACGATATGGGGTAGTAGATATTCTTACATCGCCACTACAAGGTAACATTAGTCTAATTTTATTTTAACAATTTTTCTTAATGAGTGAATGAGTGGCATAGTCCGCAAGGGGAGATCTAGAAAGTTATTGATTAAATTGCTGATACATTGAAGAGGGGCCAAATGAAGTGTAACGTTAACCAACGAGCATGTATGCGAAGATATATGATGTAAAGTTAACGAGAGAATTGTGTCAAGATCTTGTCAAGTTAAACTTTGTAGCCTCTGCCTAACTTCAGGCCTCTGTCACTCGCTCTAGGCCACGCGTTATATGCCTACCGCTCTGCGTATCGCCCACGATACAACCGACATTGGGCTGCCGTGCGCCCGCCTGAGCGCTTGCACCGCGCACGTTCCCCACGCTTACTCCTAGAAATGCGGAAACCACGTAATTATTGTGCAGGTGTCCAAGTCAAAAAGGGTATTTATTATATATGTGTAGCAAAAAACATAACTCCACTAGCTTCAATGCTTTGTTTGTCTGTGTGTCAAAACAGAAGAAACCTAACGTTGACGGAACAACACTGTATGCTCATTTCAAAGCCTATAATAAAGATTCATTTTTTATGGTGGGCTAAAAGTCCCACCAGAAACGTTTAATAATTATATTGAAGAATTAATGAATCGGCCTGGCAGCACTTTGTTGCAAATTTTACAAAATATTAATTTTCCTCCGCTTTGCTCCTGTTTTCCTCATGATTATTTATTAAAATTACGCGATTTAGGATATTTTCAACGATAAAATTTAACAACCGAGAATTCAGAGAAGGAAAAAAATGTATAAATCATTTTTCAAACTCAACCATATTTGATTATCAATATAAAAATATGTTTATTTCGTAACATTCGTTTTTGTACAGGAACGGGAGGCAGGTGCTCTTCAATGATTTGATTTATTGAACGTTTGTTGGTTATATTTAAGTCGTCTTATTGCTAACAGTGTGTATCAGTTAATAATCAAAATTTAAAACAGACAGATCTTATAACTAATTGCACGACGTGCTGTGATTGGTTGCTAAGAATGACGAGCTCTGATTCGTAGCTAAAAGTTTGGTGTTCCGGTGCGTCGCTAGGCGGCGTTAGAAGTCGCGCCAACATGCCGGCCGCCTTGGAAGCTCCAGCTTCCAATGATGTATCTACGTTGCCGCTTGATTGGAGATACCGCAGGCTGCATTCATGTTGTCGTCCTCTGCTGATGATACAGGCAGAAGGCAGATTTTCGAGAACGCTCGTTGTACAGGACCCGTAGCAGTTTGGATGGTGGCGACACGCGACACGCCGTCTTTTCCGGGGAAAATATGGGTAACTCTGCCCATACGCCATTTAAGGGGTGGTAAATTGTCCTCCTTAATAACGACAAGCGTGTTTAATGCTATGTCTTGACTGTTCGCCTTCCACTTCGTTCTTGTCTGAAGTTCAGCAACATACTCTTGTGACCATCGTTTCCAGAAGTGCTGTTTTATTTGTTCCACTCTTTGAAACCGTTTCAAGCTGTGAGTCCGTGCTTCGGTGAGGTCTCTGCAGGCTGGTGCAGTGAGTGGCCGGCCGATGAGGAAATGAGCTGGGCTTAGTGGACGAAGATCATGTGGATCTGAGGACATAGGACTTATAGGACGGGAGTTTAGGACTGCTTCGATCTGTGCCAACACAGTGCTGAACTCCTCGTATGTCAAGTTAGCGGTACCCACGACACGCTTAAGGTGGAACTTACAGGATTTTACTCCTGCTTCCCACAATCCCCCAAAATGAGGAGCATAAGGGGGAATAAATTTAAATTCAATATTGTCAGTTGATAATCTATCAATTATTTGCTTTGAATTTCGCTCTAACATTTTGTTAATCTCTTTCATGGCTCCAATGAAAGTTCTACCGTTATCTGAGAAAATTTGAGCTGGTTTACCTCGTCGTGAGATAAATCTTTTAAGTGCTAATATAAATTCTTGAGCAGCTAACGTACTGACAAGTTCTAGATGAATGGCCCGGGTAACAAAACAAACGAATATGCAAATATAGCCCTTTTCCAATTTAGCTCCCCTTCCTTTGCGATTCAGTACGTTTATGGGACCCGCATAATCCACTCCACATCGAATGAATGGGAAACCAGGTTCTATTCGTTCAGACGGAAGGTTGCCCATGATTGGTGTTAGGGTTTTACCTTTCATTCGAGTGCAGCGAACACATTGGTGGACAACCTTTCTAGCTAGGTTTCTACCCCCTAACGGCCACCAATTCTCACGCACGGTGGCCAATAGCAGCTGGGACCAGCATGAAGAAGCTCTTTGTGTTGATGTTGAAACAACAATTGTGTGAAGTTGTGTTTACTTGATAAAAGTATCGGGTGCTTCTTGTCGTAATTAAAGTCAGGCGAGTTACTAAGACGGCCACCTACTCTAATTATATCCCTTTCATCTAGAAATATATTAAGCCTAGAAATCGAACCTGAAGTTTTTAAAGGTAAGTTATGTTTTAACTTATCATATTCCATCGGAAACGATTCGCGTTGAGCAAGACGCGCTAACGACTGTAAGGAGTCATTCAATTCGTCTACTGATAACGGCCCCTGTTTACGATCTTTCTTTGGTGTGCGTAAGTTATGTATGTATCGCAACAGGTAAGCGCCGGCGCGCACGATACGCTGATAAGAACGAAACCTTTCAAAATTAATAATTTTATTCTTTGTTACATCACAAACCATAACCGTTGTCGTTTGTGATTTTAGTTCTGGTAAGTCGGAGTGTGTAGTCGAAGATTGCTGTGACCATGCCGACTCAGAATTTTTTAAGAACTCAGGTCCGCTCCACCACAGATTACTGTCAATGAGTACATCAAGACTAAGACCCCGCGAGACCAGATCTGCTGGGTTATTTTTGGTTCCTACATGTAACCATAACGCATTACTTGTTATTTCATTAATCTCCACTATTCTATTTTGAACGAATGTTTTTAACGAATGTGGTGACATACGTAGCCATCCAAGGACAATAGTTGAGTCTGTCCAAAAGTAAATTTTGTGGAAATTAACACGCAATGACTCGATAATTTTCCTATATAATCGTGCGCCTATTAAAGCCCCGCACAGTTCTAATCGGGGTATGCTGACTGGTTTAATTGGTGCAACTTTACTCTTTGCACACAATAATCTAACAGTCACCGATGAGTCATCAGAGTAGGTGCGAACATATGCGCATGCACCATACGCACTCTGCGACGCGTCCGTGAATACGTGTAATTCTATAAACTGTGTGTGTGCGCTCATAACATGACGCGGAATACGTAGGTTATGCAAATATTGAAGTGTGTCAATAAATTTTTCCCAGGATAAAGCAACATCACTGAGAACGGGATCATGCCAATTTATATTGCACAACCACACTTTTTGCATCAATATTTTAGCTACTACGACAGCCGGTGTTAAAATTCCTAGAGGATCGTATATTTGTGCGATTATCGACAACATTGTACGTTTATTTAGTAAATTCGGTCTAACTACTCGTGTGGTAAAATGAAGTTCATCACTTTTATTATACCAACCCACTTCTAAAGTCTTAGTTTGGGAATGTTCTCCTAATGACAAGTCTTTAGATATGTCGTGGTCACTGATATCAACGTTAAACAACCACTTACGCAACGGTAAACAAGCCGAGTTTAAAGTATTTCGTAACTTCTCACAGGTATCGAGTAAGCTATTTAAATTATTGTCACCTAGGATGACGTCATCAATGAAAAAATCCTCTCGGATTACTCTCGCAACCTGCTGATCCTTACATTCCAGCGCAAGCTGACGTAAACATCTCATACTAAGGTATGGCGCAGACGCAGTGCCATACGTCACGGTGTTTAGGCGATATACACGTATTGGGTCCGGCGGAAGTTTACGCCATAATATCAATTGTAAATCTCGTTGATCTGGTTGTACAAGAAAATTCCGAAACATTTTCTCAACGTCCGCACAACCCACGTATTTATATTGCCTAAAGCGTAATAAAATGCTAAAAATGTCATTCTGAAGTGGTGGACCAATATGTTGAATATCGTTCAACGACTTACCGGACGACGTCGCTGCGCTTGCATCGAAAACAGTGCGCAGTTTAGTCGTACTGCTATTTTCGTTAATAACGCCATGATGCGGCAAAAAATAGTGGGGTGACTCATAAGTTTCAACGCAACTCATATGACCGAGCCTTTAATATTCCCCCATAAAATCTACGTAATTTTCCCGAAATTGTGGCGAAGGAGCGAATTTTCGTTCTAACGACAACAAACGTTTTTCAGCCGTTGTGTCTCCCAGCACATCAGCTGATTCCTTTAAAGGAATGCGTACGGAAAACCTACCATCTTCCATACGTTTTGTCGTTTTGACAAAAATGTCTTCGCACACACGTTCGTCAGCACTCAGGATGTTTTTATTAACGTTATTGTTTATCTCTTCGAGTTCCCAAAATAATTTCAACTGTGTGTCAATTGTTTGGGAGAAATTACATTGCACACTCTTAACGGGAAGTGGGTTATTATGTAAAGGTCCCGACATTATCCAACCCAATTTTGTATTTTGTAAATAAGGTCCTTTATTCAACTTAATTTTGCCATCACACAATAATTCCCAGAACTTATCCGCGCCTATCAGTATATCGATGTCTGACGGTGAGTGAAAGTTCGGATCCGCAAGTTGAATATTATCAGGTAAACTCATATTATTTACATCGACACCAAATGTGGGTAATTGATTTGTAATGCACGGCAATACTAAACAATCAATGTTCATACAAAACGAATTTAACCTTGAACGTAATTTTATTTTACAAATGTAGGTGGACTGCGAAATTGTTTGACCTACCTCAGCAACGTGATAAGTGGACTGTATTAACGGTGCATTTAATGTTTCACATAACGATTTCTTTATGAAACAATGTTGACTACCATTATCTAGCAGAATGCGTACAGTGTGATATTTGTTATTATAATCTGCTATGTCCACTAACGCTGTGGACAGCAAAACGTTGGGTAATAACGAATATTCCTGATTACTGTTTTGCGATTCTGAATGGTTAGCCGTAACGTGTAATGATGACGAGACAGTGGAGACGTTAGCGGTGACCGGCTGTGCTGATGCACTCGACCCGCTCACCTGTGATGCGCCGTCTACATGCCCATCAATGTGAAGCAAACTGTTGTGCCTTTTATCACACAACCTACATGGCCCAAACTTGCATTCGTTAAGTGGGTGGGTTGCGCGTAAACAATTGATGCACAGCTGATGCGTTTTAACTATCTTATTCCTTTCTTGGATAGACGAATTAAGAAACCTTGAACAGGAATAAATCGCGTGATTACCATGACACATCACACACACGCGGCTTTGTTTTAGTTTCGTATTACCCTTATTGTTATTGTTAGTAACGTTCGTAGCAACATGAGTATGTGTATATTGTTTCTTAGAGCGCGTTTGTTCGCCGCCTTTGTTCTCGTGGGATTTGTTATGGTTCACTTTTATCATTTCTAAAACGTCGGCGCGGTCTTTAAGAAATTTAAGTAAGTTATCCAGTTTCAAAGCTGACCTTGATTCAATTAACGAACTAGATGTACCTTGAAAATTTTCCCATTCGCGTTCAGTGGCCTGATCTAATTTGGAAACGACCATGTAAATGATTAAAGTGTCCCATGAATCTGTTGGTTCACCTAACGTTTTAAGGGCACGCAAATTTCTCAAAACAATATCTATTAAGTTCCTAATCTGGGAAGCGGACTCTTTATTTAACGATGGAAATTTAAATAATGCCTTCACATGATTATGAACCAATAGTCGCGGATTATTAAATCTATTCTCTAATAGCTCCCATGCGTGAGAATAGTTGTTAGCCGTAAATTCTAATGCACCTATGACGTGTGCCGCGGTACCGGACAATGACGATTTTAAATAATGAAATTTTTGAACAGGACCTAAATCATCGCGATCATGAATCATACTAACGTAAGAATTTTTAAACTCTAGCCAGCAATCGTATGAACCGTCAAAGGAAGGTATTTTAATATCGGGTAACTTTATGCCTATCGGCTTACATGTTGAAACACTAGACTTGTCAGCTACTTCCTTTCTCAATAAAAGTTTTGCAGAAGCTACAGCACAATAAAATTGATTTTCGAAACGATCTCTCTCTTCCAGCTGTTTTACAAGATCGAGATCTTCCGCTACCTCTTCTTCAATTTTAGTCTGTATTTCACTATACATCTCTATCAAACTCGAAGTACTCTCGACACGTAAATTTAATTCTAATGACTGTTGTTCAGTCAAGGGTAAAGTGAACTTTTTAACATAATTTTCAAACAGAGTTAATCGACCTTTTAAAACTCCTCTTTTCTTAATTAAATCTGACAATTTGGGCTCACTCATTTTGGGATTTAAGGAAATCAAGAGTACTTACAGTTGCCAATTTGTATATGCGTGCGAACCAAGGTGGGTGCCGTTGCGCAGGTAGGTACCGCCACTTCAGCACTGGAAATGGAATATCAGCACGAAATCAACACCTATCGAAGGATGAGATGGAGAAACGGACGGGAAGTTCAAACCTGCCACTCCTGTATGTCGATGCCTAAACGTTGCAGCTCTTCGCTCGATACGTGAATCTCCTCTTCGTATTTTGATGCGACGAATCTTCGGAGATTCCAAGCTTGAACTCCTTATTCGGCTCGATAGGACCACTTTATGTACAGGAACGGGAGGCAGGTGCTCTTCAATGATTTGATTTATTGAACGTTTGTTGGTTATATTTAAGTCGTCTTATTGCTAACAGTGTGTATCAGTTAATAATCAAAATTTAAAACAGACAGATCTTATAACTAATTGCACGACGTGCTGTGATTGGTTGCTAAGAATGACGAGCTCTGATTCGTAGCTAAAAGTTTGGTGTTCCGGTGCGTCGCTAGGCGGCGTTAGAAGTCGCGCCAACAGTTTTATTACAATAATCATCATAATATTATGTACAACCCTAGCGCATTCGTGCAATGACGCGCCTGCAAGTGAGTCGCACGGCGGGCAACTCAATCTCGACTCTTTGTACTCGTATTTATGGTACATTTTATTCTCGCTGCGAGCAGCAGATATTATTATTAAGATTCTGTAGGCTATTATAGCGTAGGTATTTTAGCTTTTGTATGGGAGTGATGTATCTGTTGGTAAACTATTTACTAATCTGTGCTAACGTGAAAGGCTTAAAAGTTTATGTATATATTTATGATTTTGAGCCGTGATAGCTCAGTGGTTAACGCTCGCTGTAAATATAACAGAACGCGAGTAACCCGGGTTCGATCCCCGCCGGCACCAATGAAATTGTTAATTGCAATTTTAAGTGCTGATTTACCACGTGCTCGGCGGTGAAGGAAAACATCGTGAGGAAACCTGCATGTCTGAGGAATAAGAAAAAAAAATATTTCGAAGACATGTGAAGTTCGTCAACACGCATTTGGGCAGCGCGGCGGACACTTCCTTGCCCTAAACCCTCTCTAAAATGAGGGGAGGCCTGAGCCCAGCAGTGGGACGTATATAGGCTGTAACTTTAACTTTTAACTTTAACTTATGATTTTTACAGATAAATTAAATAATATTTATAAATAAATTTATTACAGCCCATCAAAAGTCCGCTGCTGAACGTAGGCTTCCCCCGAAGATTACATCACAGGAAGGATATTTGCCATAGTTGCCTCGCTTGGCAGGCGGCTTAGCAACCGCTGTTTTTTAATATTTTTACTTTCCCTCTGACGCGTTTTATGACATCCACGGGATGATATGGGCTAATATGTTTATGGGCTAGTATGTTTTCAAACGCGGTAGTGCCATGCTGCAGCAATATTATGTTTGTAGCACGAATGTGTCCGCTTGACCGGGGAAAGACTACACTTTCACAGAATACCGGCGTGAAATATCAGCTCAATGCTGCTGTGTTTCATGTGGTGAGTTTAGAGAACCGGAGACCATTTTGTACTGGATACGAGGCATTCCATCTTAGACTTAATCGAGGATAGATATAGATGTCTATGGGCCACAGCTTCCACTTACCATCATGTGGACTGTTTGCTCGTTTGTCACCCTTATTCTTTAAAAAAAAATGGCTAGTTCATACATCGCCACTATCACGACAGGGAGGGAGTCCTACCATAAGTAACATTGTCGTTGAATATAAATATTTTTTCTATTCCAGAAACAATATTGTCAAGACTGCAGTGAAACCAGTGTCTTCAAATTCATCAGGGTCGTCGGGTTCGTCCGGTTGTAATGGCTCAAGTGAGTTTTTTTTAATCGTTAATTGTTTCAAACATATTTTTTCAATTATTTCATTGAAACTCTGTTATTTCTTTAAAAACTATTTTTTTTTTACTATTAAAAAAGTAAATGAGCGGACCAATAAAATCTAAAGCATCTGGCATCACATCTTCAGTCCTTCCTAACTTGAGGGTTGTTACGTCCATTAAGGTTAGAGAACAGGAGAACGATCACTTCGTACTAAAGCATAGCCCGCCTGTCCTTGAAAATTGTAGAATGTATAGCGGCGCTGACGTCAGTGAGTAGAGTAACTGCGAAGTTAACTGTTCATGAGTACAAGCAGATGAAGTTAGTTGAATAATGTACAAATTTTCATTTCATTTTTAATGAGAAAATTTTCATGCTCTGTAATTTTGTAATTTTTGACGAAATGAAACATAAAAAAATTGAGAAATATTTTATTGTGCGTGGATGTGCAAGTGGTTTAGCATCTGATCGGAAAATAGACTGAAAATGACTTATTGACCGAACTTAGCGATCGCAGCGCCTCACTTATGGCGTCCATATTTCTGGACATATTGTATACTTACTTACTTGAACCAAATGTATTAAGACGAGAGCTAAGTTTGTCCGCTCTCCGACAAACTGTTACCAGGCTTGTGTCTGTAACTCGTGCTACCAACGTGAAATAATTACCTACAATCGCGAAACCGCTTAGGACCGCATACACAATCGGGTTATTTTTAAATTTTTTAACGCTGTTAACGTAAATATTTTACTGTAAATACTTGTTGAAATAGTTTTTGTTTAGTGTTTAGTATATTTAATTGTAGGATAAAATAGTTTAAAGTTTTAATTAAATTTACAAATTATATATATAATGTATATTATCTATCTATTTGATAAATTATAATGGCAAAACGTCTTTCCTTTCTTCCGAGCCAAGCATCGCGATTCCCGACGAATTGTTGAGAATCGCAGCACTCACATAGGTGCGATAATAAGTCGTTCATAGTCAGAATAGGTACTTCACCAAAGTGACTTACTTACCATTTCGCATAGCATTATTTTACTGACAGCCCTTAGTAACAACGATAAGTCCGTCGTAACGTAGGAAGGGAAAAAGATGCAAAGTAATACGGACACTAGCGCGCAGCGATAAAGTTTTATTTAAGTTGCGTGCGCGATTTATCAAATTAATAATAAACATGTAGGCTATTAAACGTCGGCAAGAATTCAAGCAGTTCTGTACGTAGTACTATTATTTATTCTGTGCTGTTACGTAGTTTGGTGGGTGTGAAAATTGTACTAAAGATTTGGTCCAGAATAAATGAATTATTTATTTATTTATTTAGGTGGCAAGATTCCTTTTCTGCCTATGAGTCCGTCTCGCCGGTGACCATCCCCTTACCTATTTCTGCCGCCACATAGCAGAGCTTGCACTGCTGTGTTCCGGTCTGAAGGCACGAAGAGCCCGTATAATTACAGGCTGTGAAGCATTACGCCTTAGTCATCTGAGCTGACAACGCATCTACGCCTACTTTGGGCTTTAAAATTTTAAAAGATATTACCCTCACACTAGGACTTTCTCCTGTATCGTGGAGACATTTTATATACGTAAATTGTACAAGCACAAACATCACAGACCCAGGACAATTATTTGTAGGCCATACAGATACTTGTTCCGTGCGGGATTCAAACCCGCGGCCCCTAGCGCTACAACACTACTAAGTCATTGTACCACAGAGCCTTCATTGTTATTTTGAGAGTCAATTTAATCAATTTTGTTGATAAAATGACCTATAGAATGAAGTACATGGCGCTTTTGCTTTACACGCTTTCAGTATAAGATGCGGAAATATGTGTCAACATAACGTTTTCCATCTAATTTATGTACCGCGGGCTATACGTATATAACAAGTGGTAAAATTAAAAATTTTGTACAACCGACTTCAATATAAATAAAATGAGAATATCATCAATGTAGTCAAAGCCAATTAAATACGCATTATGAAGGATAACTTAAAAAGTACTGGTCATATCTTGATCAAATTTATATGGGACCACATAAAAAACACCAGCTTTCAAATACAAAAAAAAATCATGAAAATCGGTTTACCTACAAAAAAGTTCTGAGGTAACACACAAAAAGTTCTGAGGTAACACGCAAAAAGTTCTGAGGTAACACGCAAAATGTTCTGAGGTAACACGCAAAAAAATTACAGTCAAATTGAGTATCTCCTCCTTTTTGAAGTCGGTTCAAAGTCGTTTTTTTTTAGTAAACTCTCAAAATCTTAAATCTGTTTGCAGGCACGGAAGTTACTATATCAAGTAATGCAAACGGCTGGGCCTCCAGAAATACGACATTCAATGGGCTGACTGATGACATCGACGATTCAGAGGTAATTCCATTCTGTTAATTCATAATTTGAGGTAAATCTATTATTACAACTACTGAAGTATTTTTATTAACGGACTACTCACCCTGTTGTGCTAAACCTAGAGCTGGGCGTTCTTCTCAAAAATCATAACATGAAAATAAGTAAAATTCTATCTTCGTATCCATCACTGAATTTGTTCAAGGCAACTTTAAAATCTAACAAATATTCGTTGTAAGAAATTGGAAACCACTTTTATATTTCGAGGACATGTGAAATCTGTCGTGGTGCTCCTATGCAAGCAGACTTCTGAACTCCAAAATCCTTTCAGAACCACTTCCATCACATGGTAGAGACGTAAAAATATACACCACCCCATTTAGTTCCGTGTGTGTCGCAGGAGGTAACTTTTTACCATTGTAAGCCGGTGCTTGACTACTATCCCACCTGTTGGTAAGTGGTGATGCGGGCGAATGTGGTGTAGCCCACTAGTTTAGTTAGTTACGGGCAATGCGAAAAAAATGTCATGGCTACTGAATTGACGTATCGTATAGATGTATCGCACCAACTTACGTAACCAGATGTTTACACCGCCATCTATCGGTAACGAGATCATTTACGTTAGACGTGATATTATACCCAAGTCAACGTGGGGCAGCAGCGTCAAAGGTGCGACACGTCCGGTATTGGGGTTGCCAAACCCCCTGCCAAGCGTGAAATCCTCAAAAGGAGAGATCCGTGTCTCTTAAAATCGAGAGACCCATGTCTAGCTGAGGCAAATACGTACTGATGAAGCAAAAAGCAAAAGTACTGAGATTGGTCCTTCGAGGCGGATCTCTCTCTCCTAAACATTATACATTTGAATAGGGAATGAAAAATTAAAATAAATGTGGTGAGAATTGTAATACTATTATTTTGACAATAGTTGAATTGTTAGAAGAATAACAAACAAATAATTTTTGAAAGCATGCTCTTTGCATTTTGGATTGTGTGGCATGTTCGTGTTTTGTTTTCGGGTTCATTGTTTGTTGATGTTGTTGTAATCATTTGCGTTCCATTTTCAATGTTTTCATTACTGTGCCGGTTGAAACTTAACTGTGTTGTAACATTCATATTTGACAATATTTAACTGCTTTTGCCTTTGTTAAAATTGCAAATTTAAAATAAAAAATGTTGTCTTTTTGAATAAACTCAGACAGAAGATACTTTATATTTACAAAAATAATTGAATTACGTACGTTACGTTACGTTACGTAACGTAATGTAAATATTCATACGCTACTCAATTTTTAAATGTCGTTAAGTCTCGCGGTGTCACAGTTACTTTGACTTAAAGTGATAGAGACTGCACGAGAATACATAAGTATGAATAAAATATTCAGTCTAAATATGAACATTTCAGGGTATAAACTCTCTATCTCTAGATCTAATGATCTCTAATTTACTGTGTGCTCGGTAGTTAAGGAAAATCTTGTAATACTATTTAGGACTTGTGAAGTCGTTGATTAAAACTACTTGGTATTAATTAGAGATGGGCCGAACATGGATTTCACCGAAAACGAATATTCGGCCGAAAGTTCGGTAAAACTTTTACCGAACCGAATATTCGGCCGAACATTATTCGGCAGGATCACCTCGGTACCTAATCAATTTATGTCGAAACTTGTTACCGTAAAGCGCGCGGGATTAGCGCTGGACCCTGCCTCCAGCTCCCCCGCCACTGAGTAAATTGCCGGCACATGCTTATGTTTTGACTATTTTTGTGTTATTCTTAGTCAAAATTGATGATTATAATATGATAAAAATAAGTGGCAGAAGATCTACCATTTGGACTTATTTTAGAGCAACTGAGGACCAAAATAAAGTGAAATGTACTAATGTAATGTAATGTTACTTTGTTTGATTCCAAAACATTTTATTAAGCTTTTAGTAGATTTGAAGTAGATTTAACCCATAAATAAAATATACTTTCAACAGTAAAATTATGAAAGACATGGCATTACTTCAATACAGTGGACATTTTGAGTACCACATTAACGAATGTTCGGTGATTTAGCCGAATATTCGGCCGAATACGAATATTCGGTAAAGCTACCGAATATGCCGAATGTCGAATAAAAAACGTATATTTGGCCCATCTCTAGTATTAATCGATGTGTAGTGTTCGCGTAAATATAACAAATTATTACTCGTGAAGTCGTGTAAAGCTGTAAAGACTTAGCCAACTCCCTCTAAAAATTAAAGGTTTGTGCTCAGCAGTGAGATGTAAACAATACTGTTACTATTCTTTATACTTTTTGAGTCCAAACAACAATATTAAGCATTTAAATATTTTAAGATATAATAACCTCCATATTTTTGATGTACGCTATCCACATATGCATTTTTTTACTGGAAGTATTGATTTAGGACACAGTTAAGTTTCAGTCGAGCATTGCATGTTGAGCCTCATAGTAAAATGTCATTGTTTATTTTGCAGAGACGCGCGAGAAAATCACCGCATGCTTAGTGTTTTTACTCGCGAATTGCATTTTGTTTGCATTCGGGAGCTTCGCGATGTGACAAACATTCCATTATAGGATAATTCTAGATTTTTTGTTTACTTTCAAGTGAAAAGCAGTGTTTTTCTATATAAAAAAAAAAACATTTATTTATAGTAAAACTATATTGACAGCTTATGAACGAGGGAGTACACATCGTTTGAATTTTGCTTTTTGTTTTTCTCAAAACGGGCGGCTTTCTTTTTAAGTTAAATCGTTTTTAATATACGTTAGTGTAATGATGACTTTATACAAAAAATGGGACATAATTTATTGTTTATCAATCAATTTCTATTGAAATAATATCTGAATAGCTCCTAAAAATAATTCAATCGACGGGAGTATTTTGAAGTTACACTTGAATATTACACATTAAAATTAGTGTATTGAGGAGCAGCATGTTATTGGCAATTATTTGAATAAAATATATTATTTGATAAACAGATTTATGTATGCATATTTATTTATATCTTAAAATAGTACAAAAATGATAATGGAATGGATTGAAAGGTTTCAAAAATTCTGGCATTTAACGGTCCTTATTACTAGAATCAGACCTGAAACCGAAACCCTGGTGTCTGAGAAATAAAGTGAGAATCGTTGAGCGTTGAACCGCCCGCATTTTATTTATCTGCACACGACAGAAACAAGATCCAGCTTGATTCAATCAATCTGATGATAATAACAAAATGTTAATTGCGACATAAAAAACATCATTCAGTTATAAATTTCTTTGCCAATATTGCGATCCAAGTAAATTGTAAAAATAGAGCTACCGGTATCTTAAATCCTTAACTAGAACCGAAAGCAGAGCCGTACCCAAAAGTGAAACCTAAATAAAGAACCTTTACATACGGTTATTATGCTAAAACAATAAAAAAAATGAAGGCTATATAGTTAGATTGGTGTTCAGAGGAAGATTTAAAAAAAAATTAGACAACCGTTAATCAGCAGCTAGACAATGTTTAGAAAGAAATTGATTGTTCTGATTATGTTATGATAGTTCTGATTGTGAAAGATTGTTCAAATTGAGTTTGAATCGTGTTATGAACGGTTGTACCGTAACAGCAATTCGATTAAATAAATCGTTAATGAAAGATAAGTTTAAAAGTACATTTATAGACTAAAAAGATAACCGAAATTCCTAGTTGCTTTTCAACAGATGTCTTTTTTTCAGTATCTGTCAAATTAGGCTCTTTCAGTAGCTGTTAAATTCATAGACATAGAGTGAATGGACTGACATAGCCTCACAAAAGTGACCATTCTCGAGATAGAGACAAAGCGACTGTGCGGCAAATACCTATCTCTTTTCTGCAAGCCGAAGGCGCAGTGGCCCGAAAGAAATGACAAAACGATAAAGAAACGACGCCAGTCCCGACCAGACCGATCAGAATTCTAGAAAGAGACAACTACTGGCCGCACATTCGCTTTGTCTCTCTCGCACTTTTCGGTCTGTATTCATTGCACAACTAACTACAGAACGCACAGTTCATTCTCTATGTCTATGGTTAAATTAGTTAAATGTCAAAAAGTGCTAATTTTATGAATGTAATGATACTGCTTTTCACTTTTTGGCACATTAAAACAATAATACGGACGATTTACCATTTTGGTTTAAATAAGCAAAACAACATTTAATTTACCTTTTATTGGCTTTCATGGTAAATAAAAAAATAATTTATTTTCCCAATCAATGCGGGGAAATGTTATTACTATCCACTAAAAAAGATAAAACTATAAGTTTGAATGTATCTTAAATAATATCAGGAGTGCGTAAACTGATTTTCCCGGTTATCTTTTATATGAAAACGATATAATTTCGTCATAGATATCAAACCGAATGACAATTTAAATTCGGTTAATATTTTATTAACATCAAATAACAAATTGTAAACTTGCATGTATAATATAATATTTTTGTATAATATTTTTTTTCTGTAGTATTAGAAACACCGAGACCCATGGGGCCATCTGTGCAAAAGTAGGGCAAAATATTTTTTTTTAATTCTGTTCCATGGCACAACACATTATCGAGCGACAAACATGCTAATATACAGATTTTCACGAGTAATATTAATAAGATAAAAAATCAACCCGTCACAACCAAAATAGTAATTCGTCTGTAATTATTATTATTATTTTAATTTATACCCTAGTGGTTGTTACTTTATTTACACAATGCAAATAGAGATTGAACGTTAAGAACTGCATAGTAACGTTTATATTTATTAGAATAAATACATCCGCTTTGAGTGACATTTTAACAATTTTCATTTTCACTGTTTTTCTATTTTGTATTACGTTTGCATGCGTCGGGTTTGGAAGGCTAGTGCATGAGTATGTGTGCGTTTTTAATTAATTATATATCTTTGAATTTCATTCAACATCAGTAAAACATATTTATATTGTATTTATTAGTCACTTCCAAAAGCGATGCATTATTAAATATAGAAATATTTAATTATTTATTCGGATCAAAAGGTCAAAGAAAATTATTTTGTTTTGACATGCTCTATTTTTATCAGTTGTTTTTATCTACAATCTACGTGTATTAGCCAATGGAAAATTTAGATTAGAATATTAGAGACATACATTAATTTATTATTTTCACGTTTTTAAATAGTATTAATTCTAGAAAGAATATCACAACATACAAAGGAGAAATCTTATTTATTCTCATTTGATGGAAATATTGTTAAAATGTTGTTAAGGTAAGTGTTGCATTTCATAAAGACTAATTTACATTCCTTGTTCTGTCATTTAGTTAAGAAAACAAGTAGTGCACGAAGGTGCACAAGATCAAATTCATATAATATTATATAGACTAGTTAAATTATTTAATGTTACAGTATTTGTACATATCTACTTAGTATTCTATACACCATTGTCCTTTTTTGACTCCGATTGACTTTTGATTTATCAATTGCCTTTTTATTGAACTATTGACCTTTAGCGAAAATGCATTAACATAGTGTCAGAAAGAAAAATGGCTACAAATTTAGGAAGCAAAATAATCAAGGTTGAAAATTTTGTATTTTTTTTTTAATTTGGTGCGTTAACTTAACATATCGAATGAATTGTCTAGTATTATATTTTGTAGGCTTTTAGTACATATCGATTTTTTACATATCGATATTTTATGTTTTTTTTTGGACGCTTATGTTGTTTTTAGAGTAAAGTGTTCACTCGTCGGCTTTTACTTTTAGTATTGTTTAGTTTTTGTAATATTAGTTGCATATTTTAGTCGATAATTTTTTTGACAGTAAATTTATTTATTTGTAAGTGTATTTTTTAATGTTGACAATATACGCTTGGTGATGTGTTTGCTGTGTTTTCTTTTGTGCTGTCATGAACATTGGTTTTATTGTGTATTGCTTTGCATAACATGTTTTTGTATCATTATTATGAATACATTTCTATACCCCTGAATAACTATATGTTTACCGATAATCTTATATTACATGAGTACTGTAAATCTTAATCTTAAATAAAGAAGAAGAACTTTGCACAATTCCAATTTCAATTTCATAAAATATGAACATTACATAAACATACATAAATTCGTGAGAGTCACTTAATATGTAAACAGAGCTATGTTCTTTCATTTGGTGCGATATTGACACACCTTTTCCGCTTTTTTCACACCCATTATCATTATTTACGTTTATTTAGTCGATTAAGGGTACTCTTATTTTGGCTCATCATCAATATATCGCAAATTAGGTCGATAAACTTTCATCTATGACGCCACTTGCCGGCTCTGCTCCTTTCGCAGCACAAATTAGCTTCGTTACTCTTTTTTCATGCATTTGTCAACGTGACCAATCCACCAATGCTTTACTTTCTTAATCCTGGTCACAAGATGCAAACCACACTTTTCTCTTATAACAATATACATATTGAGAATAGCTCAGCCTGCATATTCAACTTGGGTTTACTTTTAAGATTTTAAACCCTGCATTATTTATTACTTCATAATCATTCATTAGCATGAAAACTCATGACAAGTCATTGCTTAATTAGTTCGTTCCCGAGATTACCACAAAACACGCCCCTTAACCACCTACTTACACACATCCCTTCTCTCTTCCCGTAGGGTTCTGTCATTAAAATGTATGTGCGATTCAATTAAGAATAGTAAACCAGTGAGATAGGGCGAGAGAAATCGATTTTTTTGAAATCATATTTATTGACAAATAATACAAAGGAACCATGAAAGAAAACGTTTTAATCGGAATGACTGAGTAGTCATCATCATTATTGTCACAGCTGCTTTCCCCTATAAATATAGAACATGTGTTTATATAGGTATCATAATATTCCACGAATTATTATTTTAAAGAAAAATAGGCATTTTATTAAAAGTAAAAAAAAAAGGTTTTGTATTATTTTTAAAACTAATTATGAATTCAATAGATTTGGTAATATTAAGACTCAGTTAAATAAATAAAAAAGTGGAAGATTAATTTTCTCTGCAAGCTGTACTTCTCAACTGATAACAGATCACCGTCATTCAAGGTCATGGTCGTTCCTATTCTTATTGGAACCGCATTGTGTTAATTGATAAATGTTTAAATAGTTAATGGGGGTAAATAAAGTTCGTGCCGTACGTTTGCGGAATCCATCGTTTTTATCATCTCGTGGGCGTCATAAGAGTCGACCATGGAAATTGCCAGGAAGATATGGCTTCTGATAGATGGCGGTACAATCACGTCATTGATGTCAGACAAAATACCCAGGCCGGAGACGAGGAGCAGAGTTAAAGGTACAAAAAAATTTATAAAGGATATTCAAAAATATACAGGATATTCAATTCGATCGTTAATTCATTTTACGCGACATTTCGTTGTGTTATTAGGGCATTTACACCTCACGTTCACTTTAGAGGATTATACAGGCGGCGTTTATATTCCATACTAAAGTATTATTCCGTTTTATCTTTATTCTCGATGGATAACAACATTAGAACAAATTATTTTGCGATGCAATCTATATATATACCACTACGTTGTTCTTTTTTGTTTTTTTTTTTTCTAAAAAAAACTTAAAATTAAAAAAACCGCGCAGTTAAACCGCCGTTCTAAATATCCCTTAAACAAATTTTACTGGATTAAAAATAAAAACTTTTCTTAAAAAAGAATCGGTTCAGTTTTATAAGAGGAAATCTTTGAATATGGGTTGATGATTTCGTAAATTTTTATTCACTTCGAGCTGCAGCTGTCTCTTTCAGTTGCCTAACTTGGTCGTTCGGTCACAGCGCGATAGAAATATATTGTTAAAAAATATTCTTCAAACTTCTTGCAGCCCAGATATATAGATATATAGGTATCCTTAAGGGTTTCTTCTAAAAATTAACCAATCCATCGCGAAGAAGAATTTAACAGTCTCTTAATTCGGGTCTATAATGATTCGATACACATTTCTTAACAGCGACTTCAGAAGCTATTAAATGATGTGAAATACTGAAATGCAAAACGAGATAACATTCCACATGATAGTAAATGTCTACCTTAGCTCACAAAGGACAAAGGCTACAGAAAATATTGAGAACCCACTTGAAAGGCCTTAAAAGATTTTTTTACGGCAGCGGAGGGAAATGAGCATACGGCGTAAGTTAAAAAACTTTGTTTAAGTTTAAGGTCATCATTGGCGTATGCTACTTATTGTGATACGTTACTGAGATACATTTTTCCAAAGATCATCATCATCGTCATTCATTCCAAATAATTTGGACACCAGTATTCGCTTTTAAGAAGCTTCTGCTTTGAAAACCATGCCATGTGAGATGGGATATGAGATGAGAGCTTATAAACAAGGTCGATGCTCAACTAGAGTAACATAGTAGAACATATCTACGCGCTTTGCGCTTAAGGCATGCAATATATGTACGGAGGGGCACACTGAAATGATCGCGAATAGAATATTTCGGATTGAGTTACAATAAAACCTTTTTTAGAATTTGAATACTGGCCTCTTAGAATCTTAATGACATTCAAACAATTTAAAAAAATGTTTAAAAACAAAAACTATGTTGGTTTAAAGTTGACACGTCGTTAACAGAAATGGAGCTCACGCGTGAACATTTCCGTGCTATAATTTATCAAGTGAAAAGTGCATTAAGTTGAACGTAGAATATTTCGAAAAACAATAAAATACAATTTAGCTATACCGTGTATGTGGTTTTTCTTATTCCCGATCATTTCAGTGTGCCCCTCGTAAGTACATAACATTCAACATGCAAAATATTCAGTGCCAAAGACAAATCGGTAAAGCTCGTTCTTCTTATTTAGCCTTTTTATAAATCTACTGCGAGTTATAGGCCTCTACCGTGCCGTGGTAGGAAAGATTTGTTGTTTTTACCACTAGTTAATACACTAATGTATTATTATGTATGTTGTGTGGACACCCACATGTTCACCCACGCATGTCATAAATAGGACAGCAAACAATTCGCGACTGTGACGCTGCAGCCCTGATCAAATTGGCCAGGATATACATAGAGCTGATAATAATAAGGCAAAAATCGTTAGAAATTTCTAATTATGGTTTTTACTACGTATGTTGTGGTAAAGGAATGCATCTTGATAATATTTTTCCAAGTCTCATAAGCGAGAGATCTACTCATCAGCGAAATGCACAATAGCTTACATTGTGAGAATCCCGCCCGCAGTCCCTTTTTGCATGTTATGTTATCAAGAAAGGTCTGAACACAAACAAGAAGGGCGGCACGCTGTATGTCTTCTGTTAAAACTCAGTTACCGAGTATGAAGAATTTCGTATAACCCCTTGTGTGGCGACCGGCCAGATTCTGGCCGATGGTTAATTACGCGCGTCTGGCAAGCGACCAGATTCTGGCCGATCCGCGACTGCGTATTTGGCGGGTAAAATAACCAGCGACAATGATTTTTATCACACTTTTACTTATAGAAAATTATAAACCAAAGAAAGAGGATGCGATACAAAGCTACTAAAGTACTACAATGTGTAGAAATTTCGAATAAACAGCCTATGTAGCAGTCGCATGCGAACGTCACTTTCATGTGGTCACCCGTCCCGGTTTTTGTCCTTATTTTTATTCCTAAATCGAACAAATAGTGAAGTTAAGTGCTATTCAAACATAGAAGGGTTAATAACCAACAGTTTTTAATTCATAATTTAGGGATATGTATCCTTTTTATAAAAAAAATTCGAACATAAACGGTCGTTATACTTACTTACCTTACATTTATCTCTATTGTTGATTAAAAATACATTACATTCTTTTTAGAAATGAAACTTTGTCTAAATTAAGGACTTGAGCCATACTTAATGTTAAAATTATCGTACGCCACTTGACTTGCTCATTTCTCAAAATAAAACTAACAATATATGCTATTTTTTGTGCGACGCTTGGGTTGCCGTTCATGTGTTAAGATTGTAAAAAACTTTTGAGGTAAAAATATATAGGAATGTGTGGTTTTTTTGCTTTTTTATTATAAATTAGTGTATATTGATGAAAATAAATTACATTTATTTTATAAAAGAATGATTTTTATGTTTAATTTTCACAAATTATGCGCAAAATACTATTAAAAATTTGGTTTTCCAACTTTGAAATTGGCTTAATAAAATCTATTAAGTTGTATTCAACTAAGATATCTACAGAGTAATAGCAAATAATATAACAATTCATATGACATAAGTTTTATAAATAGCTTCCATACAATATTTTAGAGAAATTACTAATTTAATCGCCACGCGCCGATATCGCAAAATTACCTGCTAAGGCCCTAGCAGACGCGACGTATTTGCAAAATGGCCGGCCGGCAGACGAGGGGATAATGACCCGGCATTACATGTCTCTGTTGCCTGTGAATAAATACAATATCGTCGCGCTCGCTCATAAGCGTTGGCCGCTATTAGATACTGTAAACCTTTTAGCCGTAACAATAAGGCTTGTTCTTGTGTAAGTGTACTTTGGTTTGTTTTGGCATGATTTATTTTAAACTAAACTTTTAACTACATTAGTAAGCACGGAGTAAGTCCGTGGTTACAGCGCTGTGAGTACGGGCAAATCTTTTAAGTTATGCTCACGATTTGGTACATTCTGGAAAATGCCTTTATCCAACAATAGATGGGCTTTACATCAATGGATAAAAGGACATAAGATGTTCGCAAACACTATTTTACTTATGAACCTTTAACCAAGTAACAAATCCTAAAACCAACGACATTAGTAAGAACAAAGTAATTCCGTGCTTAATCGTGAGTATGGGCAAATCTTGTATAGTCTGTTCGCTTAGATACGATCGCCTTTATGTCGCGCCGCCTTGGCACGTGCGGTATTTTGTCAAAGCCGCCGCCGTGTATTTTGCCGCGACATCAAGGGTTGCTGTGTGCGGCGTACACCCGCAGGATAATTTGGCATTTTAAAACGAAGAAGTGAAAGGTTCTTTGCTACCTTATTTGTGTTTATTATTTATATTCGTATATTATTACAGTAACTATAAGAATAAAATAATATTCTATTTTATTCGTAGTGAATAAAAACATTTTAATAAATTTCTTATATATATATATAAACACAATTTAAAATAATAAAATAAAAGCAAAATAATAAATGCACCTCCGGGTGTACCGACACAATTTTAGTGAACGGACTATAAGTTATGCACATTCTTGAATAACGTATATCCAGCAATGGATGGGCTTTACATCAAATGGACGAAGGAAGATAGGTTGTTCACTAACACTTATACTTTTGAACCTTTAACCATGTGACAAAATCTATTACTTCTGCAGGATTGGGCGGAGTTTAACGCAGCGACCTCGACCATAGACTCACTGCGTCCGGGAGTACGGTCGCCGATAGCTTCGCCGCGACATTCTCCGCGTGCGGTGAGACGCGTTGCCACTACCGCGGAGAACGCTTACGGGGAATTACGCGCCCCACCGTTACCGCCTAGAAAAAGTCTATCACCCGCAGAACCCACCATTGCAGCAGCGTCCAGTGTACAGGATATCGCAGCTGCGTCAGCATTAGGTATTTTATGATATAATTATCTATAAGTGGTTTCACTCTGTATCACTGTTATTCATGTTTTAGACAAGATTTTCATTATGCTTAATGATTTAAAATGTAATGTTCTAATTTGTGTGTACAGTGATTATGTTCTCGTTGATCGTCTCGACAGTTCTCCTGGACAATTTTGAATCTGGTTACAACCCCTATCTCACTAGTTTCGAACACAGGCACAAAGTAGCCAAACTTTCGGATTTCTACAGGATACATTTCTGAGAGTGTGCGCAGGTATTGCATAATTTCATTCCACTTTCTCCCTCCCACCATCCGACAACTAGACTCAGCCAGTCTCTACCCCATCGTTGTCGACTTATCACGCATTCGAACTAAACGGTTTGCTTCATCCTTTGTCATGCATACAGCAATGAAGTTGCCAGCATCTTCCTTTTCATTCGATTACAATGTTGTGTCTTCATGTCAAAAGTGTGTTGACCTTTGTTAAGCCACCACTTAACATCAAGTAGGATAATAATCATAGAATAACTACTATAATAATACACAATAGAATGGCTGTCAACTTTATTTTGTACGAGGATAGGCGTCGCCGGGAGCACACATACAAGCAATTACGTCGTATTTTCAGTTAATCACTACTACAAACCCGATTCGTTGTGTTGACAGAGAGAGATTTTAATACATATTTATTTGTAAATCGCGTGCAATTGGGCATTTCTAAATAATTTGCATGCGAAATTTGGAAACGATTGTAACGTCAAAACACATCTCGTGTTGACATTTATACGTGTAAATTTACTAACGTGTTCGTGGCATTTTAGTGGCTACACGGGCTCCGCCCACTCCCCCGTTCTATTATGTATGTATTATAGTATTCTATGGTAGTAATCAAACACTGGCTTAGAATAGTTAAAAAAAAGCAACATATTGCACTGGAGATATTACGCGTAACCCACGCGGGTCCGATTAAGGTCTGTAACAATATGGGCAGTTTTTAATCTCTACTAGGCCAACAACAATTTTTATTCAGGAGCAAAGATGTTAAACGAACACAGTCAATCTGATGATAAGTGGATGGTGTAGCCAAAGATGCCTACCTATTTCTAAGAATCAAAATGCAAAAGCTATCACTTCTAAAGATTAAAATAGAATTCTTCTTTACAATGATCATACGAAAATCATTAGAAATATTGTGCTATTTTACGTTGGTGTTCTGTGAAAGCGAGAGCGTGTTTCAGCCCCAATATAAAGAGTAATTCTACCATGTCTGTATTAAAAAAAGAACCTCATAGATTTCAGTAGCCAGTGATGGTGGAGGGGAGGAGAAGCGCGGAAGTAATTTTTTTAAATTAATTTTTTATTTGAAAGAATATTAACAACGCTATAAACATTACTGATATTCCCCTTAACCACTCGTGGTAAGCTTAAATTGCTTTTGTTACGAGTGGTTCACGCCAATAGTCGAATGGCGGATTCGAACCCACGACCTTTTCGAGTTCGCGGTCCGTACCCTGCCATTAGGCTACTGTCGCTTTAATTTTTTTTAAATTAACGAGTGTAACCCCTGTTTACCTACTCAAAAATTCAAAAATTATTTAACTTTTATTTGTATGTTATATGCAGAGCCCAGACGAAGATCGTCTTTAGAACCGGAGCCCGATTCGCGGCATCGTTTGACTTCAGTCATCACTGGCTCAACGGAGACAATCACTGGACTCATAGACACTAGACCCGAGGTAATTTATTAGGCTCTAAAAATTTGGAGATAATAGCGTTCATCAATAGTTTTGCACAGCATTTGTGAAGTACATGGTTTAGCAGTGCGCTACAATTTCTAATACAAATTTAAAAAAGTCCTCCAGATCGAATGTTGGTCGCGGCCATTCCATGGACGTCGTAAGAGGCGACAGAGGAATATGAAGCAGGAGGTAGACTGCCGCATCTTTCTATTAACAACTTTACAGATCCGTAGATAGTAAACGCAAGCCAACCCATTGCTAGTCCGTTGGCTGTTTTTATCATCAGCCAGCCCGTAACCAGTACACTGCTAGAAAAATGGTCTCTTCTGCATTATTAATCATAGCACCAGATTGAATCATCTATCAAACATTCCTCTCCGTGACTATGGGTGCTGTAAAGTTCCCGAAATGTCGTGAATACAAAATAAATTGATGAAAATCCGTAAAATTACTAACAAAATTAGATTAATTCAATGTGTAAAGTTCACGTAAACATACGAAATTGTTATTCACCGCTTTATAACTGCCTCCGATTCCCTTTTAATGTTTGTTGTTAAATGACAAGAATATAATATATATATATATATATATATATATATATATATATATATATATATATATATCGTCTTATTATTTTAATGAAACGTTTAATATTATTAGGTGCCACCTGACCCCAGAGCTTTTGAAAAACCCCGACGAGCTTGCACCCCACAATCAAATAGCAGACCCCTGCCCGCCCCACCTCCCGAACCAGTACGGAATCCCACCGAAGAGAGACAGACACTAACCGAGACCAAACACGAAACACGACATGAAGCGAGATCAGTGCCCATTTCTGAAAACCGTCAGCTCGATTCTCGACCTCCTGAGAGGCAGAACGACCGAGATAGACCTACGCACGAAAACAGGCCAGAAAGACCCGTGCCTGTACCCGAAACGAGACATTTACCCAACGATAGATTAACAGATAGACAATCTGATCGACCGAACGAGAGAATCTCGGAGAATAGGCAAATGGAACGACACGTAACGGAAGTGAGGCAGCCCGAACGACATGTTATCGATCGGGACAGGCACGTGCCCATGAATGAAAGGCATATAGAATTTAGGCAGCCACCTGAAAGACCGCCGGATAAACCGGATAGACAGGAAAGGATACAGAATGCGGATAGAACTAGTTTTGATAATACTAGAATTGAAAGTAGAGCACCCCCAAGGCAAAGATCTCTGCCGTCTTCTACCAGTGTAAGTGTCGAACAACAGCCTACCAAATCGAAGACCATGCCAAAATTCCCTTCTGAAGACGTTAAAGACCCACCGTATGAAAACGTTAGCGTAGAGAAGAATGAGTTGGCCGTTGCGCGTAAGTGTTTAATGTTTTTTTCTTTCTAATATTTAGCCTTTAGTTTAGTGCTAGAGATTAGTAGTAGAGATGGGCACGAGCATCTTTCTGATTGATGATTCAAAATAAAAAAATACGGCAAATATTAGCTCCCTATAAAATACTACGAGGGAGGCCTATGTTCAGCAGTGAACCTTAGCAGGCTGTAGTGATAACGAAGACGATGATGAACTTTGGAAAAATGTATCTCTAGTTGTAATGATAGTAGGAATGAAAAAAGATGACCTTAAACTTAAACAAAGTTCTATATAACTTATGCCATATGCTTGTTTGCATCATCTTCTGTAAAAAAAAACTTTACAAGCATTTCAAGTAGGTTCTCAACATATCCTGCAGCCTTTGTGAGGCAATGTTTTGCATTTCAGTATTTCACATCACTTAATAGTTTCTGAAGTCGCTGTGAAATGTGTATCGAATCATTATAGACCCGAATTCAGAGACTGTTAAATTATGTGAAAATTATTTTATTCTTTGCAGTTTCTTAAAGTTGGTTTTAATTTTTTAAGCTTAATTTTTGGATCCTTTTGAAAGAACAAAGCAATGTTACAATTTCAGTGTAACGACTACTAGAATTTCATCTAAATAGTTATAACTCGCGGCACGTAACTCTAGCGCTGAACGAAACATGGAGGGGATAGCTGCGAATGTCGTTTCAGTACGGGGGACGGAATGCGACTGGAGAGCCAATCAACGCGCGCGAACGATGGAGAGCAAATCACACGTAATAATGCGCAATACGGTCACCGCTAGACTTTCGTTCCGCGAGTTGTACTTTAAATATTTCACCCTATGTTTTTATCTTGGAATCCTTGAATGGAATAAATTCCTTATATATTTTTTTAATAAAAAACGAATAATGCGTAACATATCGAAAAAAAACCAGTTGAATTAAGATCCTCCACCTTTTTTTATGGTGGTTATAAATGGGTGATACTTTCTGTTATACAAGCATGACATGGTAACTTTATTGATAAAGATTTAAGTTAATAGAATAAAGGTGATAAACGAGCACACAGTTCAACTGAAGGTAAGTAGATGCTGGGGCCCATAGACATCTATACATGTATCCGCAATTAGGAATCAAAATGCAGATGAGTTGTCATTTCTGAGGAATAAGATGGATTGCCTCGTTTCCAGTAAAAACGGTCTCTGCTTGTCTACACTCAACACACAAAACAGTAGCAATTAAGCTGGTATTTTACGATGGTATTTTGTGAGAGCGTGATCCTTACCCGGTAGAGCAAACCAAATCGTTATACAACCCTAATGCAGCTGCTGTGTGGCTCTACCACGTATAAAATATAAATGAAATAAGATAATGAAATATTTTTATTTTCTCAGCAAAGAAAATAAACCCGCTCACCCACGACAAACACGGAAGGAAGTACGGCGATAACGTATCCTACGAAAATATCAATTTGGACTACATTGCTCGATTAGTTGGTGAAGGTTACCCCAAGGACATAGTTGTTAGAGCATTAGGAATAACTAGGAACGACTTGGAGATGGCGTGTGATATATTACACGAATTCGGGTCGAAAGTTCAAAACAAATGTTAGCTTCTATATAATGATAATAAATAAACACCAAAACCATGATGTGAATGGGATGAAAGTCAAATAAAAGCAAATGTTAAAGATGTTAAAAAATTAATTAATTATGATCTATGAAGTTACTAGTTTAAAGAAAATAATTTTTTTTAACATCTTTGATATAATGTGTCTGATTCTATTAATTTTATAAAAGTAATTTCCATGCATAAATTTTATTAGCACGTGTTTCAGACCTGATAGTCAGACACTCTGTATAGTACATTATACAAAGTACTCTGTATGTTTACATTTTTGTCCTTGGATTGCACAGTTGTTTAACAAATTTGTATAAAATATTTTATAACAACTTATAATATCATACATTGCAATGATAAGGTCATATTATACACTATACCCGTTAACACTAACTTAAATATGCAATATAATTGTCAGGTGATAATAGCAGATTCATATCGATTTCTCACTATACTCCAATATTTTTAAAAGGTGTATTATTCTTACTATATATACATAAAGTAAAAGTAACGTTCAATGTAAATAACATGCGTAAAAATTTGCCACTGAAGTGGACGTATCACTACTTTAATAAAGTCAATGTTACATTTATAGTAATAGGTATCGATTTCCTCAAATTTCGAAATATATTATTGGTAATTAATAAAATTAAATTCCTCACACTTTAATTTGATCCTCAAGGACAATGTTTTATATATGTATAGATTATTTTTAAGGAAATAATTTTGACGCCATCAGACAATATCAACAAACTCTATACATAAAGCAATAACGATGACCGTTCCTATTCACGCTGCTACGTGCCTACAATTTATGTTTTTAAATGATGCCTGAAAAATTAAATCTATTACAATATTTGATATAATTGTACACACCATGTTAATATTTTATGATTTGTATACACGCTTATGAAATAGTAATGGATTATGAAGGTAATTTTTAATTATAAGTAGATAATAATAACGGGTACTGCTTCATACACGATACTCATTGTGACAAGTGAGAACTCAACAATAATTTAAATTTACTCTGTAATTAGGGATACCTCATAACATTGTAATATCCGTATTTTATAATATTCAATTTTCAATTACAGTGACTGTATAATAATGTAATGTAAATATTTCAATTAGATTTACTTTTTGCACAGATTATAAAATGCTTTAATGTCAATGTTGTCAAACTCGTTAATGCAATATTTTTTTAAAAAGTAGCACTTGTCATATGTTTTGTGTGATAGTATTATATAGGTTAAATATTAATTATTTTTTTTATTAACGAGGACATTTTAATGATGTATTTATTTCAATTTATTTCGTACTTTATGATATAAATAGTCTAATGAATACAATTACTTTTCCAGTGTTTATTTTATTGGTTTAATACTTCCTAATCAGTATTCTATTTTTACTCACTATTTTTTTAATTGCTTCAAATGCTTTGTAAATAGATACTTGTATATTAAATAATACTTATATTTTCTTATAAAATTACGCAGTTTTTAAAGTATGACCTAAAATTGGGGTAACATAGAATATATTTTTTCATATGTGTATGATACAAAATTTTGACACTGACTTATGACTTTTGCAATATTAATATTTAGCATAACTTTTTATTAATGTTGATGTAAATATTAATATTTTTTTCGGCTGCTTAACAATAATGTTCTTTGGCTTCGAATATTTGAAAAAAAAAATAGATAGAGTTAGCAAAATCCTTTCGTTATCAATTTTTTTTAATTTGAATTTTTCTTAATTGCTCACTTGTTAATATTTACTAAAATAAAATATTTTCTTTGTGCAATCAAAATCATTTACATTTTATTTCTTCCTTATTAAAAGCGCTTTCTTAAAATGAAATGACTGAATTCTTAGGTTAAAACGTGACGTCTAGTCTTAAAGTTTCTTGCTATTTGAAACATTGTTTTTTTCTGTAATATTTTTACCTATACATTTAAATACGAGGAGCACACTGAAATGATCGGGAATAAGAAAAACCACACGGTATAGCTCAATTGTATTTTATTGTTTTTCGAAGTATTCTCCGTTCAACTTAATGCACTTTTCCATTCGTGCAAACCAATGATTAAAACAGTAATTCCAGTCTAAAGTTGATGTTGACAAAATGGCTGATTTGTACGCTTCTACAGCGTTGACCGCGTAATAAATCTTTCATTCTAGGGAATGTAAAGAAATCGTTTGGGCTCAGTTCAGGACTGTACGGTGGATGGCTCATCAGCTCAACGTTTTCCTGCTTCAAAAATCATTTGTCTTCCGAGCTCGTATGGGAGCTCGCATTATCGTGATGAGATGTTTCGGGTAATTTTTTTGGAGTTCGGCTATCATTTCTGGCAAACAAACCGTGATATACCACTCAGCGGTAACCGTTCTGCGTTCCTGTAAAGGAATTGTAGCAACATGCCCTTTTTCGAGACAAACGTAGCGACCATTTTCTTTGACACGCTGCGGGAGCGAACCACTTTCGTTGGCTTGACCTCGTCTTCGAAGACCCAAACTGCTGACTGATGTTTTCTTTCAGGTTCGTATGAATAAATCCACGATTCGTCACCAGAGACGATCTTATAAACGGCATTTGACTTCCCTCCGTTGAAGCGTTGCAGAGTATTCCGGTACCAACTCTACACGAGCCGCCTTTTGCTCTTCGGACAAATTGTGGGGAACCCAGCGGGAAACTAGCTTTCTAACACACAGCTTATTATGTAATATCGACTGAATTGCAGTCATTCCGATACTGATGAACATAAACAGCCGGAATCTGCTCGTCACATGACGGTTATCTAATATAATAGTTCGCACAGCTGCGATATTTTCAGGCGTGACCGCTGTTCTTGGTCGACCTGCAGAAGAAACAGTACTGAGCGACACACGACCGCGTCGGAACTCGGCATACCAGTGGTTTATTGTAGTTTGACTCGGTGCTTCAACATCATAAATCGAAACAAGTTCGCTGAGACATTTATCTTGAGATAAGCCGCGACGAAAATAGTGATAAATTATGGCACGGAAATGTTCACGCGTGAGCTCCATTTCTGTTAACGATGTGTCAACTTTAAACCAACATAGTTTTTGTTTTTAAATGTTTTAATGTCATTAAGATTCTAAGAGGGTATTCAAATTCTAAAAAAGGATTTATTGTAACTCAATCCGAAATAATCTATTCCCGATCATTTCAGTGTGCCCCTCGTATCGTTATATATTTAACCAAGACAAACTATATTAAATACATATCCACCAGATTACTAGTCAAAGTAACGCTTTATAAGTTCATGGTTAAAGACCTATATTCCTTAGGCGATGTACACACTAAGCGGATCTATGATTTAATTTTGTATTCATACGAACGGTGTTTGTTTCATGGTTGAATCGCGACACATTGAGATTGTTTTTCATATACCTTAATTATTATAAGGATGGTGGCTATAATCACTACGTTTTGCGGTCCAGTTATCAGTGTATTGTTTACGTATTTCATGTTGATACCCATTACCTGAACTTAGTATTTACTATTCAGGTAATGGATTTCATGACTTATATTTTTTTTTGCGCGGAACCCTATTTATTTTTCGAAGTAATTCTTTTTAGAAGTAGCCTAATTTTCTCCTTATAAAATCAGCTATCTGCCAGTGAAAGTCTCCTCAAAATGAGTCCAGCCATTTCGAAGATTAGCCGGAACAAACGGATAGATAGACAAAAATTTTAAAAATTGTTTTTTTTTTTTTTGTTATAAGTACCACACACACACACACATTCATACGCATTTAGTAAAAAGCTGTTATTTTGACATTACAAACCGATACTTAAATTTTATGTATTTGTACATATAGCGAAAGTTTCAGAGCTATTGTTGCTTATGAGCTAAAGGCACTCATCTTATTACATAGCACGCGGGCAACCATAGAATAATATATACTACATACATAATAGAACGTGGGAGTGGGCGGAGCCCGTGTAACTAATAATATGTCACTAACACGTCAATTCGCACGTATAAATGTCAACACAATCAATCGTTTCCAATTTTCGTGACAAGCGTCGCTGCATGCAAATTGTAAATTGTGCATATTGTGTGTAACAATGGTAAATTGTGCAATAATTACGTGTCGAAAGAACACCGGCAAATGGAATTTAAATAAAGGAGACATATTCTACTACCAGTAAATCGAACCTATTTATATTTTGTGAATATTAGAAACAAAAACAAACAAACATTTATGTGTCAAAAACATTAATTCTAAAAGTCTAAAATGTGTTTGTAGTAGTGATAACTGATAATACGACGTAATTGCTTGTATGTGTGCTCCCGGCGACGCCAATCCTCCTACAAAGTAAAGTTGACAGCCATTCTATTGTGTATTAGAGTATACTATGCGGGTAACCCAAGTTTGAAGGTCGTCGGTACGATTGTACTTCTCAGTTAAGAGGATTGTGAAGCTATAAGTTTTGGTACAAACGCGATAACGATTTTCCTCCTGTAGACATGGTCTATTTTCATAATTTTTGGAAATTTTGTACATGTAATGAAAACCTAGGTCCATAGGTACGTTTTTATTTTAAAGATATATTGCGTACGATATAAGCTAATATCATCTAAACGTCTATATTTTTGACTTAAAACTTGCTCGAGTGTTGTTTTAAATAATTAAACTAAATTGAATTACTAAAAAAGTAAAACGTACAGACATAGATTAAGGTGTACTGAATTTAATGATATCAAAATTGTTTCGTTTCGTAAAGGTTTAGGAGGGTAAAAGCGTTATCGCCCGAAACAATATTTCAAAAAGGAAATGTAGGCAATTGTCTCCAAGATTTGCAACTCTCTCTATCGCACGAGGAGGGAAGCGGAGCAAGCGGTATGTAACAGATAGCATTTTTGAAAATACCCACCCGTGCCGAGTGTCGGCATTTCACAATCCTCTTAAAGAGGGGGACTGACCTGACATAGAAATATCAAAAGATATTTCAAAAATGTCTGCAAATATGCAGCGCGGAAGACTAGGTCTGCCGGCCTGTAAACGGACAGCTGTTACTTTAATACGCTAACATAAATTTTTAAGGCTTTGAAAATTCGAGACCTCTTAATTGTTTCACTGTCAAAATAGTCCTATGGAAGCAAACACCCTTTGAAAATTTCCATAACTTCTACATTAAACTAATAACTACCACGTTTTCATAACAACCAGCGCTGCCAAACATCCCGATTTTGGCTGAACGTGTCGATTTTTAATCCAAAAGTAAATGTCCCGCGCGGAATAGGCTCAGTCGCGCCTTTCGGGGATTACTCGACGGTGCGGTGCGGCGATTGTTATTAGTATAGAAAAGTATTTTCATAAAAATACCTTTTATATGGGTATCAGCATTTTATACGAAATGATCCCATTCTTTTTACTCAAAGCGCTCAAAAAATTCGCTTAGACCGAAAAATTCTGGCAACGCTGGAACAACGCTTATGATTAACGCTTCCAGAACTATTTTTTTTAAATTAAAACTAATTTATAAAATAAATACAAACGTAATGATCTGTGCTACCACCTGCCTACTACTACTACACCTACTACTAATCTCATTTAAATTTTTTAAAGAATTTAGGCTTAGTGTTCCCGTTCGGAAATGTTATTGTTCGAAATATAAATCAAACAATAAATTAATGTTCCATCCATTAAATTATAAAAGACAAATTAAATTCGTGTCGCGTGAATTTAATATATCGCAATAATTAATCCGTTGTTTATATTTGATAAATAGAATCGGTGTATAGATATATACTGATTCTATTTATCAAATAGGTCAGAAGTGTACGCAAAACTTCGAACTGCACAATGCTCATATACATACGTACATTGAAAGTTTGTGGCGAAAACGAACCGTACCAAATATAAATCGAACTTCTTATTAACTTACTTGTTTGATTACTCGTACGGCACGGCACGGTAGTACGGCAGTATGTACTGCATCAAACAGTGTGTTTAAATAGTAAAAGTACTGTACACTGTATTAAATCATTATTGTACTTTTATTAAAATGCCATAGTTCCACGTAGCAAACTTTGGGCGTAACGAAACGTTAAACTTTAAAAGGAAATTTGCCAATAGTAAATGAGTCTTATTGATTTTTAGACTAAAATATACCATTCTATATTCTTTTATTATTAATCTTTTTACCCATTTATCTATAACAGTTTTGTAAAATATTAAATAATTGGCGAACTTTTCAGAATGCAATATATCTATACAGCATTGCACAGATAATAAATAATAGACAAAATGCCCGTAAGTATTTTATGATCATATCAAGGGACAATATAATTAATATTGCATTAAATGAAACGTTGTTATACAATTTCAAGAACTTTTACCATTGTTAGTTGTTATTTTCTGTTGCCTTTTTTGGTAAAATAATACTTACAAGAAAAGGCTACTTTTGGTAATGGTAGTGGGGAGTTTTTTCTGAAAATAGCATTAAATAACATGTAAAAATTATAAGGTTAAAACTACATTAGGTCCACATATACCACGTATATTATACGCTTAACTAAAAGCTTCGGAACTTATACGAATAGTATGGCGACTTGTTGCACGCAACTTTACGTACACGAAGTCCATCATAAACACATCAACAGAATCGATATTTTATATTTCATCAAATATCTAAAAATCTATGTATGAAGAATTTTCTGATATTGAAAATGGAAGAATGATAGGTTATTTTAAGGTCTTTAATAAGAAATAAAAAACATTTTGTATTTTATTTGTTTTAAAAAAAATTAAATTTTTTAATCACCGTAGAGATATAGCATGTTAAAAAAGTTCATTTCTTCTTATAAAACTATTAATTTTAATTTTCTTATAAAATATAATTATTAATAAACAGTATTAATTACATATCAACATCGATTGTTCATGCTTGAAATTAAATTGCAAATGTCTCGCTGAGGCATGACGTCCCATGTTCTTTGCAAGTGTTGGTAAAGTTGTTGTTACGTCGTCAAACTAGGCGGGAAATCTCTCAAAGCTCGGCATGCTCGATAGGATTTATGTCGGGTGGCTGTGCAGGATAATCTAAAACTTGAATATCGTGGTCTCGGCGAGTGGCTGACACCAGCTGCGCCGTATGGGAAAGAGCATTATCGTTCATGAGTAGAAATTCCTGGCCCATTTGGATTCTGTGTGGAACAATAACAGGCTCTACTACCTCCTCGTGGTATTTTTGTACAGTCATGCTGCCTTGGATACAAACGAGCTGGGTTCGTCCGCAAAGACGAATTTCTGCCCTTGAGTGGAAGTGAGTGAAGACCAACTTCATGTAACCTCCTTCGCACGGTTTGGTTGCTTACCAGCAGCTGGTGATCCTGCTTGAGCCTTTGTAGTAGTTGCATCGCTGTGATATTGGGTTGTCTTCTGGCGGTATTTGGAGAAATCGATACTGTGTCTGCGTAGTAACATCTTCCAGTGTGCCGGTCAGCCATATCCCCAGTACTGCGATAACGTGACAACAACCTCGATATCACGTTTTGGATGGTGTGTAGGGCCTCAGCAACGACGTGTCCGTCACGTGACGTGACCACAGCTCGTAACATTTCATCTCTACTCAAATTACAGTGACGTGACTCTTAAAGTTCACACTGCACGTTAAATTAAAAAAGAAACAATGAAAACAAATGAAACAAAGAAAAAATTATAAACGTATGGAACCTAAAAAGATTTTAAACTATAGTTTATATATTTTGTTTTACATTTTTAAATTTTGAAAATCGAATAAAAGAGCTTTCAATGTGTATATAAACTTATGGAACCTCAGAAAATTTTAAACTATAAAGTAGTAAATAATTTAGGATTAAGGTAGACCCTAGACTCTGTTGATGTGTTTATATAAAAGCGTATGCCAAACCATAACCACTGAGATCCATAATTAAGTAAAATCCTCTCATTTACCTTTAAGTCTATGAACTCACGGGGCGATATTTACTCCAGCCTGTCTTCGGAAAGGATACTACTGAGGGTATACTTGTGAGGAACTCGAACCGCAGGCGCAGCGGGAATAAATAGCGTAGTGAATTTAACAAGTCTTATATCTACGTTTCTTATATCATATATTTCTTATATCATACATTTGTACACGTATCGTGGTCCCGCTACCATTGCGGCCGCAAGTAAATGTCGCCCCATGAGATCCTGACGTGAAACGACTGGCATATTATAAGTAGTTCTAGGCACCTTATATTTGCACATTTTTGAAATTCTGATGATAAAATAAAGAATGCATTAGAATTTATATTTAGTCGCTCAGAGTAAGTTGCTTAGATATGTATGGTAATACTCGTAAGTTTTGTCGGAATACAGAGTTATAACATATATATAAATATATATCCTATTTGCCAATGCCAAAGCCATAAGTAAAACATTTTAATATCTTTTTTATATCTTATTTATTGTACTTTTAAAGTTGTTTTTAATATCTCCATCACACCGAACACATTTAAAATATGTCGCTCAGTCACCATTTTGTATCGATACTATACCTAACATATTTTAATAATCTACACCTAAATTTAAATGCGATTCGATGTGGTCGTAATATTGTTTAATGGTGGATTTGTATGAAATTTGTATGAAAATCATGTAAAAATTAGCGCTAGATTGTCTGCGCGTGAATCAGGATATTAAGGAACGTTTCTATTGTATATTATTGTAATTTATAATGTTTTGAAGACGTCAATAAGTTTGGGATTAATTTAGGCGAGCGGAAACTTGGGGAGGTTGAGTTTTACTTTCGTGAGGATAATGTTTCAAAATATAAAATTAAATGACATTAGAATTGTTTCTATTTTTGCTCTCTCATACTCTTCTAAACCCGATCAACCCTGCTATAAGTCTTACTGTGCGTGCAAAAGTAAAAAAGACAGACCTATGAAAGTAATGTAGGAATAAAAAAATCATGGGCACAGCATAGAGTATTATATTAATTTGCTGCTGTATACTATGTGGTTTACTTTACTTGTGGTTGGTGTACTTTATACGTCGTAGAGCCATGCTGCAGTTATATTAGATGTATAGTTGTAGCACGAATGGGTCGGCTCGACCGGAGAAGGACCACGCTCTCACAGAATACCAGCGTGAAATAGTAGCTTAATGCTGCTGTATTTCGTATGATGAGTGTAGAGAACCGGCGACCCATTTTACTGGAAACGAGGCATTCCATCTTAGTCCTCACGGGTGACAACACATCTGCATTTTGATTCGTAATCGAGGATAGATGTAGATGTCTATGGGCCACAGCAACCACTTACCATCAGGTGGACTGTGTGCTCGATTGTCACCCTATCCTATAAAAAAAAACTATGTTATATGTCCTGCCACTTGACGCTAATACATATAAATTATAGGTACTGGACACATACGAACATGCTACCTACATATAGTTAGTCAGGGAAATAGCAAAGCTTTACCATATGGAGTGTAGACGTAAGGAGTAAAGGACTAATTTTTTTATTGCACAGACTTTCAAGGTAATTATTTTTAGGATAATTGTATTATTGCTTTCAAAATTTTTATTTTCAAAATCACTCAAGTTATTTTACGACGATTTAACATAACCCTGTAGCTACTCGAGCGCTGTTGAGGAGAGTTTTTGAACTGTTATTTACTGCTTACGGATGGACACATTTTCAACTATTCTCCTATGGGAGATTGTCCTCCTTACCTCTATACTCCATGCTTTTCCGAATGCACCCCTGCCACAGAATAAATAATACTACTACGTACCCCTGCTACCTGTAATACATGCCCTTGCGCTTTGTTAATAGTAATAGCAAAACTAAATTTGAATTGAAACTGGAGCCTTTTAAATTTAAATGATGTCAGTAGGAATTATTGGGATTCGAGGCAGGTATGACTATACTTACTATCCCTTTTTCCAAACCTATTAAAATAGTGACATCGATTGTATTTTGCCCTAATTATGTCATCCGAAGCCTCATCCAATTACGTAATCGGTGTGCGTCATTACACAAGCATAACTGATACATCTAATTTCTATTGGAGTTTCTGTAATATATGAAGATAAAATAAGTAGTACATTTGATACCATAGAACTTATAAGTAACTCGTAATACAATATATCTTGAAGAGAATTGGTCGCGCCTCTCATGTTCGCCACGCGGAGTTCGATCTGCATGGATGACGACTTTATAATCCTCTTGAGGCCAGTTCTCTACTGCGTTTTTGAAGATATTAAAAATGTTGTGGTTATGTAACATTCTTTGAATTTTTAATACAGTATCTTTTTTAACTCCTATACTGTATTGGCAACTATGGTTTCACTGTTCACTTTCTTCATCTTCCATAAAATAAACTTGCAAAAACTTAAGCTGTTTATTTTCTTTTGTAAAAAGTGAACCAATTTAATGGTATATCTTACCATGTATAGTAAATATCTAAGTATCTCCTTATCTACTCCAAAAAAGGTCATCTAAAAGCATGACTTATACTTTCTGATTCTATTTAAAAAAAACACCGTAATTCTATATGCATCATAAACATATAGTTTTCAGAAGTTCTTCTGGTTCACGAAGTAAAGAAAGAGACACTTTGCCATTGGAACAATACATCCCTGCGGTCTCTCTCATCTTTCCATTTTTAAATCATCACAGAACTGGCATTTTTTATTGATCAAACCAACAACAATTAATTAAGTTTTCAAATCCAGTCGCTTTTTGTGTCAGCCAGTCAATGTTTGTCAGTGTCATCTATCGAATTGTTATAGTACTAAATGTAAGAAGTGCTTTAGCGAAAATGATGTTTTTATATGATAAAGCACCACCAGTGCTGTCGTCCGCATAGCAATGAATGTTACCGGTTCATTGATATGCATAAGAAACAGCGTCGGTGATAGCACGCAGCCTTGTGGAACACCAGCGTTAACGTGCTTGTAATCGGAGCATGCGCTGTCTACTGCGACTTTAATGCTCCGATCTGCCAGAAAATTGGTGATCCAATAGCACAATTTCTCGGTAAGTCCATAGAAAGGAAGCTTTGTAAGAAGCGCTTTGTACCAAACCCGATCGAAGGCCTTCGCTGTGTCCAAACTAACGGCCAATGCCTCCCCTTTCCCTAAAAGATCACCAGCTGAGTGACCCCGACGGAAACCGTACTGGCGGTCACTAATCAGCTGGTGATCATCAAGATACCTCATAAGCTGGCAGTTTATAATGGATTCTATTATTTTGGAGAACAAGGAGGTGATAGCGATAGGCCTGTAGTTAGATGGATCTGAGCGGTAACATTTTTTAGGGTTCGGGTGCACTAAAGCTGTCATCCATGATTTTGTGACTACGCCTAGAAAATTGGAGTACCGGAAAAGACGCGTTAAAGCCGGTGCTAATTCCGGAGCACACGTCTTCAGCACAATAGGAGGGACGCCATCTGGCTCACTTGACTTGTTGACGCCCAGGGAGAGAAATGCTCTGCACACCGAGTGTTGGGTAAACAGCACTTCCTGCATGGTGCACTCACACTGCGGGATGGTTGGCGGTGTGTTCCCCCGACATCAACTCACCTACCTTAAGGGGGTGAACGGACATAGCTGAATTAGCTGAAGATTTAAGATAAATTTATAGAATGCGATTTTTCCAAATAATTTTATTCCCAATTTCACCTCATCTTAGCAGTAGTTTGAAAAAATGAATATGCAAATCTTAACAATTTGTCATCAAAAAAAAAAAAATTCTGCAAAGCTTGAATCTTCGGACGATGCAATAAAAAGTTTTATACAAAGTTTACTCCTCCCCTCACCCTACCGCCTATGAGTTTTTAGCTAGAAAACGTAACCTACAACCGTCTTCAGGATTCCATCTATCTTATATCAAAATGCATAATAATCTATTCAGCGGTTTAGGTGAGAAAGCGTAACAAACAAACAAACAAAGTCACTTTCGCATTAATAATATTAGTTAGGATATTCACTAGTTTTTAAAATTTTTCTTTTTTTTTACAACGGCAATACGGTGCAGGAGATAATATTTGAGTGCGAAAAGAGTATGCGTACTCACCCGAACTTAACTTGATCTTATGTATTTAACACTTTCCTATAACTTCAGTTCGGACTCGAAAACCAACAATTTGTGTTTATTCACAAATGTTGACTTTTGCTGGATTTACAGCCTCAGTCAGCCCAACTGACTGGTTGTAATCAAATTACAAAAAACCCAAATGCAAATAAGTTTTATTAGTAATTTGTGTAATAATCTCAGCTAATTACGTTTTACTTGCGTATTTTTAGCAAAAATTGCTCTTAATATGTCTACATAAACAAATAAAGAATCGGTAAGTGTGAAATATTTAGTCCGCCATGGGTGCTACGCCTAAAGCCTACGCATTAAAGCCTTGGATATACTTGGGGACAAAAGGAACGGCATGTTGCGCAACGTGTCGCTCAACAACTACGTGGAATGTCCCGAGACATATTATGTCGTGGAACATTTTGCAGGTCACACTAGTCAGTATTTATAGAAATGTCTCTCGAGGAGGCTGTAGCGATTCTTGCTGCGAACATAGTACTTACTTTGGGAGTGAAACGTAAGCGAGAGAGAAGGTGGTGGATGCGGAATTCCTTACTACAACGAGAAGAAAGAAATATTAATATTTTAAGTGATCTCCGTATGCCTGTCGGATCTTTTGTGAATTTTACTTGGATGTTAACATCTAATTTTGAAACTTTATCACAAATGATCGGAACTTCCATAACCAAACAGGATACAATACTGCGAAATGCTGTTGGCCCCTTATATCAGACTTGCCATTGCATTAAGATACTTGTCAACTGGTGATTCTTATGCTTCCCAGTCGTACACTTTTCGAGTATCGAAACAACTGATCGGTAGAATAGTACCAGAAGTCTGTCTAATCCGGAGTACGGTCTCACGCTTCCATCGCGGTTGCCTTCTGCAGGTTGCCGTCGTGTATATGGCATTATAGGACAGCCGATTGGGACGGAATGCGATATTTTATTTTGCATTTTTTCCTACCCTTGGGTTTGCTTCTCGCTGGATGATCCCAGCGCTACCGGAGGCAGAACAGAATACTCTGATCGCTCCTGCAGAATTGCATCACGCCATAAGCAGGAGTGCTACCAGGCTTGGGCTCACGCATCGACGTCTCGGGATGCAAATATCAGCGCTCGCGAAAAAAAAGTATAATTCCGCCTCCAGGTCCTTAAAAAGTGTCATTGCTAAGGCAAAGCCAGAGCACATCAGAGAATTGGTGAGAAACTAGTTCGACTTCCTTCGCAAACACTTTCAATCTACTCTAGCCAAGGCTGTCCAAGGGAACTTCTGTCAACCATCTCTCCCATCTCCGCAAAGGAGAGCGACTCACTGGCTCATGTCGCAAAGGACGAAGCCGATCTGCTAGGCTCTCCCTTTGCGTCCAATTCTTGATGACGAGGTAGGTGAGTTGATGTCGGGGAAACCCACCACCGACCATCCCGCGGTGTGAGTGCTCCATGCAGTATGTGCTGTTTACCCAGCGCTTGGTGCGCAGAGCACTCCTCTCCCTGGACGTCAACAAGTCGAGTGTGCCCTCTTATTGTGCTAAAGACGTGTGCTCCTGAGTTGGTACCGGTTTTAACGTGTCTTTTTCGGTACTCCTACTCCCTAGGCGTAGCCCCGAAATCATCAAAGACAGCTTTAGTGCACCCGATACCTAAAAAAGGCAACCGCACAAATCCGTCTAACTAGAGGCCTATCGCTATCACCTCCTTGTTCTGCAAAATAATGCAATCCATTACTTCATTGTTTTGGAATTGGTTATATTTATTGGCACTATTCCATTATTTGGAATTGGTTACATTTATCGGCATTATTCCATTATTGGTTCGAAATATCCCACAGCAAAACATTACTCTGGCTTAGCTCAAGAAGTAAAAGGACGGTGTCGTTTCCCGACACTACTGACTGGCGCAAAACTGACGCGGGACATGTGCGCTCGCTCTCGGAGTGGGAACAAGCAGTATGTCCCGCGTCATGTAAAATGTTGCGGGCCATGTTGCGGGTCACTGTGCAACGTTGTATCGTCACGTAGATTGAGTATTCCGCATCATGTTGCGAGACAAAATGTCCCCTAGTGTATCCGGAGCTTTAAAATATCGTCACTTAGATAACCATGCATAACTAAACTAAACATGTATGCAAAATTTCAGCTTAATCGGTTAAGGATAATTGCTTTAAAATCAATTGCAAGATTGACCCTAATAAGCAGAAACATTGCAAGTTAAATAAAAGCTTTTAAAAATAAATCCGCTGTTTAAGGGCGGATAAACTCAGATAAATTGGTTTATTCATAGTTATGTTGCAAGATCTAAATCATACTAAAATCAATTATATTTACCCATTAAATAACTTTAAGGGGAGACTATAAAAAGCTAGTTTCATAATTGGAAAAAAGTTTAATCAGAAACTCTGATCAAAAATAATGTTTAAAAATAAAGATTTCTTTAAAATGCCAACATTTATATTTTTAATTTTAGTTTACCATAATGTAAGTAATTTTTGAAGGTTTCAAACATTTCAAACAATAAGACATTCCTTTGTTAATTATTATTATTTAATTCGTTTATAGTTCAATGTTATATCAAGCCAGTTTCCTGAACATATGGATTTTCAGAAAGTTGGAGAAATAGTGGTAAAGAATGAGAAATACAAAGTTCTAAAACCGACTGTACATTTAGTGACAGATTACTTCAAAGAATTTATACAGAAAAGACATAATTCAAATTTTCCAACAAAAAGGATATTTATAGATGAAAATGGTTTTCGGCATTTTTGGAAAGGTATTGATATTCCGAGTGCCAAAAAATTTCGAAAAACTGATAGATATGACAAGGGAACCGTTAACGCTGTTCATAAAAATATTACCATTGATCATGCAGAAAAAGAAAAAACAGTTGCCAAAAATGAAATAGAGAATAATAAAAATGAAAATAACGTAAGTGTAAAAACAACAGTCAAGAAGACACCCGGAAGTAAGAAAATAAGTCAATCATATACTATTTTCAAACCAGCATTAAGACAAATGAAACAAAATGAGACTGTGACAAAGGTCTCTTTTTTCTGTCCATTTTTGGGTGTCATTACAATGACTGTACCAAATGATCCATAGCTGGGACTAATATTGATATTTTGTGAACCATAAGTAAAACACATAATTTATTAGATTTTCCATATTATATAATATTTAATTAAACACATATTACTAGTTCTGGCTCAGATTTATTATATTTATTTACTAGCGATTCACCCCGGTTTCGCTTCTGTAGATTCTATTAATGTGTTGCTGTTTAGATTTAAGATACCATCATCATCAACAGCCATTTCAATATTTTTTTGATTCCTTAATAATATTTTCCGTATATAATATAGCGTAGATTACTGCTGGCATTATTGATAATTTGTTTGTCCTTTGTACCTTGGTGGTATTACTTTAACATGAGTGCATTTTTTGTTACGGATTTTTTTTTCGTTCATTCATTAAGCCCACCAGAAGCTTAAAGTTGATCATAGGTCTTTCCAATGGATAGCCTAATTGCAACTCACGCGTGGGAACCGTATTTTTTGGAGGAAGCAAGGAGGAAGATAATGCTCCTGTTTCCTGCATTGCTACTTACAACACCCATGCAACAGAGTGTAAGTACATACATGGGCCTCTCCCGTTATAAGGTGGATTTAACTTAACCACCATGCTTGGCTGGCGTGGTGGCAGGCATGGCGGGCGTTCTGCGATCACATTTCTAGGTGTCTCACACTTACAGGCATTTTACGGGATAGTGATTACTCTTCAGCGACTATACGACGAAAGAAGAATTAGAAGAAAATTAAAAACTAAGGAAGGTGAAGAAAATTTAAAAGAAAATTATAATATATTTTGAAAATTATAGATGAAAAAATTGGTAAGTGGTTCAAGAAGCAGAGAGAGGAAATAAAGCTAAAGCTCTAAATAAAGTGAACGTAAAAGTTGTCATTTCTTTAATAATTAATTATAATTTTTTTATTAGGATTTATATTGAAATTGGTTGGTTAGGTAAACATGGTCTAACTACGAATTTCCTGGTATTTATAGTTAAAAATTAGCGATCACTTTCTGATCTAAACTCTGAGCGCGATTCACTATCAACGTTCCTGTTTTTCACCGGATTCTTTCATAAATCTCCTATTAAATCTTCTTGTCATGTACGGGTCTTCTTCGTAGTCGAATTTGTACCTATTGAAAGTATTCATGAATGTGCTCATAGCGGTATTGAAAGCACGTCGGTAACTAGTCACTGGCATTCTTTGTTTCAACATGACCACAGGCTCAAATGGTATCATCATACCAGCAGCTGCTGCTATTAACGGCATGATGGGGGCCGGGAGGTAGTAGGAGATCACCTCCATTGCGCCATTCACCATGCAAGTCCCAACGTTCCTCAACACTGAGCTTATTTTAGGCGCGGACATTAGTGTTCTTATGTGCTTTTTTAAAACGTTCAAAAGTTTGAAAACGAAATGTATTTGAACATCTTTCACTTCAGATCTTCTATTTTTAATTGTTCTATTTCTTGTAATATCAATCTCATTTGTTATATTTGTTTTATGTGTTTTTGTTTCGAATTGGTCGTTGATTTCCGGTTGCTGTGGCTGAGGAAAAAATATTTATTTTTCTATCAATCTGATATATTTTCGCTTGAATCGAAATGAAATAGGAGATCAAACAATATTGTTTAATATGTTTTGTAAGTGGTAATTGTGATACCTAGGCACCTGCATCTATCCTCGATTAAGAATCAAAATGAAGATGATGAGTGATGATATTCACTCCTGAGGATTAAGATAGAATGCCATGTTAATAAAAATGATAAAAATAATGGCAATAAGAGTGATAGAAAACATAGTTTTATATAAACACTTTAAATGATTATTGAACACAAGTAAGAAATAACGATAAAAGATGTAACCAAGTTATTAAACTAGAGAGAAACCGTTTGTGTGAAAATGATGTTTTTGTTACTTTGCCTGTAACGCTGCGGGGCAGTCTGCACGTAACTAATGTTCGTATGGCCAACAAATTAATGACTGTTCTGGATGTTTGTCCATTTTCAATTTATGTAAGTATTTAAATCGCCTTCACAATACAGGAGAAAACCCTAGTGTTTAAAAAAAGATATCTGCAATGCGACTCACCACCTAGGCTTTCGTTGTCACTTCCCATCAGGTAGGATGTAGTAAAGCACTTCATTTATTAGTTATATTCCATAAAAACAGCTGAACATAGACCTATCCCACAGATTGCCTCAGTTGCCATTCTTTCCACGATTGGCAGGCGGATAGGTAACTGCAGTTTTTAATTATTTTAATTGTTACCAGAAAGATGCCACTGCCCATATCCTATTTTATTTCCACTGTCACTGTTCACTGGCTTTTAATAAATAAAAATGAGATATGTCTAATCCTCAGAATTTCTACGAATTAGATATTCAGACTGAGAGCATGAAGTAGTATTGAAGTGAAATTGTAGATCCACTTGCCGACCTTAATAATGTTTATTGCAAATTTTCAAACTAAAGACTGTAAACAAATTTTTTATTGGATAATAAGTTCTTTCACTGTGCACTGGTTTATTATAAATGAACATAAGATCAGCGTATCTTAAGAATTACTACGAATTAAATACCCAGGCTGAGGGCGAGAAGTAGTGTTTAAGACGTCAAACTGTTTTAACAAACTAACCAAGTGAATTGTTAGGGTAATGATGTTGATATACCAATTAAGCTATTGTTGAATTTTAAAGCATAAAATCAAACTACATATTATAATTTTAAACCTACTATCGTCTAAAATGTGCTTACTTAGATCATATTTTAGACGATGGTAGACAGAATCGTATAATGTTTTTTTAAAGCTTACTTTGTTTTTGTCATAAAAGTGTTTTGTCTTAGTATGGTCTATACTTATAGAATGTTGTTATACTACGAAAATTCAAGTTTACTTACAGCTGCGATCGAATAACATATAAAATTCAACAGCAATAATATCCAAAATATTCTCATTTTATTTTATATTTATTCAAGTATGTTGGAAACAGACCCATTTGTGTACGGCGGTAACTGTACCGTAAAGTTCTTATTTCATTTCGTCATTTATGTTTCACCACACGTAGCTGTTGTTTATATGTAGTTTATTGCCTATATGAGTGTTTCTGTTGTATATATTATAATAATATTTTATATAAGTTAGGTATAGTTTTTTTATTTAAATTTTATTGATGATTCTGGGTCTTAGTGGTTAGTATTTCGCTACTACGCCGCGAGTAACGGTTTGGAATTTCAACCAGAATCATCATTTGTGGGAAAAAGGAGTTATTGGTTACCTCGTTTTATTGTGATTGTCTCAGGACATCCTATTTAAAAAATAAAACTGAATTGACAATGTAACTTACAGCCTACCTGATGGTAAGTGGCTACTGGAGTCATGCCCCCAGCGAAACAAAGTAGGATACAGACTTCCTACCTTTACGATAATAGTGACAAAGAAGTATTCAGTGGCCCATAGAAAACTAGGTACTTGTATTCTTGATTAATTATCAGACGCGTTATCAACTCTGAGGACTAAGATGGATTTTCTTATTAGCAGTAAAAGGGTTTTCTTGTTCTTGTCACATACTATACGAAGCAGCAGCATTAAGCTGGCATTCTGTCAGAGTGTGGTCCTTTTCCGGTCGAGCTGACCCATTTATGCTGCAGAATGGCTCTACCTTGTAACGTACTTATCGAATTGTAGTAACTCAGGGAGAGCTACTACAATGTGTTTTTTTCCCATGAGCTACTACTATTCGATAAGTCCTGTCTTTAAAATTTCGAACTTCACTAGCACAAATTAAATTAATAAAATCATGGTGGCAAAATTTACATATTTAAGAGATATGAGTAGATAAGGGATGCAGGGACTTTTCCTAGCCCTAAAATCTTCTCACAATTGAGAGAAAGCCAGTGTCTATTCATAGGATTAACGTACTTCTTAATTTATGTGTAGAGATGATAATTACAAAAAGATTATTACTGCTTATTTTGATAGAACAAAAATGCTCTTTGCAAAATACATATGAAATATTTTTCCAAATACCTCCAAGTTAACAAGTTATAAAAATAAAAATAATAAAGAAAACTACTCAGCAATAGCTCCTCGCAATAACACATGAAAATTTCCGTCACAATTCAATCGTTAATCGAATAGATGCAACGATGTAAATGTTATCAACATACCGTTATGCAATAAAACGGATTCGTTATACGTTTTTTAATTAATATCCATATCGTTACAGAAGTCAGTGCTGACACGAGTTTGATTAAAATGCAACTTTTTATTGTTTTTGCTTCATTTTTGATAACAGCTCTAAATGTTTTCGCTCAGGTAAGTTAAAAATCACAATCGATTTTACATAGGTATGTGTATATAAGAAAATCGGTCATTCGATGGATTTAACTAGGCCAGGCAGCGTTCGGGGGATTACGACCCATCTTCTTGTTACGCATTCCTCAAAACTTCAAAACCATATTACCTTTTCAGTAGATTTGTAGTTTTTGTGTATCTAACTGATCTAGAGTTTACGTTTTGTTTTCTACTGTTCAAGAATTACATGATTCCGTAGAATTCCTGAATATAGTATAGAAATATGTATATTTATTTATAATATATCATATGTATATTTTTCATATTTTTTTAATGAAAGAAAAATCCAATGAGATTTTTTTTTTAATTAAGTTACAAACAAACATTCAGTTTACCTGACGGTATGTTAAGTGACTGCTGCATCTTATGGACACCTACAACTAACTTCAAATGAATAAGGTTACTGATGCATTGTTACCTGACTAAGATTGAATGTCTCACAGCCTGTTATTATACTGTACCCTTTACCCTTCAGACCAGAATATTATTTACTTATTTATTTATTCATTTATTTCGGTCATGGCGGCCGGTCTCAACGGGGACTAGCCATCGGCACAGGACAGGTTTATAGTGCACAAGTGTATGCGCGCAAGCACTGTTGCACTCTATTCCCTTACTTGGTCCAATGGGACCGGAGGGAGATCAGGTGCAGGACCAACGGCTTTACGTACTTTCCGAGGCATGGGGGTGAGTTACCGCCAATTTCCTGACTCCGGACAGCTTATGAGAATTTCTTAATGGAAAATCTCAATAACTGATTTTTTTGGCCCGACCCGGAATTCGAACCCGGGACCTCATGATCGGTACAATTGACAAAAAAGATTGGTAAGAGTGTGGTACCTACCCATACGAAATCCTAGACAGAAAAAAGTCCTATCATTTAGTAAAAAAATAGTAAACCTGATAGTTATGACGAACGATCGGGTTATCTCTATCTTTAGCTTTTTAACTTTTACAAAAATTTGTTTCATAAAGTCAAAAACCGTTAGATTTTTATTAAATTTTAAAGATTTTTATTTGAAGAAAATCATACACTAGAACGCTAAACTTTTGCTCTTCCAATCGATGTAGTCCTAATTCAGTTACAGCAATTTGGCGTACTGCTTGGGTCGCCAACATTTTTAAAAGATTATTTAGACAGGATATATTTTTTCAGTGAAAAATAATTAATCATTATTAGTCATTATAAGCTTCTCAAATAGATAGGTTGTCCTGCTCTCTCCACCGTGTGCTGCCTATGTGCTAAACTATTGAACTGATTTCATTGAAATCAGTTCAATAGTTCAGAAGTTCATCGTAGACAAGATATTAAAATTATAGAATTTATTAAACACTTTATATCTCTTGGACAGTATCCTACGTCAATTTTAATACAAGTAGGAGTAACAACCGTGTGTTGTATACGGATGTTGTGGCCTATAGACACATACGAAGAAAATGCTAATGCCCTGGTCTAAGATAAAGTGCCTCGTTACCAACGTTACCACAATAAAAAGAGTGTCCAAAACAAGATTATGACGCTGTTTCTGTACATGACAGATATAGGCTATGGGTTTCATCATCCAATTTGTGTTTAATCTGTGGATTATATCTTCGTTTGTCACCCTTTATTGTATTGTAATACAATATAATTTTACTTACGGTTATGTCTATATCACTTATATTGCCGAATAAAGCAGCTGAAGTAAGTTTTGAGACACCTGCACACATCAAGTCCTGGCATAGCTTATCGGTTGGTTACATCTTCGAGTGGAAGGGTGTACTAATTATATTCTTTTACGTGGTAGAGCCATGCTGCAGTTATATTAGTAGTATAGTTGTAGCACGAATGGGTCGGCTCGACCGAGGAAGGACCACGCTCTCACAGAATACCAGCGTCAAATAGCAGCTTAATGCTGCTGTGTTTCGTATGGTGAGTGTAGAGAACCGGAGACACTTTTTTCTGGAAACGAGGCATTCCACCTAAGTCCTCACGGATGACAACGCATCTGCATTTTGATTCGTAATCGAGGATAGATGTAGATGTCTATGGGCCACAGCAACCACTTACCATCAGGTGGGCTGTGTGCTCGTTTGTCATCCTACTCTATAAAAAAATATAAATATTATGTTGTTTTTCTTGCCCATACGAATACAAAAATACATCAAAAGTGCATAACCTAAGTGGGCTTTAAAGATTAAGCGTCAAGACGTCACGCGTAGATTTTCAGTAGGAAAGGGTGGCTGGTACTGAGCGGATCAACGCCGGACGTGATCGGCGGAATTGTGAGGGTTGATACTAGTTGACAAACCTGCGCATGACTTATACACGCAAACAAATACTTACAAAGGCACTTGACCTAACATAACCATATTCGATGTAACATTTCTGCGATTAAGTGAGATAAGTTATAAGATTAAGTGAGATAAGTTTGAAGTGTCGAAGTACGAGCGATTTTTTGTACAAAATTATAACACACATAGGGATTGAAAGCCAGGACCTGTAGCTTATCCTCCAGTTAACCTGATTACTAAACTACGCGGTCGATACATTTTATAACTATATTATGTTCGCAGCCCCATTTCCATTTGTCTGAAATTCCAGGTGCCATACGACTACATTCCGCTCGGGCGGCAAGCGAGACGTGATATCGCTCCACCGCACCCATCTGATGTTAACCTGAATTATGAACGACTCTACCCCGCACGTCGTAAATGGATTGACTAATTTATAAATTTCATGCAAAACGTTATGTTTGTTTAATTTTATATTTATTAATAAAATAAAGCAACTGTTAAGTTTCCTTTTTTTGATTTTCGAAAGGTAAGAACGATATATATATATATATATATATTAATATATATATATATATATATATATATATATATATATATATACATACATATTTGTTTTTTTATTTGTTTAATTGTTATACGGTTTCTATATATATAATTTTTAATATAATTTCTAAAGTTCTCTTCTTCTTTTAAGCAAATATCTGTATTAACTGCAAAACATAACCTGCTGAATGAATTTCAATCGGGGTTTCGCCCTGGTCACAGTACTACCACTTCGCTTATCAAAGTCACAGACGATATAAGAAAGGGCTTAAATGAGCAGAAATTAACAATGGTGGTGCTTATTGACTTTTCACACGCTTTCAACACAGTGGATCATGGTATCCTCCTATCCATCTTACACCTTAAATTTTCATCCCCAGCCTTGGAATGCTTTTCTTCTTATATTCGCGGTCGCCAGCAATCAGTTCGCTCAGGGCAGCGGTTTTCTGCATGGGCTGAAATTGAATCTGGTGTGCCCCAAAGCGGAATACTTTCTCCTATTATGTTTTCCTTATTTATAAATTCTATCACCTCAGTTTTAAATCGTTCGTACCATCTGTATGCGGATGATCTCCAGCTCTTTGTACAGTCAAGCTTAAATAATCTTAACCTTTTAATACACAAACTAAATGATAACCTGGAAGCCATAAGAGATTGGTCATGTAAATATGGTGTTTATGTTAATCCTGCCAAATGCAAAGTTATAATATTCGGAAGTCCGCAATTATTGGCTAAGGTTGATTATGGAAATCTCTCTCCTGTAGTGATTCCATAAAAAAATCTTGGCCTGTACATGGATAAAACTATGACCTGGAAATTGCAGATCTCTGAAGTTAGTCGTAAATTTGTTGCTACCTTGCGTTCCCCTTATCGTCTTAAAAATTTCCTACCTTTCAAAACCAAGCTTACGCTGGTTCATTCCCTCATTCTACCTATTATCGAATATGCCGATGTATGTTACCCAGATCTGTCAGGAAATCTTCTAAACAAGTTGGAGCGCCTTCTTAATAATTCCATAAGGTCTATTTTTGGTTTAAGTAAGTATGACCACGTATCATCCTATGGTTCAAAGCTTAAATGGCTACCTATACGTCAAAGGCGATACTCTAGAATTTTACTTGTACTTTATTCAATTTTAAACGATCCAAGGTCGCCTTTTTATCTTAAGGATAATTTTCATTTTTTTCATTCGATCGACGGTCGAACATCTCGACAGTCAAACCGTCTGAGGTTAAGGTTTCCACAGCATAAGTCTAATTTTTTTAGGTCATCTTTTACGACACAACTTTGGAACACCCTCCCCAACGATATTACGAGAATTCCACAAATAAAAAAAGTTTTCAAAGTTCTTCTCCGGGAACATTACCTGAAGGCAACTACTAATTGACATTATTTTTCCTTAATTATTGTCTTTCTTTTCTTCTTTCTTTACTTCAAATATTTATTTCATTATATTATTCAAACATTATATATATATATATATATATATATATATATATATATATATATATATATATATATATATTATTTTTGTTACTTGGTTCTTACTGAAATAATTAAATTCATATCGATGTTAAAATAATCAAATTTCTGTAAAATCGACCTCTGGAACTTTGTTTTTAGATTAATCTATTAAAATGAACATTTTTTAAGGAGAATTTACATTCTTTATATGATCACCCCTTTTTCCAACTTTACCTTAATTCGCCCATTAAAATACATTATACAGAATGATAACAGTTTTCTTAAAAATTTGGTAAACTGTATGACACATGACTTGTCCTAGCTATATTATGTTACCACACAGGATGCGGAAATGTATATGTACAATGAGATATTTATCTCTCAGAGCTTCTCTATGCTATACATTATAGTTATGACTTGCCTGTGTTTTATTATAAAATATTATAAAATTTTCATTTATTTTTCTGCTATGTATTTTCATTTAATAACTAAATAAATATGTAAAGCAACGATCATGTAACCTAAACCGGTTCGACATTTACGTTTCGAGGATCGATTAATTGATAGTAAATGGTGTTCATTTTTCATTCAAAAGTTCCGCTCCGTTCGTCCGCCTGAGTCATCTTGCACTATTTCCGCACAGGCATTCTATCTTAGACGTGACAACGCATCTGTAATCTGCGTTGATCGGGGCTGGCTGCAGGTGTTTATGGACTGCAGTACCCACTTACCATCAGGTAAACTATAAGATCGTTTTTCACTTCGATTTTATTAAAATAGAGATTGTAGACGAAAGTTGGCACTTTGTGATCAAATAATAAAAATAAAACCGTACTCATGAATAGCATCCGTGAGAAATCTATAGTTTTAAAAAAATATAGTTGGTATTCTTTCATCTACGTATTTTGTTTTGTACGTTTTGGGGATTTGGGAATTTTAAAAAAACAAAACCATAATGATATTCTGACAAAAGCACGCTTCAATACTTTAATAAATTACATTGTAATATCATTGTTGCATCTTAAACCGATTAAACATTCTCGATTTTCACTTTCTTTGATCACAGTTTCGAAAAACGTATGTTACATTTAGTGGGATAATGGGATAATAAAGGAACACTAAGGAGTCTTTGCTTCAAACAAAACGTTATTAGAGATATTTTCAAACTGGGCCTCGGTCGTTAAGGATGGTTGCTGGCAGACCGTAGGTTGGCTACGAGCTCGTCGATGTTGATGTTAGGTGGGACAGGGGCAGCCAGCTCCGCGTACCGGCTGGTGAAATCGACGTGGTGTGGGTCTGCTTGCTGACCCTTGAAAAATACAATGGTTTTTTTTAACGTCGTCATAAGCGTAGACAGAACATTACATATACATATATACATAGCGTCACATAGCAACCCGCAATGGCGATGGCAGAGTCCATTTAACAGCGAACTACACGTATAACATTAAGCAAAAAAGATACGGGTTTAGGTGAAAAATTGTGAAAGAAATGATAGGTGGCTAGCCCATCCTCTTTTATTGCTAGTCGCTGGCTATTGGCATTGAACATCGTTGTCAATGCCACTAAGGGATATGTTTTTCTTATAGAATAAGGCTGGCAAACGAGCACACAGTCCACCTGATGACAAGTGAATGCTGTAGCCCATAAACATCTACATTTATCTTCAATTAATAATCAAAATCCAGATGCGTTGCCAGCCCTGAGGACTGAGATGGAATGCCTCGTTTCCAGTAAAAAGGGTCACAAATAAGAGTCAGAAATACCTAATAGCTTCCGATATATGGCAGTACAACAATGTCAATGACCAATATCTTTAAAAATACTTCTGTTAGCTCGTCACCAGGTCTTCGTTAGTTACAAGGAAATGGACCATATGCAGGAAAAAAGAAAAAGGGAATAGGTTTACGTTGAGAGAATCTGTTCCATCTCTCTCACATTCTTTGATGTTACTTCATCATCGTAAACATCATACATTACAGCCCTTAACAGTCTACTACTGTATATTAGTCCCCCACAGATTGCCTCATACGGAGTTCTTTTCTGTCTTAGATGCCGTGCTTTGCAGGCGAGTTTGTAACCGCAGATTTAAGTTATTTATTATCGTTGTTTGCTGTTTTAGTTTCCCCCTTTCGCCTCTGGCGACGTCCCTGGGATAATACGGGGTAGTAAATATATCTCTTTATGATATCGTCTCTTGATGCCATGTAGAGGAGGCGTTAAAGTATCCACCATATCATCACTTACTTTTACAGGGCCTTTAGAAAGTCCACTGCTGAACCTTAAGCCTACACCATATTTTGCCTCATAGGACAGTATATTCTTCTTAGTTGTCACGCTTGGAGAACGAGTTGGCAACCGCAGTTTATATATTTATTTATCTTTGTTGTTATTAGAAAAATGATGCTGCCAATCTTTAGGTTTGTTTCCCTATGTTGCGTCCTACGACACCCACTAGTAGATATGGGGTATAGATATTCTCACACCAGCACATCTCTTAAGGGGTAATGTTATTTAAAGAAAATTAATATTTGTAAATATAATGATTTCTTATATTTATATAATATTTAAATTATACTATTTTTTCGGAATTTATTGCGTATATTTAACTTTTTAAATACCCGACGTTTTGAGCACTTTAAGGTACCCATGGTCACGGGGGGGGGACTGAGATGTTCAACGTCCAGACGTCATAGTTAATCTATGGTAATCTATGGTAACCGCGGTTAACTATGACGCCTGGACGTTGAACATCTCAGTCTACCCGTGACCGTAAAGTGCTCGAAACGTCGGGTATTTAAAAAGTTAAATATACGCGATAAAATTCTGTAAAAATTAGTATTAAGCGGGCTACATACGACGCGATATCGGTGGCGATCTAGGGTGGAGTAGTGGGGATGCCTCCTAGATTGCCTCTAAATCGTGTCGTATGTAGGGCCATCCTAAGTCGTGGCCGATATCGCCTCCTTAATCGGCTGGCAGGAGCAAAAATGCTTCCTAGATCAGCCGATGCTTCCTAGATCGGGGCACCGCCCCCTCCTTACTGCGTGTGTGTAGGCGCATCGGCCCGATTTCTTTTGGCAGTCGCTGCCGGCAATCCTCGCGGAAGGAAGTTAACAAAACAGTGATACTGAATGACCTTTTTTATGTAACAAAATTTTTACATTTTAATCATATAAACGGAGTAGAAGCCTATGGCACTGATATTTTACAAAAAAAACCAAAAAAAAAAAGTGAATAAAATAAATAAATTAATTGAAATTTTATCGAAATTCAAATCATATCCACCCTAGCCTGTGACCCTGCGAAGTGACATGGTCAAGAATGCCTACTAAACTAATTTTTTTATTGCCGTTCGTAAAGTAGAGTGTATGATGTAAGTAAGGAGAAGATAAAGCCTCTCCTCAACAACTAACTCCTATTCCAACGCTATCAACACAAGACCGCACTCATATCTCTTACAACTCCACAAGACCACACTTCGATCTCTTACGTGCCTTCATCCTCTTATCAACAACTAACTTCTACTCCTTCACCATCTCCACATCAACAAACAAGTTATATAAAAGGGAGTATGTCCGAAATTAAAGGTTTCTTTATGTTTAAAAAAAAAATATAAGCTATTTTATTTTCTGATAGTTTTACTCCATAAATAAAGATTACATTAAAAAAAAAAGTATACATATTATTATACAAAAGTATTTTATTTCCTTGTTTGTTGTGTGTAATACATAACCAGATTTTGACCAAAGCAGAAATGAACAAAGAGAAGAAATAACTAAATAGCATAGGTACATAGGAGAAATTGATGTTTTTATATAAGTGGCGAAATCATTTCTAGAAGGTTATAAAAACTGTCTTCATCCATCCGGAGAAAATTAATCATGTCTTTGGAATACAGATCATTTAGTACGTTTATGTGGCTTAATTTTTGTCTCTTTTGGAGCCATTTTTTCACCCAGCAACTCCTCTTTTTCTATTTTCGAATAAATTTACCGAGAGGGCTAATGCCAAACCAATACATTGGTGTTTTAAGAGAGTTGAAGCTATTTTGAAGAACTCTACCGCATATGTGTTCCGCTCCAAGTCCGAACGCGTACTGCTAGGCAGGCCCGTGTGTAGGGTCTGCCCCGATAAAAGCCCCGATTTCTTTCCACCCTAGATCGCCACTGATATCGTCTCGTGTGTAGCCCGTTTTATTTGTAAATAGCACGAAATCCTAAGAATCATGCACAGTATAACCACTCTGTTTACAACGGACGTGAAATTTTCAGATAGGCTTTAATATAAAAATATTTATCCGAATTTAAAAAAAAAGCTATTTTCTTTAATAAAATTTAAAAAGTATATTTCACAATAACGCGATGATAGCTCTGGTGAGCCGACTGAGTCGATCCCAATCCGTACTGCTGTAATTGTTAATATCAGTTCTGAGTGTTAATTCACGTGGTGAATCAGAAGGTAAATGAAAACATCGTCTGAAATCAGCATTTCAAAGTAATCATAAATATTACGAGTATATTAAACATGATTTGAGATCTGCCGATTGGTATTAAGATGAGGGCAGCGCGATGGACATTTTTCTGCTTCAGAAACTCTCTCAAAATTTAAAGTTAGTCTGTGCTGCTGAATTGAATGCAGAACATTAAATAGTTACAAAGGTACTAGGACGTCTAGGCATGCGTTGGGATCATAACAAATTACCTCTGTTTATACAAGGAAGGTGCCAACAAATTCACACAGTAATATATCAAGATAAAAGTAATACTTACCAAGATTGGGTACAGCAGAGTGATTATGGAGCAGAGCAATAAGAACCAATTCATTGTTGATTTCACCGTGTCCCGTATGAGGCAATACTAGAAATACTGATGTTTTTATATGGCCACTAAAACCCGTAACAGTTCATTTTAATCCAATTCACGTTAATCACATAAAATATCGAACGCTTGTTTAGCGAAGTAATTGATTCGAAACGTACATTAGAAGAAATCATCTCGAAGTTATCGACAAGTATGTTTTATAGGATAAATAGTCCAACCAGGTAAGTCCAACTTCGACCAAGAGGTCATTCGACGGATTCAATTCGGCTGAGCAGCGTTCGGAAGATCACGACGCATCTTCTCTCGACTACCAAACTTGAAAACAAGATTATAAAACCAGTGCGTGTTGCCAGTTATGACTTATAGATCCACAACGTGGTCCTGCACTGCTGGCCGTATGCGGAAGTTCAAGGCCGCTCAGCGAGCAGTGGAGATGGCTAAACTCAGAGTTTTTCTATGTGACAAACTTAGGAATGAGGATATCCTCAGTAGAACCAGAGTAACCATCATAGCCCAATGAATTAGTAAGCTCAAGGGGCTATGGGCCGGACACATAGCTCGTAGAACCGACAACTGGTAGGGAATAAAGGTTCTCGAGTGGCAGTCTCGTGCCCGTAGCCGAAGTATAAGGTGGCCCCCTAGCCCCCTACTATATGAAGTATCGAATTAACAACAGCTACATGAAATGAACTTAGCAGTTGTCGACGGTGTGAAGTGTACTGCTAAACTGCTCAGTTACTCTAAAATCTAAAATAATTTTATTTAGTAAATATAATCTCGAAAAAGTTGTCTATCCCAATAATATTTTTCGGCACGTTCTTTAAAATTTGCCCCGTAGCTATAGTGGCGCCACACTTATTTAACGGTTTTCAACGGACACTTTTTAATACACAGTCTGTACTCCTTACCTTTACGCCCCATAGCCCAGACATTCCCGTCGGAAGTTGACAATCATTGTGTAAAATGTAAAAAATCCGAGTTTCGCTGGTACCACAAGGGGCTCCGGGTGGCGATGCGAATAAACCAATTTTGAACGACTTGTAGGACGATCAAACGTTTATATGAGCTAAGTTTGCGAAGGCTACGCTTGCCGTAGGACATGATAGGTCTTACGCAAACTGTAAAGAAGAAACTAGTGTCTTAATGACAGTTGCTCTTAATATTAACTCATGTAACATTTAAGAGCTATTGTATATATACTGTTTTACTTCGAAACTTTGATAGCGCGATTTAGGCTCCGATGTGTTTCGCTTGTGGCGCGACGCCAGCGCCCCACACTTGTGGCTGTAATGTTGATCGGTAGAAACATCAAAAAGCGCGTAACAAGGAATGGTTTATGCGAATGAGGGCTTCTTACGCTCACTAGATGCTAGTTTTACGCAGATAGTCACACATTGTTATCATCATTGAAAAGCCGCGTTTATAATAAAACGGTTTCGGTTATTAACACAAAATAATGCATCAGTGCTGTTATTCTTTAGTACATTTTTAACTCTTTTTTGTCGTCTACTTTTAGTAATATCCGTAGTTCTGTATATCCATTTCTAATATAATTAATATGAAATATAATTAAGAATTATGAAAACATTAATCTCTACACTTTTCTAACAATTTAACTTCCCTTGCTATGAAATATCTCAAAAATTTCACCTTATTCTTATGTGTCACCAATCAGGTGACAGAAATAGGCATTGATGTCCTCATTGATTGAAAATATATGTGTAAGTGATAACGTGGCATATTATGTGTATATGTCGCAGGGATATGATAAAAACAGGGATTTGACTAAATCCCTAAGGGATTCGATCAAATCACGGAGGATGTTAAAATAACGATTTTATCATTTCCCTAAGGAAATATAGTGATTTGACAAATCCCACTAAATAAATCTAGTGATTTGAACAAATCCCAAAGTTGGTTCAGTGAAATGACAAAAATAACTTTTCTGTGGTATTTTAAAGATTTATTTTGTAAGATTACCTACATAATTATAATAATCAGGTATAGCACAATGCAATATTGATCTCAAAAATCATCAATAGAACATAATTATTTGAAAAAAGAGAAACAAAAATTAATAAAAAATAGAAAAACGTAACGTATGATATGCGTATTTGTAATATTCATTTATTAAAACACGTAGCAGATTTGTGGCAACGTGAATTACACAGAACATCATTTTTCTTACAGGCACATTTATTCGTTTTGCATCGTATTTTGGACTCTTGACAAGAACATTGTTTGAAGCCTTGACCTCCAAATAAAGATAATTTTCCTGCAATTTCACGCAAACTCAGCTTAGTCGATGGATTAACGGCCTTCGATCGGGTTTGGCACAAAGCGCTTCTTTCGAAGCTCCCTTCCTATGAGCTTCCCGAGAAATTGTGCGATTGGATCACCAGCTTTCTTGCAGATCGGGGCATCAAGGTCGTTGTAGACGGTGCAAGCTCCGATTGCAAGTCTATTAATGCTGGTGTTCCACAAGGCTGCGTGCTATCGCCAACGCTGTTTCTTCTGCATATCAATGATATGTTGCAAACCCGTAACATTCATTGCTATGCAGATGACAGCACTGGTCATGCTCTTTACACCGGCCGAGCCAATATTTCTCGGGAAAACGTCTCCGAGTGCCGGGACAAACTTGTGTCTGAAGTCGAGTCTTTGCTGAACAGAGTCTCGGATTGGGGGCGACTAAATCTAGTCCAGTTTAACCCCCAGAAGACACAAGTTTGCGCGTTAACCGCTAAAAAGAACCCCTTTGTCGTATCTCCTCAGTTTCAAGGCACTCCCCTTGTTGCCTCAGTCAGTATCGGAATCCTCGGCGTCCACATATCGAATAGTGTGCAGTTTCGTGGTCACTTGGAAGGAAGGCCAGATTGGTCTCACATGAAATACTGTTCTTATCTCTGGACCGGGGCACCACAGTGCCAGCTCCTTCCATTTAAATGCATGCATGCAACGTGCAGTTTGTGGTCACTTGGAAGGGAAGGCCAAATTGGCCTCTAAATAGCTTGGCGTGCTCAGCAGAGCGGGACAGTATTTCATGCCGGCACACCGCCTGCAACTTTACAAGGCGCAGGTTCGGCCGCACATGGAATACTGTTCCCATCTCTGGGCTGGGGCTCCCCAGTATTCTTCTTCCACTTGACCGCATCCAGCGCAGAGCGGCTCGAATCGTCGACGACCGAGTGTTTTCCGATCGGCTCGATTCACTGGCACTGCGAAGAGATGTTGCATCTGTTTGCATTTTCTTTCGCATATACCATGGAGAGTGCTCTGAGGAATTGTTCGGATTAATAACAGCCGCCAAGTTTCGTGAACGCACTACGCGGCAAACGTCGCGATACCATCCACATGATCTGGATGCTTGGCGGTCCACCACTGTACGTTTCAAAAGGAGTTTTCTTCCGCGTATAACCTCCCTGTGGAATAGTTTACCACAAGCGATTTTTCCGGACCGATACGACCTGGGAACCTTCAAGAAAAGAGCGTACTCCTTTCTAAAGGGCCGGCAACGCACCTGCAATTCCCCTGGTGTTGCGGTTGATCATGGGCGGCGGTAGTCACTTAACATCAGGTGAGCCGCATGGTCGTTTGCCCCCTCTTCTATAAAAAAAAATGGAACTGAATCGGTTAATGTAACTGTAGAAAATTGAAGAGCGTTTCTAGGAAGCCAATCTCTTATGATGCCAACTGAAGTACCGACTTGAAATAAATTGTTTTTCGTATCTAATACAATCCCTGTAATACTATTTGCATCTAGTGGACCTCTGTCTACTTTTAGTACATCAACCAAAACGGTGGAACCAACTAATACATTCTTGAATTTCTTCGAACAAGTTTCTTTCATTTTAGCAGCAGATATTTTAAATTTTGTAAGGCATCTTCCCTTTGCTTTTTAATGTTCTCTTCTTTTTGGCATAATAAGCATAGAACTCCCGACCTATATCCTTCTTCGCTTGTCGTAATGCCACATATTGCATGAACGGCATTTCCGCAAATGTCACATGAATGTGCTCCTGTAGATTCTTGTCCACAAACAATACAAATCATTTCCTGTACTCTCACAACCGATTCAATTTCTGATGCAACAGATGGTTCAGCTGATAATTCATGTGTTAAAATAGCTGAAGTCGAAGTGTTATCTTCATTTGGTTCAATAGTTAGTTGTTCCTTAGAAGTTGTAGCGTTGTTAGCAATTGATTCAGTAGCTAATACGTTTTGCTGTTTAAAAAGCTGATCCAAATCCTCTTCAGTAACTACAAGTTAGTTTAGTAGATACATTTTTAGAAAACCAAAAAATTAAAAAACCCCCCAAAAAAGCCCTTAAAAGAAACATTGACAAAAAAATTACTTCCTTGACGGCCAAAGTTACGTCAGTCAATTCTTTTTTGTTTCCTATTTTATACTATACCGATGTCGCCTACCAATATACCAAGAACTACCAACTGAAGAGCTGCATAGCAAGCTCGATCGTCTGCTTAATCTGTGCATACGCTGTTTTTGGATGATTTTCTTGCTACAAATTTATATATAAATGAATGATCGACTCATTTAAAGTATATTAGATTATTTTTTACTAATAATTCAATTTTTCTAGTACTTATTAATAAAAAATAGTGAAATATTGATTCAAAAAAAACGAATTGTGATTGGTTGTGACGTCATTATATCCGTTGCGGCTGTGAGCCAATCGAAACCATGCTATTCTTTTGTATTTTCATATTTGGATTCACCATGTTCACAGAACACAATTACTGTCTACTGTCTAGTCTCTATCGAGAACCATGTGTCATAACAACAGATATTGTATGTGTTGTTATGACTGTATTATGCAATGACAATATTTTTTTTTATTTTGACAACGTAAACATGAGTGTTTTAACATTTCACCATGTGGTGGTGTTACAAAAGCGATATGATGACGTCACTGGCATTTGAATAAACATTTTAGAAAAAAATGTTATTTATTCTTAAATTACATGAAAAATTGATTGTTAATTTATTATTTTTCTTAATAATTTTTAGTAAACTTTCAAAAAGACTACAAAACATACAAATTTTCTGTTTCGCTCAAGTTTTTCTAGACGAAACACTCATCCTCTAAACACTTTGTATGGTAACAAGACCTTTTTACACATTTTAGGTGTCCATAACGATTTGTTGCGTCGAACCATCGAAAATTTTAATATTCCAGTTTTATTTTATATTTTGTATGCAAAATGGTGTCGTCCAAAAAAAGTTTTTGTGTAGTAAATAATTTTCTATTTTAGGTATCTTTCACGTAAAACTTATGATTACTATGAAAAAATTATTCGTTTTTGGTGCCAAGGCTGGATTTGGAGCTGCTCCCGATTATACATTATATAATCTATTAATATAATATACTATATAATGTTATATAGTATATTAACATTTTAGTAATTTTACCAATTTCTCTACTTCTAATAGCCAATAATTCCTTCATGGGGTAATGTGTACGCTTTTCAACAAACTTCCAGAAAATATACAGGATTAATTTATAAAAAATTTAAATTTTTATTTCTTACTAAGCAAACATTATTTCATAAGGGTTAGTGTACTACTAAAAAGAACATAATTGATAATAATTCCTGGGAATGAGGTGATCGCTACCATGCTATTTCTAAATGTTTTCATATTATACTGTAAGCATATACATTGTAAATAAATGTTTTAATAAAAGTCCCGCTGGGTTTATTGCTGGTTCTGCCCACGGAAGTGGTTTTTTCGAACCAGTAATAAAATCTTAAATTACTTTCAATATACTGGACGATTTTTTTACCGTCTGGAAATAAATAGGGTGTAACAGGTGAACGGAATTGAAGCCTTTAGCACTGATACTTTTTTATTTTATATTATCATATTATGAAATTGGTGTATCAATAAATACTACTATAATTGGCTACGTTTTATTTTTATTTCAATAGTTTTCAATTGATTTATTTATTTTGTTCTAAAATTTTGTTGTTATTTTTTTTAGTACCTACCGAAAGTTTATTTCAAAATTAATTTCATAATATGTTAATGTAATATAAAAAAAATGTAAAATATCAATGCCACACGCTTCTTTTCCGTTCACCTGTTACACCCTATTTTTTTACAGACGGGAAAAATAACCCAGTATATTCTTGTAATCAAAATACAACAAAAATAACTCAATCCGAATTAAAGTTCTATTCAATATTAGTACACCGGTGTAATAATATATGATATTAGTATGTATGGAAGATCCTAAGCACGAGTGTCGCAATGTTTACGGACTAATACGGAGGCATTCACTTGTAATAATTTTCGTGTATTTGATGTAACGCTGATGAATAAGATTAGAGGTAGACTGGATTTAGTTGAAAGCATGAGGCATAATCGCGACACTACCTAAATTAATTCAAAATCACGACCATCGAAATTAGAAGTTTAACACATACAGGGTCGATTTCGAAAGAGGGACGAGTATACGAGTATATGGCCAAACAATTTATAGATATTCTCTACTTACATACAATTCACTGCCCTATGTCTTCCCGTAAACAAAAAAATATATATTTCGAAGACATGTGAAATCCGTCAACACGCATTGGAGCAGCGCGGTGTGTATTTCTTTGCCCTAACACCCGTTCAGAAATGAGAGGAGTCCTATGTCCAGCTGTGGGACGTATAGCCCTATATATACGTCGACTATTAACTGAAACTTTTATGTCATCTCTTGGATGAAAACGTGATAGAGTAAAACTGAAACAGGAGATTAAATGGTGCGTTCCGATAACAACAGAAAATAATAAAAAAAATCGGTTACCGGCTCGCCTGCTACACGTGGTGACTGTTGCAAACTCCCTCCTACGAGGTGGATATTGACCGATACGACCTGGGGACCTTCAAGAAAAGAGCTTACTCCTTTCTAAAGGGCCGGCAACGCACCTGCAATTCCCCTGGTGTTGCGGTTGATCATGGGCGGCGGTAGTCACTTAACATCAGATGAGCCGCATGCTCGTTTGCCCCCTCTTCTATAAAAAAAACACAGGATAGAGAATTTTGTATAGATTTTATAATGCCAAACTTCTTCGTAGAAAAGTAATCTTTAAATATAAGTTTTAATGGTTTAAAGTGCTGTGGGTGGGTCCGATAGCATGCGACCGCTCGGGATTTGACGGACGCATGCGACTGCATGGGATTTTTTATGGGGATTGAAGGGTATCAAACCTTAGTGCCACTATAGTGGGTCTAAGGTTACCATTAAGCATAACTTATAACAATAGAGCAAACGTATCTAAAGATAAGCTGTACTAAACGATAAAGCAAGTGGTAAAAATAAAAATTTGTGCAACCCACTTGAATATAAATAAAATGAGCACATCATCGACTTAGTCGAAGTCAATTAAATACACATTTTTGAGGATAACTCAAGACTACTGGTCAGATTTTGATCAAATTTATATGAGACTACATGAAAAGCACCAATTTTCAAATAAAAAAAGGATCATCAAAAACGGTTCACCAAGAATAAAGTGGTAACAACACATAAAAAATTGCAGTTGAATTGAGAACCTACTCCTTTTTTGAAGTCGGTTAAAAGTAGTCACTATGATGCATTTCATGAAAGTATTCGTAAAAAATTAAAAACGCATCTTCTTGTGACGTATTACCCATAATCTGAAAACAAGGTACAACTGGTGGTGACATATTGATACCATGGCCGTAGATTACTGGTAGCCGTATGAGTGGCTTTGGTAAAAAAATTTCCAAGCAAAGCCAATTCGAAGGAAATTAAGTAACTTTGAGAGTGACTTGAGATTCCTCATACGGCCACAGTAAACGGTTATTTAATATTCGTTACAAGTGCATATTATTTACATTTAATTTCATTATTTCAGTAGACGCGTATTAATATTATCTGAAAATAAAATGTAGCATTACATAATATGATTTGTAACGGGTAACACCTGTTAATATGAACTTACCGTATCTTAACATATTTAATCAAATAATATAAATAAATTCTGTACATTATTTACCTTTAAATTATTATTGTTAAATTACTGGATAACAACAAAAATATGTTGATTAAAACTACTTTTAAGGATTTTATCTCGTTTATATTTTTAAAACCCGACGTTTCGGGTGCTTTCCAGCCCCCATGGTCACGGGGGACTGAGGTGACTGACGTCCCGATGTCAATGTATATAATAACCCGAAGTACCTTCAGCTTTTCAATTATTGTTTTTGGTCCTATCTACGCAGAATGAACTTACTGTGTTTTGAAGTCTCGCAGTGGTATGCTTGGGTTTAGTTTTAATTTTATTAATTATAGAGTCCCAAGCAGGTGGTAGTACCCAGCCTCCTTCTCTATTGAAATGAGGATGTTTTTTAATTTCAATAGCCTCACGTATCACCCTTGGTAGGAATCGATGTTCTTTTGCGAGGATTTGTGGTCTATCAAATCTGATGTAATGGTCGGGGCCGTCTAGGACATGATAACCAACTGCAGACTTCCCGGAACTGTGTGTTCTCTTACGTGGTTTCTAATTGCTCCTTTGCCCTATATATGAGAGAACATATTCACAATCAAGCTTGTACACTCCTGCATCTTGTAGAGGAATATGACACTTGACGGATGGTAAGAACTGACTAATCTTCTTCGGCGGCTTGTAGAATGTTCTAATAGAAGCTCGCTTCAAGATGTAGTCAATCTTGTCTGTGACACCTCTGACATATGGTAGTACAGCAGGCACACGCTCGACTTAGGGCCGGCTTCATTCGTTTACTGTGACGTAGGCGCGGGATCCGAAGCATGTTGTCGTGCAGAAACCGGCTTGACATGCTGAAGCTCAGCGGCCAGGTGTTTGCAGTCACAGATCCCTCGTGCTCTCTGTTCACCAGAAGGAGTAAAGATGAAAAACATGCTGAAGTAATATGTAGATAATGATATCTATTATATAATACTAGCTGTGCCCCACGGTTTCACCCGCGTATATCACGCGTCTGAGCCGCGCGACACCTCGCTTATATAGTTCAATAATTTTAACTAAAATTGGCAAAATTTATGAAGTACTTAACGTACTCCGGGAGAAAAACCGGCGACGAGGTTCGCCACCCGTCACGTTCTGTCTCCCGGAGGGGCGAAAAGTGGATTGCGGAAACCCGTCTGGCTACGCTGAATGTATGTGGAGGAATGAATGATAAGATGGATGAAGTATGCGAAATGATGAATGACAGAGGAATAGATGTGTTATGTGTGAATGAGACGAAACGAAAGGGAATGGATGCCACTGCACATGGCACGTATACCGCGTATTGGTCTGGTGTAGGCGAGACCGAACGAGCATGCCAGGGAGTCGGTTTCATCCTTTCAGAAAGAATGGGTCAATGTGTGAAAGAGTATGAATGTGTAAGCCCGAGACTGCTATGGATACGAATGAAAGTGGGCTTAAAGAAGCTGTTCCTGTTAGGGGTGTACGCCCCAGACATGTCTAAGCCCACTTACATCCGAGAGCAGTTTTGGGACATGGTAAGGATGGTGTTGACAAAATGTAAGGAAAATGAAAATATTATTATGTTAGGAGACTTTAATGGAAGGGTTGGGGTGAAGAGGTCTGGTTATGAAAGGATATTGGGAACGTTTGGTGATGAAAGTATAAATGAGAATGGTGAAGACCTCCTCACCGTATGTGCGGAAAAGAATCTTTTTGTGACGAATACTTTTTTTCGTCATAAGAAGATTCACATGTATACATGGGAAAGAGGTGATGATAGAAGCATGATAGATTTCGTAATTGTGGATGAAAGAATGAGGAGCGCAGTCGTAGATACAAGGGTTTACCGGGGGTCCAACGTAGGGACGGATCATTACTTGGTCTTATGTCGAATTAATGGTCTTTTCAAGCGTTGGCGGCATCGGACATCTGTATCTACCACTGCGTTACAGCGTATAAGAATAGAGAAGTTACAAGATGAAGATGTGATAGAGAAGTATAAATGTAGACTGAGAGAAAATATTAGATGTTTGAATGAGTTGTGTATGAATGATTTAGACTTGAATACTGTGTGGGATAATATTAAGAAAGGTTTGGTGGATACCGCCACCGAAGTATGCGGTGTAAGTAAGAGAACAAATGAAAGGAAAAGTAATACGTTATGGTGGGATGATGAGGTACGGGTGGAAGTTGAATCAAAGAAGAAAGCATGGTTAGATTTACTAGCAACCAAAGCTGATAATTCTTCTGGTATGAATGATGAGATTGAAAGAAAAAAGGCAGAATTTAGACGTCTAAATAAGAGAGTAAAAGAAGTTGTTGAAAGGAAAAAGAAAGAAAGAACGGATAAGAATGATAGAAGGATATCTGATAATTTCCAGGCTAACATAAAAATGTTCTGGAAACTCGTAAGAACTGCCAGGGGAAATACAAAACAGCCTATAATAAATGCTATAAGAGACGAGAATGGATGTATTCTGAATGATGAAGTTTCGAATTTAAACAGATGGAAGGAATACTTTGAAAGCGTGTTTATGAGTGAAGAGTCGTATGAATTAAATGAACTAGAAATTCCGAAAGAAGTGGAAAGGGGTATGGAGATAAGTGTAGATGAAATAATGAAAGCAATGAAAAGCATGAAAGCAGGTAAGGCAGCTGGATATGATAGAGTATCACTCGAGATGCTAAGGGCTGGAGAGGGAGTGGTGGCAGGCCTGCTGTACACCTTGTTTAATTTATTTTGGGAATTAAAACGGGTACCGGATGACTGGTGTAAAGCAGTTATAGTACAATATATAAAGGAAAAGGGTCACAGCAGGACTGCAAAAACTACCGCGGTATCAGCTTGCTTAGTATTGTGGGTAAACTGTATGCTAAGGTGTTAATTGAAAGAGTTATGAAAGAAACTGATGGAAAAATTTGGGATGTGCAAGCGGGTTTTAGAAAGGGAATGGGGTGTACAGATCAAGTCTTTTCCATGCGCATGATTGCGGAGAAGTTTTTGGCCAAAAACCAGAAAGTTTTTTGTGCGTTCATGGACTTGGAAAAGGCTTATGACAGAGTGGACAGGAATGTGTTATGGCAAACACTGAACTCATATGGGTTGAGCGCTGGTTTGATACAGGCATTAAGGTCTCTTTATAGGGACTCTAGTGCTTGTGTCAGGATCAATGGGGTCTACTCGGACTGGTTTGGCATCCAAAAAGGTGTCAGACAGGGCTGTGTGGCTTCCCCTTGGCTGTTCAACCTATTTATGGACCGGTGTTTGCAAACTTTGAAAGATGAAGAATGTGGGTTAAGAATGGGCGAGTTAACCGTCAAATGCCTTTTGTATGCCGATGATCAAGTCATACTTGCGTCATCGGCGGCAGAGTTGCAAATGATGGTTACATTAATGAACTGGGAATTAAAAGAAAGGGGAATGAAAGTGAACGCAAGTAAGACGAAAGTGATGGTTTTTGAAAGAGAAGAAAGCAAAACGGTATGTAAAATAAGAATAGAAGGAGAGTTGATTGAGCAAGTGGATGAGTTTGTGTATTTGGGATGTGTATTTAGCAGGGATGGTAGATATGATAGGGATATAGAACGACGAGTAAATGCAGGAAATAGAGTGAATGGGGCACTACACTCTATTATGAAGAACCAGAATTTGTCAAAACAGGCACGTATGGTAATTCATAATGCTGTGTTAGTCCCTACTTTAATGTATGGTAGTGAAAGCTGGGTGTGGCAGAAGAAGCACGAAAGTAGAATAAATGCTGTAGAAATGCGGTCTTTAAGGAATATGCTAGGGTGTAATCTGAATGACAGGGTGAGAAATTGCGTGATAAGAGATAAATGTGGTATGCAAGATGATGTTGTGACCAGGATTAAGAAAGGAATGCTTCGGTGGTTTGGTCACGTAGAAAGAATGAATGAGGAAAGAGTGACTAAGCAAATTTATATGGCGGATGTGAATGGCCGAGTCGGGAAGGGACGCCCTAGGAAAAAGTTTATCGACCAAATTGGCGATATTTTGAAAATGGGCCACGTTAGAAGTACCCTTAACCGACGAGCATGTATGCGTAGATATATGGATGTAAAGGAGGCGAAAGAGGTATGTCAGGATCGTGCCAAATGGAAGTCCGTAGTCTCTGCCTACCCCTCTGGGTGACAGGCGTGAGTGTTTATGTTATGTTATGTTATGTTACTTAACGTACTATCGACGTATGCACGTTATATGGAACAAAGTTATCCATCCTCTCCCTCCTCTTTTTAGGGTAAATCAATAAATGACAAAAAATATTCATATTTCGTGGCAGATTGCGCCAAAACTACTGATGATGCTTTTTTATGGATAAGAGGTGTATAGTAAATTCATTAAGGATCATTTAGTACCACAAAACTTTTGAACTAATCAGTCAAACATTTTCACTTTTGAACTAATACTAAGCGTCCACTACTGGTTTCTCTCGGTTCTCATCGGGCGGTTTTGCGTCGTTCGAGTCAAGTGTTAGATCGTTTTAATTTTTTATTATCTCTTAAACTATTCGTGCAAATAACATGCAGAGCAAAGTTTATCGCAATCCGCCTGATAGTAAGTGGATGCTGTGGTCCATAGACATCTACATTTATTCTTAATTGAGAATCAAATGCAGATGTGTTGTCACCCCTCAGGACTAAGGGTGAATGTCTCGTTTTCAGTAAAGGAACGGAGACTCTCTCCGGTTTTCTACCCCCACCATACGAAACACAGCAACATTAAGCTGTTATTTTACGTTGGTGTTCTGAGAGAGTGTAGTCTTGCCCCGGTCGAGCCGACAATATATCTTCATAAAGTTGTCTTGATGATGAACGATCGAATAACGATTAATATGTAATGCTTAATAACAACGCTAATAAATCACTTTTTAATTTTCAATAAAGACATATCCAAAATGTTCTCCAAGCTGTACAAAAATAATAATATTGCTATTAATTTCAATAAAACAAACAAAGAATTTCGAATAACTATTAACAATTCATTCGAAAAATATTTAGGTCTAAAAGTATTTAAAGTGTTCTGTTTGAAGTTACTCTATAGGATTTAAGTACCTTTAATGTGGCCATATAATATTTAAAAAGATCAGAGTAGAAAATAAACAAAAAATCTACTCATAAAAATATATTTTTATGATATGTTATCCATAAAAACAAACCTTTTATTAAGGCATTAATAGATCAAAATAATCTAAATACACTGACGGATAGAATTTTATTTATTTAGTTATATTTATACAGCAACACCTTAAACATGCAGCATAACATAACTTTAGTACTTGCAACACTGATTCCGTCCATCAAGTGTCAAAATAGTCAAAGTGTCAAACTTGAATGAATATTTAAAAACAATATATAAAAAAAAAAATATACTATATATATATATATATATATATATATATATATATATATATATAATCTTCAAATACTTAAAAAGCTGAAATCCCTGTTTTTTAGCTAAACTACTATGTATCCTATACATCTGGGGCAAATATAACACACACCTTACATTTACCTATATAACACACATATAATTGTAACTTTATGAATATCGACATTGTGCAATTATGATAAAAATCAAGTGACAAAATCAACTATATTAAACCTTCATAGTTTTTGTCCCTTACTGCGTAGCAATATGCATTTTTCTAATTCTTTATACATAACACACAGACATAGCTTTCATCTCTGTACTGTCTGGGGCATAGGCTTGTACAATTTATTTATTTATTTATTTATTTATAAGGTACACCAACAGCAAAACATATTAAACATTAACAACAACACAATAACAAATGTATATGGTTAAATATGTTTGCCAATTACAGGTATACATAACATTTACCGTAATGTGCAGCTCATTACACCACAATGGCACTGAATACAAAACAAAACTTACATAAAAAAAAAACTAAGGAGTGAGTGTGTGTTGAGAGGGTAAAAAGAAATTGGTCAATTTTTTTTTGAAGCTTCGGGCAGAGTCGTTTCAAATGTCGATGTCCGGTATCTTGGTCATTTTATTGTATGTTACAAAATACTTTTTTGCATTGACTTATATATTACTAGCGTGTATCTAGTGTATGTGTAGCGTGTAATATCTTATGATATCGCAGATTTTTTTTAGGTGGAGTAAAGATCTCTATATTTTTGTAGAACGTGGTTAAATCATTTCGGGGGCTCTATTTCTTTTGACTTTCTTAAATATATCAATATTTAAGGCTAGCTGAAAGGTGGAGACTAATGCTAGATCGCCTATAATATTTATCCTACGCTATTAAGTATATGGAAAAATAATTTTCCAATCAAACTGGTAGTTTTAGAGATTAGCGTGTACAAACAAAAAAACTCTTCCGCTTTATTATTATGTATATATTTACAAAAAACTAACAAAATATTTTTCTTCTGAATCAGCTGGCATATGTTTCAATTAGATATACAGTTATTTCAACAAGAGCCGAAAATGCCAATACAATACACGTGATTATGCGGCTGTATGACTTTATTGTTGCCATCGTCGATGGTGTTTCTACCTCGCTGATTATGTTTGCGTCACGTCGTTGCCTTAAAGGTAAGATGGCCTTCCATGGTTCACTCTAAAATATTATTAGTAAAAGTTATAATTTGTTTATGTAGTGATTTCTTAAATTTACGCGAACACTACACGTTGAATAAAACTAAATTTACGGATTTTATCGCGTTTATTTAACTAATTTTGCTTATTTTTAATTTCCGACGTTTCGGGTGCTTTACAGCACCCATGGTCACGGGACACACATCTCAGCCCCCCCGTGACCATGGGTGCTGTAAAGCACCCGAAACGTCGGGAATTAAAAATAAGTAAAATCAGTTAAATAAACGCGATAAAATCCGTAAATTTAGTTTTATTCAATTGTTTATGTAGATTAAATTAATACAAAATATAAGTTTCGTCGTCATCATCATCATCATCATCATTACAGCCCATCACAAATCCACTGCTGAACATAGGCCTCCCTCAAGAAATGCCACAAATCTATTTTCTGCATTTCTTACCAGGTCGTCACTCCATCTGGTGGGGGATCGCTCTACACTTCGCCTGCCGGTACGAGGCTGCCTCTCGAGAAACTAGTCATCCCAACGGTTGTCGGTTCTTCGTAATACCACTTCAGCTTACTAAACCGTTAGACTATGTCGATCAATCTGGTTCTACTGCGGATATCCTAATTTCTAAGTTTATCTCGTAGAAAAACCCCGAGCATGGCCTTCTCCATAGCTCACGAGCGACCTTGAGCATTCTCATACGACCAGCAGTAAAAGACCACGTTCAGATCCATAAGTCGTTACTGGCAACACGCATTGGTTGTACAATCTCGTTTTCATGTATTGAGGTGTGCCTGACGAGAAGATGTGTCATAATTTCCCAAACGCTGCCCAGCCTAGGCGAATCCGTCGATTGACCTCTCGATAATAACGATACGATCGTATCGTAGACAATATTTGAGTGGAGAGCATCCGGCGTGGTGCATGGCGTAGCGTGGCATTTAGAATACATTTTAAGCTCTCACCACTCAAGACTCCAAATACAAATGTAACATGTATTCCAAAAACTCTGTCCCGCCGCACGTTCATAACTTACTTTCGTCGGCCATGGGAAAAAACAGTGTAAAAATATTTTTCATATTACGTCAAAATAATTTTAAGTTTACCTTGTCTGAAACGAAGGCTGGATTCAACTCCTGTGGCATAAGTTCCGACTGAAAATCGGCATCATTTTGAAATTTCTGAAAAGGTAATCGAGATAAGAGTTAACCCAAGTTTCGAGCAAGATTAGTTTGGATTTCCGTTCCAATTGGAGTGTTAATATTTTATCAAGAAACAAAAAACTGACAATCCACCTGATAGTAAGTGGGAGATAAGAGTTAACCCAAGTCTCTAGCAAGATTAGTTGGATTTCCGTTGTAATTGGAGTGTTAATATTTTATTTATTAAACTCAAGTAAAAAAGAACTAAGAGTCCACCTGATAGTAAGTGGTTACTGCAGTCCATATACACCTGAAGCCAACTTCAAGCAAAGAAAGCTACAGATGCATTGTCGTCTCTGATAACCTCTGATAGCACCTGTAAATATACTGACTCTCTATATCCTTCAAAGGCTCAGAAGGGCTAGAACCCAGAGCCGTAAAGCTAGTTAATAAAAAATGTATATCCTTCAGCGACCGGAGTAGTGCGAATTGTTATTTAACGGTAGGAATAGGCAAAAGGATGGTATATATCCAGACTTACTCCTAGGCAGAAATGGAGTCCTAGCACCTAGTATATGTTTGATTTATTTTTTAATATGAATGACCGCGGCTTTATTGTGACAAAGGGCATGATATATGGGGCAGAGACGGTGACGTGCCCGCTTTAGAACCCTCTCAAGAACAACAAAAAGCGGTAACGTTTTCCCTCCCGTAAACATAGTCTAATTTTCATAATATTTGGAAATGTTGTAGATATAATGAAAAACTGGGTCCGTACGTTTTCATTTTAAGGAAATATTGCATACGATATAAGTGATTAGCATCAAAATATTTTTATTTTCGACTTAAAAACCTCCTCGAGCATTTTTATTTTTTCTAATTAAACTAAATGGAATTATTAAAAAAGTAACCTAAATTAAGGTATACTGAATCTAATGAGATTAAAATTGTTTCATTTCGTAAAAGTTTAGGGGTTGAAAACGTTATCGCTCGAAACAGTATTTTAAAAAGAAAATGTAGGCAATTACTTTCAACATTTGCAACTTTCTCTATCGCACGATAGCGATATGGAACGAGCGATGTGAAATAGATAGCATTTTTGAAAATATTTGTACGAGATGGTTGACTTGGTGTAATACTAAAAAAACTATGCCAATCTGCCACCCCAGCGTGGCAGTTATGGCATATATCCCAAAAAATATGGAGGAGCCTATGTTATCTTTTTATAGGCTATAATGGATGGATGGATGAATTACTAAAAAGCAAACCAAATTTCCTGTCATTTCAGAAATGATATATGATACGCCATTAGTAGCCGTCCGTAATTGCCAGGGGATGAAATCGCATTTGTCAAAAGACGCGATTAAGTATAATTTGGGGTCCAAGGATGGTTATTTATAAAGGATTAAGATTCAATAATAATAATAAAGAAAGGTATGTAATTTCTGACATTCTCAATGAAATTTTAGTTATATTTACGTAGTCCTAGTGTTTAACCACCTCTTCTCCGCCTTTTAAGGCCAATAAGTATATTTGTTATCATACTTACATTCTGATGTCCATGTGCAACATTGATTAAAAATATTAATAATAGCTTTAACATTTTTTTAATTTAGTACAGAAAAGGAGTAAGTTGGTGTAAGTTTAAATAAATCTAAATCATTTCTCCATTCTTCTCTGTAAACTTTTAAAACTTGTATATTAAACGAAGTATTTTTATTACATGAAGTATGTTTGTTTTAAAAATTGTATTTGGTTATCGATATACTTTATTTCTTTTTTATTTTATTATTTGCAATACGTGTAGAAACAATAAATCAGTTTGTGGGGAAAATGTGAGAAATGAAAATCAACTTTTTGATTATTACGTTTTGTTGCGTTGCATCCGGATTTGACAATGACTATGTAAGTGCTAGTAAGGTATTGCGATAATTATTATCTGATATTAATTGTAACTAGTATATTCATAACTATACATATTAATTACAATTGATATATTCATAATTATAAGGCACTTAAAATCTATAAAAATATGATTGAAAAATTACAAAAAACGAAGACGTAATGAATTACACCGCTATTACTATTTATCATATGTGTAACTGCTGGTTCATGATGTCCTGGGTTCGAATCCCGGTTGGGCCTAAAAATCAATTATTGACTTTATCCGTCAAGAAATTTTCAGTAGCTGCCCGGAGTCAGGAAGTTGGCGGTGTCTCCCCCCGTGCCTAGGCCAGCACGTATAGCCGTTGGTCTATACATCTGTGCCTGATCTCTTTCCGGTTGTGTCGGTTTACCGTCCCATCGGATTATGGGAGTGAGGAAATAGGGAGTGCACCTGTGCTTGCGCATAAACTTGGGAACTATAATCCTGTCTTGCGATGGCTACTCTTCGTTGAAGCCGGCCGCCGTGGCCGAAATTAGGTCTGGAGGACATTATTATAATGTATATTGATTATAGCTTACGATATGATTAATAAAAATGTGAGAAAACTATTAAAGTTCACTTTGTACATTGTGGAACATTTGGATATGGTAGAGCCACGCTATAGCTATATTTAGTTGTTGCACTAATGGGTCAGCTTGACCAAGGAAGGACCACACTCACTGAGTACCGTGTGAGTGTAGAGAAATGAAATACCTAATTTCCAGTTAAAAGGTAACTGGAAATTACGTATTTCATCTTAGTCCTAAGGGGCGACAACACACCTGCATTTTGATTCTTAATCGAGGATTGATAAAGATATTTATAGGCTACAGTATAATATTACCATCAGGTGGATTGTGTGTTCGTTTGGCATCCTTATTTTATACATAAAAAGACATGAGTCACATGTACAAACTAAATTGACATAGTTTTCTCATATTTCTATAAATCTTATATCTTATATTTTTAAAAGAAGGAGAAATGATCATATGAAAATGTAACAGCTGCCTTAGACCCGGTTTTTAATTACAGTTGTATACATTTCTTTACCTCCTCGATCTAGCTGAACCATTACATTCATAGGTAATATAGCTGCATCATGGTAATACTCCGTACAATGTTGCTAAGATTTGTCACGATCCTGACACACCTCTCTCTTTCTCACATTTTTGACATTGATATACAGGGTTATTTTGCAATAACCGGTGAAATTTGCAGAGAAGGTTTAGAATATGTAATATAAGCATATAGTAAAGAAGAATTAATTAAAAAGTTTCGAAAATTCTGTCCGTTTTATCTTTTAAATTCAAAATGCGAGGTTTTACTGCGCACTCACACATTCGTAGAGGTCGGTCGATATGCAAAAGCATTGTTTCCCATAAATCACATTCAATTCGGAATGATTTCAAATAAAAGTAGAAGCCCTATTTGCTCGTATTTTCAAAAACTGCAAAAACGTTGTATCATTATTTATATACTTGAACTTAAGTTTAAAATTTGGCTACTCTTTGAAAAATAACCCGGTTTATACACGCTAGTCGCTTACAAAGCCTCTACGCGGTTAAATGCTAGTCGGTTCAGGGTACTTCTAATTTGGTCCATCTTCAGTCGCCACTTTGGTCGATAAACTTCCATCTAGGGCATACCCTATCCCTATTCTGCATTTTAATTGCAGTATTATAACTCGTTACATCAATTTTAAATACAAAAAATTATACCTATATCTTATCTCGCAACTTTTATTTCGATTATTTTCGTAGTGGTATAACATCAAAATAAAAAAGTATTAATATCTTCAATTTGACGCCTCGTCATACAAAAAGTAATCTCGGTCATTACGTTTAATTAATGCAACCCGTATATAAAATTATCGCACGGAGCGAGCATACGAAAACGAGTTTTATTCATAAGTAAGACAAAAATCAATTACTGGGCGCAAAAGCGGCGTGGAAATTATACGTAATTTGACGACTGTAGGCGGAGTATCAACCCGAATGGTTGAAATTTAGGTTTCCTTTTGTCTCATTTTAGGTAGAACTACATTTTTACAGTATAGTTTATATAGGGTGTTATTAGGTACAATAAAATGGCGAAGTAAGCCATAATTGTTTATTCTTTGATTTTTGCCTAAAGATCACATCAATCTAATCATGTTTAATTATTGATAACAACATACAATACTTAAAAAAAGTATTATACCATTTAATATTGAGTTGTGCTAGTTTAGGAATTATGCGCTCGTTGTAAGCTTAATAGAAATCTGGGTTCGAATTCCGCTGGCACGTATTAAATAGTTAATTTCCAATTCCTCGGTGGTTACATGGAATTGGAAACATGAATATATAAAGAAAAAAAATATTTCGAGTACTTAATTACACACACTTTAATATATATGTGTGTGTACGATGCATGAGTGATATACGATCTAACAGTCTACCTTATGATTAATACCGCAGCACACGGACATCTCAAATTCAATAGATAATACTACTCTAGCAACGTGAGTTCAAATCCCGTGATCACCACAAAAACTATTTACTGGAACGGAAATCATCACGTGAAAACTTACTTACATCTCTGAAAAACTAAAATTATTTTTGAGTGTCCTTGGAAGTCCACATGTGAAGTACTATACATAAAACCTTACCAAAAATGATAGGAAGTTTGTGCCATACTAAGAGCGACATAAAAGATTTTACATATTTACTATAATATGTTACAAGTAAATAGAAAAAAATAAATCTTCACCACATTTTATTTGAGCATTGCAATGACAGATAATCCACAATATAACAGTGCCTCAACAACACTCATCCTAGTCTCACTCCTTGAAACATTCAACAGCTCTCCAGTTTTAAGAGACGCAAGAGGGACGCGGTCGGTGCCCTTGACATCGTGACTAATAACGCCCAACCCATACACGCTGAGGTCAAACCGGAAAATGCCGAGGTCACGGAGAAAGTAAGTGAAAATATTTCCCAATTAATTCAAGAAATTCCCTGAGAAGGGTAAACATTTTATAAAGAAAATCAAACTGTACTGGACTTGGGATCTTTGGTCCTGACAAGGGTTGCCACGTTTTTTTTTTTTACAAATATAGTATTTTTCTCAAAAAAGATGCAAAGTTAATTTGCTAAAATACTTTTGAGAAATTCGAGTAAAAATGTGACCATTTATTTTTAATCTTTATGTATTTTTCCATACTTATACATATTTGTTATTGTTCTTTGCTTTGGCCATCAATGATTTATTACGTTTACAATAATTAATAAAAATTAAAAAATAATGAAAAAATTAAAAATTACTAATTCTTTTTTAATTATGTAGATTAATACATGCTCTATTTCTTTCTTTTTCCATTTTATACCCATGACATAGAATAAATGATAGTACTACGTACCAATGATGAAAAAAAAAATATTTCCGTAAAATTTCTTTGTTCCAGATTACCTACCACACTTAATATAAAAAAAGACAACTGAATTGGATAAAACTATATTACTTTTTCATACTATGTTATTAATATATATATATATATATATATATATATATATATATATATATATATACTACAATTGACTGAAATATAGTACGATACGCACTGTGCGTTTCACTAGAAGTTTTCTTCCGCGCACAACCTCTTTGCGGAATAGTTTACCACCGGCGATTTTTCCGAACCGATACGACCTGGAGACCTTCACGAAAAGAGCTTACTCCTTTCTAAGGGGCCGGCAACGCACCTGCAATTCCTCTGTTGTTGCGGATATTCATGGGCGGCGGTAGTCACTTAACATCAGGTGAACCGTATGTTCGTTTGCTTGTTGTCTTCTATAAAAAAAAAAACACGATACTATACATTATACTACGGGTGGCAACCCTTGTTCTGACTGAGTTCTATGTTCGTTTGGGTACTTTATGTCTGACGTAACGTGATGGTACTATCTTTCAGAAGTCATGACATGATTCAGTCATTTCCTATGCTGTCTAATGATATCCACGGTACGTAATATAAGTATAGACAAAGGCCGCTCCCGTTGTAGGGTCGATTTACCTTAATGATCACGCTTGGATACGTGGCCGGGCAGGCGGCATGCAGGGCAGGCAAATTGCGATCGCATTTCGAGGACTCTTGCAACTTTATCGCAACTCACAGTTGTCGGTCTAGGTATTTAGCTCTGATGTAAAGGAGACAGTTATTTTGTCATCTATGCTACTCTGTACAATGTTCGTAGTTGGAGTCATCTTTTAAGCCGTCTCTGATAATGAATCAATTAAGAACGATAAGGACTAAAGTTAAAAGTTAAAGTTACAGCCTATATGCGTCCCACTGTTGGGCACAGGTCACCTCTCATTTCTGAGAGGGTTTTAGGGCAAGGAAGTGTCCGCTGCGCTGCCCCAATGTGTGTTGGCGAACTTCACATGTCTTCAAAATATTTTTTTTATTTCTCAGACATGCAGGTTTCCTCACGATGTTTTCCTTCACCGCCGAGCACGTGGTAAATCAGCACTTAAAATTGCAATTAATAATTTCATTGGTGCCAGCGGGGATCGAACCCGGTTGCTCGCGTACTGTGAAATTTACAGCGAGCGCTAAGCTCCTGAGCTACCACGGTTCATAAGGACTATACAGAACAAAATGGAAGTTTAGATATGCATTCGTAAAACAAATTGTTAAGTCTTATCGTTTTACAGTTTCTATTGTTTATTGCCCTAATTTAGTTAAAATAGTTATCATATTCCTTTTAAGGATAAAATACATCAGAAATAATAGGATTATAGATTCTATTGAGCCGCTACTATATAAATAGTTCTACTTATTTTTATTTAATATTTCTTCTTAGAAATGAGAGGAGGTCTTGGCCATTCACCTTCAGATCGAATTTCAGTCACGGCGGCCTATCTTAGCGAAGCCTAATCATCTACGTGGGGTAAGATTATAGTGCACGAGTAGGTATGTGCCCAAGAGCATATTATGGTGCACCTCATTCGTTATAACGTTGCTACATGTTTTCCTTGGCACTGGGTTTAAATACCGCCAACCCCTTCCTGGTATTCGAACCTGGAATCACATGATCAGCAGTGGCGCTTACGACCACTAGACTAACAAGGCAGTCATCGGGGACTTAAATAGGCTATAATTTAATTAATTAATATATTATAACTTAATTTTACACGCTGTAGTGGCTACGTATGTTTAGGTCAGCTGCTACGAGTAGCTCTTCTGTTAGTCAAATTTGTTATTTCTACATTTAGACGGCTCGGTGGTGTAGTAGCAAGTAAGTGTTTGGGCTCGGTTGTGTGGGCCGCAGGTTCGAATTCTGTACGGAATAAATGTTTCTATGGCCTTGAATGTTTTCTTATTATTGATATTCAATTTATATTTTTATATTTAATATTCTTAATTATAAAATATATATTTAAATCTGTCAGCCATATTGCTCGCGAACCGAAAACCGATGGGGAAGAAGTCTTCTCGAGTGGTAGTGTCGTACTGGCGAGCATTGCGATCCAAACACTTGGTGCAGTGATGACTACATCAAACACGCAGGTAGTCGATGGATGTAGGTGGCTCAGGGCCGTATTTTCTGGCAACCTTTGGGATTGGTCTATGTTTAGCAGTGGAATTGAGAAAGTCTGTAATGATAGTGACGGTGAATACCTTGCTTTCAAGTTTGGAAACTTATTTAGGATTCTATCTTTAGCTTTTCATTGCCATTTTTATCTTCATAAATAAATAAATGTTCTTAAGATTGATCGGAACTACAAGCGATGGTGACTTTGCAGCGTATTTTGTATTTCACTTTACATATTATTGTTCCAAACCATTACCTACTTAGTGAGATAACATGTCTTTCAAAACTTTCAGCAATGTTCTATATCTCGTCGGAAATACGTGCCTTCTCAAATAGAACCGGGTGTTGTTTTTCAGGTAAACAAAAGAAAGTAAGTGTTTTGCTATCCAATAGCCTAATGGCTAAGGGTTCGGCTACGGCTAGATACGGTCTATGAAGCTTAACGACGCAGTTCAGGGACACTTTTATACTATTGCCGTAAATTGCTTTCTAGCATATTTTAGTAAAGCTTCTCTTTTACGATGTATCCATTATGTGTATTAAAAGGAACTAGGAATTATGATATTTCAAATAAGAAGTGTTACTTTACTTTAGGTAGGTATGTGATGGCACCCCACTCTTACCTTTTTCTGCATCCAAATTGTTTTACTGTTTTTTTTATAGAATTAGGGTGACAAACCAGCACATAGTCCACCTGATGGTAAGTGCATGCTGCGGCCCATAGACATCTCCATTTAACCTCGATTAAAATCAAAATACAGATTCGTTCTCACTCCTGAGGAATAAGATGAAATGCCTCGATTTCAGTAAAACGGGTCTCCGGTTCTCTACATTCACCATACGCAACACAGCAGCATCAAGCTGCTATTTTACGCTGGTATTCTGTGATAGTGTGGTCCTTCGACGGCCGAGCCTATACACCTATTCGTGATACAATTATACTACTAATATAACTGCAGCACGGCTCTACCACGTATTAATTACCCAGAACGATGATGGGTAGATGCGTTGAAGGTACGAGACTTCTAGTACCACGATGGTCCGGTCCACAATACGCCAGCAAAACGTGACGATTAAGAGAAATCCTTCCTACAGCTGGAGAAAGCTTTTACGGACTAATAAAGAAGAAGCTCTGGAAACTATTCCATCTTTAAAAAAAATTTAGGTAAATCCTGATTTTATTTTAGTTGATGGACCAGAAGTTTTCGCAAAAGAATACCGATTTTCACCAAGATATGATTCGTAAGGCTATCGAAATTACAAAATCCAAATCATTAGAAAAGATAGCAGGATGCTACCACATATTTTGGGTCCTGTCTATACATACGTGTATAAATAAAATTGAAGTGTCTGACTATAATATCAAAATAAATGCCTTTTCTTAATCTAAAGGAATTGTTAGCGTGTCATTAAGCTATGAGTAACAATTAATAAAACATGTCTGTCTATCTATTTGTCTGTCTGTCTATACGGCTAATCGTCGGCATGGTTGAACCGATTGTGATAAAAATTTACCATGAAGAGATACAGAGAAATGTTAGAAGTGATTTTGGTTATACATTTTTAAACGAATGCAAAAAGGACGAGGTATTCAATTCAACAATACGTTTTTTAATGTGTGAAATAAAATAACTCAGAACTTTTTTCTGATTAAACCGATTTTGATGATTTCTTTTTTATTTGAAAGCTTGGAGCTTTTCGTGTAGCCTCATATAAATTTTATCAAAATCTGACTAGTAGTTTTTTAGTTATTCTTAGTATTGAAGTCGGTTACACAAAAATTTTAATCTTACCACTTGTATCCGAAATAATTTAAAATTTTTATAATATATTTTTTGAAATTGTTAGATGTAATGAATGGTATTTATTTTACCTGGTACTTGATTTGGATTTTTATTTTATATCTAAATAATGTGGCATTATTACAATTAATAAAATTGAAACCAAACCCAAGCTTTGAAAGATTGCTTAAGATACTATAAAATTATTTTACGTGGATTAAACTAAAAATTAATAATTAAAAGCTGAATGCTTTCTGTGACCTGACTCTAACCTGAATGGTACAAAACACTCGAAACGTCAGGAGTTTAGAAAAAGTTAAACTAAGCGTGATAAAATGCGTAAACTTAGGTTCATTAATTGCAAAACTAGCTGGCTCGACTGACTGTTCTGCCCATTCTATAATATTATAGTAAGTGATGCGATAAATTTCACTCCGATTTTTTGCAGAGTAAATATAAAATGTATTAATAACTCGACCATAGCGCTTATTGGGTTTATATTTTGTGGTAATTTTTTTCGCTTTCAACCATCTTGTGAATACGATACATTTTGGTTCATAAATATAGAATTTGTAAACAGCGCCACCTATCGGATTACAACATAAGAGAAAAAATATTGTGTATATAATTCCTTCAATTCTAAAAAATAAATATATTACATAAACAAGTATTATTGAACGAATGAAGACAATTCGTTAACATTTCTTTGTTCTTATATTATACAAGATCAAGGCGATCGTATGTTTTGCTTAGTACCAAAACATGAGAGGCATACGAAAAACCATAATGGTTCTCATTTCCTGTCCTGGAATATGTGGAATTGGCGGTTAATTTTTATTGACCGGCGTGTTAATTTTTATTGACGAATGAATGTAATGCTATCTTAGAGTTTCACGCATCTACATTATTTCTTCCTATTTGAGAATAGACGTAATATCTGGATCACAGCGTTAACTTATAGCTGGACTGTGTATTCGTTTGTCGTCTTTTATAAAAAATATAGACAGTTCAATAATTCAAGTGTGTACTCATAAATATAATACTAGTGTCATCTGTGGACGAAATACGACCAATATGTATTCGAGAAATAAAATCATTTGCGAATGTTCACTGTGCTTAACCTGCACAGTGAACGTTTGCAAATTTAAAAGAGAATTTTTCGAATTACAAAATTTTTACGTATTACATAATATTTTCTATCCAGTCCTACCAAGTTCTCTCTGTTAAATGTACGTAGCAACAATAGATTGTGAAAAAACAAAATTGATTAAATGCTTTAACATTGATGTTTTCAAGCACATAACCGTACTAAACTAAGTACATTAGTACAAAAGAAATTATTCATGTTGATTTATAGCTATGAACTCTAACTTCTTCTTCTGATTTATAATACAATGTAATTACAGGTTCATGTATAGTATGATCAAGACTTAAATTTTTCCATAGTGAGGTCAGATTTTAAACTCGATATTGTCTCTGAATACTGGTCCAAGAGTAAGTTCTGTACTACACTCAATTTCTGAATGTACGAATACATTCAACTTATTTGAACTGAAGTTTGCCAAAAGAAATTCTAATTTCTTATCTCGCATGAAATAAAGAAAGTTTAATTAATTTCATTTCACTGAATTACACAAATTACACAGTGAAATATTGTAATTTTAAAGAGTTTATTTTTAAAAATTTTGATATAGTTAAAAGATTTAAAGGAAAATGTTACTTACCATGGTGATGTGTGTTAATCTATAATATATATTTTTAGCTTGCGTAACTAATAAATACAAAAATATTTTATTATTTGGAGCACGCGATAGGCGACTGTCTCGTTTTCGGCTATTATTCGTCCACTTTAATTTTCAAAGCGTGTTATGATAGCACGAAACCCATTTTCCAGCATCAGTGAAATTCTAAATTGAAACTAAGGACAGATTTAGTTACTTTAATATGCATAATAGTCGTATAAAATCTGGTCGTTTTCTTATTCAACTAAACAAGTTTACTTTTCGACTTTGAATTCTGTTCATCTTTTAATAAAATTTTTTGAAGTTTTAGTTAACTTGTTACTTAGTAAATAAAATCAAACTATCATTTTCATTGCGTAAGTCTGCCCTTCGTGTTATTTTATAATCAGGAATGTTTTAAATAATAAATGAATAAATAGACAACATACTTACCGTAATATTTAATAAAGTCAGTGACCAGTAATAAACATTGTTATTGTTGACCAAATTTCGATCATGGCGGCCAACCTCAACTGTGACTAGCCATAGGTGCAGAACAGATATCTCCTCTACGATAAATTACATCATAGAGGAGATATTTGCCGTAGGTGCCACGCTGGCAGGTTGAATATCGTAGTTTATTATCATTATCATTGAGTTATTATCAGGAAAATGCTATAAAAGGTTACAATTTTGTAAAAAAATTATTTTCAAGAAAACTAGTCGGTCTATTTTTTATTTGTATTATTAAAATGCATTTGTTTCAGGTGACACCTCCAAAAGCTGCGATCTATGAGGCAAAATCTTTAAGGAAGTCATCACCACTCACAAGCAGATTGGATTTAATTCGCGGCATCAGCAGAATATTAACCTTGTTGGTCCTTGCCGTCTCTGCTATATTTGAATTTTATCCAGTTGTTCGACAAACTTATGATACAATTATAGATATAATGTATAACACTTAATCATATAAATTGTATGGAATGACAAACTCTTACGTATTTTATTTTATTACACAAGCGGTGTTGTAGCAAGGCCAACGGGAGCTATTGCCTCAGGCCCATTTATCGAATATTAATAATATATATCGAATATTAATAATATTATAGAATATTATTTATATTATAAACGATTTTCAGATGGATCTAAAACATTTATTTATGCACTACACAGTACATACGAGCAGCAAATTATGGGATTCGAATCCGGTTTTAAGTGATGGAATACGTAGGGTGAAGTGTAAAGCGTAGACAACAAAAGAACAAATATTATTATCTATTATTGTTAGAAATATTTCCAGTGGCGCACCATAACTCACCAAAATCTTCGTTCATAAACCACTTATTCGATTAAGGATGTGGCATGGGATGGGGTACAGGATAATGAAAGATATATATATATATATATATATATATATATATATATATATATAAATATATATATAAATATACCATAGACACTCTTTTTCCTCACGGATGACAACGCATTCATGCATTCTGATACGTAATCGAGGATAGATGTAGATGTCTATGGGCCACAGCAAACACTTACCATCAGGTGGACTGTGTGCTCGTTTGTCACCCTATCCTATAAAAAAATCATTAAGGCTGCGCGGTGGATAGTTCCTTGTCATAAAACCCTCGCAGAAGTGTGAAAAGGCCATATACGCCCATATACGTTCCCCCTAATAGTAGGACGTATATGGGGTGTAACTAACGTTAAGCCTACTCACTGTCGTTTTTCATGGTATATCATTCAAGACCTTGGCGGTTCATACAGCAGGATGGACCGTGACAGCTTCCAAGCAGTAAAAAAATATATATATATATATATATATATATATATATATATATTGTCGTTATAATCTAAAATATCCGCCCTACGATGCAATCTATGTTCAGCGAATATAGGAAATTTATCGTTAGAATAAATATGGTCTAGCAAACAGTTGTGTCAAAAATAAGCGTGTCAGACTCGAATTTTCATTTTTTAAGCATCAAACACTCAAAAATAATACACTTACGTTTTATATATCAATTTTGTAAAAACATAAAATAAAAACTTAATTGATTAAAATAAAAATTGAGCAAGTTACGAACGATCAGACCCCGCCGGTTTATTATTTACCTAATACCAAGCTAATAAAAAGTATACTTTTCTACTTATTCCGGATGACAACCGTTTTCTACGGTCACCGCCTGGACTATACAGCCAGCAGTGAAGGACCACGTCTTAGCTACCTTTGTTGTTAATGCTACTCAGTCGAATATTATATTTTACAATGTTATTAAAATAGCGCTACCATTAAATATCGATTTTCAGTGGAACCAAATATTCTATAAACAAAAGATTCGTAGTTTTTAAAAAATTTATCATCATTCACCGGTATTCCTTAAAGAATCATGATCATCAATATTAGTGAATTAAAATAATTTTGATGATACATAAAATGTTTTTACAGAAATTGATACCGGTATTGGCGTTGTGTGTGGTTTTATGTTATGGAACTCCAAATATAAATGTGAGTATATTTTTATAGTGCTAATATGTAGAAATACTAATTCGTATCAATGTATTTTAATTATATTCTCTTGTCAATTACTTTTTTTACCATTTATTCGCTATACTTTTGAACTTTCAACACATGCGTTAAATTATTATTACTGTTCTTATCTTTCTTGTCAGAATATCCCAAAATTCTCATAATATTTTAACTTCATTCACATTGGCTGCCTCTTATCTCAAGAGTACCTCGCAGCTAAACTAAGCAATAGTGAGAATATGAGATTCTGAGAGATGGCTATATATTTGTACCATTTGAGCATTTGCTTCCACGGACCGGATAGCAGAGACTATCCGGTCCGTGTAATCCACGTGCGATTGGTGATTGGTGAGATTACTAAAGGAACTGTATCTGCGACTGGTCATCGCTATTGGTGATAATAGGGCTGATTCTTTTCTCGCTCAAAGGATAAGTATATTTATTCAGCCAGAAAAAACGCTGCCAGCGTTCTTTCCTTGATACCGCAGAGATTAGGACTGAATGATAATTTAAGTTTTTAGTTTCAGTAATTTTTGTAGTTTTTTTTTAATATAATATACATTTCTATGTTATATAAATAAATATCAAATTAAAAGCTTTTCAAGCCACTATTTATATAAAAAATATATCTGTATTTTAGGTTAGTACAAAACTTCGAGTAAAGAGAGCACACAAAGATGTTGAGCAATCAAATTTAGAAATTGCAAGTGCCAAAGAAAATTTTGAAAATATATTACCAACTTTAAAAAATAAATCTAGTTCAAAAATGGGAAATTCCGAGCCAGATGCATTAAATCTATGTCTAGATGATGTCACTAGACCTTTATCTAAAATTGTTCCACTATTATCCATAGTTAAAAATACACAATCACCTGTCGAACTTTTCCATAAAAATGATCAACACAAGCAATCAAATCATGAGATAGACTCGAGTGACGTTTCTGAGGTCAATGACAATTCTATTTCAAAAAACTTTAGAGAATGTAAGCCAAAATATAGAAAGTTGCATGAAAATATAGATTGTGAAAATATGAACAAAGAGTACAAAAATCAAATAAATAAATCACAACAAAATTTAAAATCCAATAATAAGAACTCACGTGATATCGTACTTGTAAATAAAATGAATAATCATCATGAAAACGAAAATTTGGAAGACAGAAATTGTATAAATGACTCTATTCATAGCATAATAGAAATATTAGAGAAATCGTTAAGGAATTCAAGCCCTAAAAAAGAAACCAAACTTCAAGAAGCATTAAAATTACAGGATGATATTGAGGAAATTCCCAATGCTCACAGTGATATTATGCCAGAAAATAATTGCATAAATCAAAATTATAATGAAATGAACACTACCTATAATGATACTTATAGACCTGATGAGAGAGTAATTCAAATTTTACAGGAACAAAATAAATTTTTGAAATCTATCTTGTTTAAAACATTTAGTTATGGTAATGATACAATTGATGGACGAAATGAAAATAAACCAATAAGAATAAATTTAACATTGAATATAAATAATTTGGGAGCGAATGAAGACGGTAAAAATTAATAACTAATGATATTGGTAATACTATATAAAATTTCATTTTTTGAAATGAAAAACTAAAGTGACAAAGGAACTTACATTCACATGATGGTTAGTGGCGACTGAGATAGATTGTGTAACAGTATGTACTCTATACCCTACAGTCGTAACATAGAAGTGCTATTATTTGCCGGCAAAAGTAGGTAAGTGGGTATTACCTACCCAGATGGACTTCTAGGCAGAAAAGAAGTCCCACCACACATTAAAATTCATTACAGCCTATGAAAGTATAGTGTTGAACACAAGGCAGACTGCCTTTTGGGGAAATTGCCACGTTTGCTAACGTTTTGTAATTATTTTGAGTTGTTGTCACGAAGATACTGGTTCTCATTTTGTTTACATTTCTTTTTGTCGCTCTTACGGTAGTAGATGATTCTTTTAACGCTGCCACTGTACGACTCAACATTAAATACTAATTTTTAACAGCAATACTCTTATTAGAATACAATTAAGCTAAATCTTTAGGACAAAGTTATATTTTTTAATTCTACCACTATTTCTGTCCATTATATACACATACAGTAAATAGCTTACATCTTTATTAGGTGTACAGTTAGAATAGTTTCAATGTTTTTTTGTGATTGTTTATTATTGCAATAATCTGTTTTTTTTCAGATTGTAAATTGAATTCAGTTAAAAGGAAAAGCAGTTTGTATACAAATGTATACTCTAAGAAAAGTAATAGGGACTTGGAAAAGGATGCAAAAAATAACAAGTGTACCACTACTGCTAACCGAAATAATCTTGATTTAAGTCATAATGAGTGTTTTCCTAGTCAAGTTAGGGGTCACTATATAACCAAAGATAATTACATTCCTCATCCTTATTTTAATGATTCTAATAATAGATTACCTTTTAATCTTTTGAATTGTAAACACAAAGATAGCAATAGATTCTGGAGCTACAGCTATAATAACTATCGTTGGTTAAATACAATACCACAAGTAAACGCAAATATTAATTGGAGGAGATCAGATAATTTGAAATATACTTTTAAATTCATACCGTGTGATTATAAAAAACTTTGTATCCCGTTACCACTTAATTACAACACAGAACAAATTAAATCAGCACCTAATTGTTTGGAAAGGAAAATGGAGCCTTATGATATTTACAGAAATCAGTTATTACTTCAAAATTGTCCTTACTATTATATAAACTCTTAATAATGACATTTATTTCATCTAGTTTCTAAATAACATATCAATTCTTTAATAATTTATCATACAATAATATTAACTTTATATCCCACAATTTAATTGTATGATTCTCACCTTCTGGTGTAACGTAAGATCTTTAAAAAATACATCATTATGCTGTAAATTTTACGTGACAGCACTAATTTTAAATTTTAGTCTTACTGGAAGTAAGAGATTCCTGCATAAATTTTTTATTCAAACGAGAACTAGCTTTTTACATCCAAAGAGGAAATGTTCAATAAAATAATTTGCATAAACATTTTAAGATTTTAAAACTTTAGTGTCCTTCCTGTCTTGTTATTTAGCTTGTTTGTTTATTTTACCAACTTCTCTGGAAGGAAGGTAATGTTATAAGTGTATATTAGTTAATAAAGAAGTCTTTATAATTATGTTGTTTTATTTTTAAGTCTCACCAGGTTAAAAACTCATCTAATAATCGAAGCCATTGTTTTCTGGTACGACTACAACTTACAACCCAAGGAGATCTTTCCCAACAATTAGCTGTTTATTTTTGCTTTAATAACTCGGTTCTTTTATTAAAATGCTTTTAGCTTTGTTTATATTTATACAATTGAGATTTTTTTTTTATAATTAGCCTTATAAGATATCTGATTTCAGTACTGGACTGTCACAATCTCATGATGGAATTTTTTATTTATTTTGAGTAAACGATATTCATTCTACTGCCATATGATAACAATTACATGAATAATAGTAACATACATAAATTTAATGTATAATTTCATGTATATTCAATATGACCCGCGAGAGTCATGGTAGCTCAGATGGGTAACGCTCGCTGTAAATATAACAGAACGCGAGTAATCCGGGTTCGGTCCCCGCCGGCACCAATGAAATAATTAATTGCAATTTAAAGTGCTGATTTACCATGTACTCGGCGGTGAAGGAAAACATCGTAAGGAAATCTGCATGTCCGAAAAATAAGAAAAAGAAATTCGAAGGCGTGAAGTTCGCCAACACGCATTGGGGCAGCGCTGTGGACACTTCCTTGCCTTAAAACTCTCTCAGAAATGAGGGGAGGCCTGTGAGGCAGTGGGACGTATATAGGCTGTAACTTTACAATATAGCCTGTCTAGATATTGGTGAAAGTTGTGGCTATGGCGCTAATTTATTATCCTAATTCTAATTTTTTTTATAAGTGGTAGAGCCATGCTGCAGTTATATTAGTAGTATAGTTGTAGCACGAATGGGTCGGCTCGACCGGGGTAGGACCACGCTCTTACAGAATACCAGCGTAAAATAGGAGCTTAATGCTGCTGTGTTTCGTATGATGAGTGTAGAGAACCGGAGACCCTTTTACTGGAAACGACGCATTCCATCTTAGTCATCAGTCATCTTAGACATAAAATTTGTACTTAGATTGATGACGTTGAGAGAACTTTCCTGGATTCTGCATCATATACGTGTAAGGTTGTAACTGATAAGAACTAGTATTGATTCCTTTTTTTATTGAGTCGATGCTTATATAAGTTGATGCGACTCCCTGGCTGTTATTTTCCAGGCTTATTGTTGTAAACAAGTAAGAAAATGTTGTTGCCCATCTCTATTATTGACTATAAGCAAACAATAAATTGAAATGTTACAAGCTTTTTAATTTTAAACTTTACAAATTTTTTAACTAGTGTTTACAATATTTAAATGTATTATAAAAAATACGTGTGGCACTCGGTGACTGCCGCGGTAAAGCTATTGCATAGCATTTTTTATCAACTTATGCAATTATAATTATTTATTTATTTTATTTATGCAGTTAAGTCTTCGATATTAAATCAAGTTACACTTTTTGAGCGTGGTGACCGATAAGAAAACAATTTTTTTTCTCTTATTGAATAAATGAGAAGTTAATATTGTTTAAAATATTTTTAATATCTTACAATACATATTATTCAGGAATTTTTATCATTGAGTTAGCAGCTAGTGTACACGCATACGTCTAGTCGCACGCACACAAACACCGTGCCGAACTCTGCCGAGTGCCGAAGTCTGCCGAACTGAAACGACGTTAGACGATGCACGGCTTTCAACGCCACACCTCCGTGCCCGTCGGAGTGGGGAGCGTGAGGTTTTTTTCGTTACGGAATTTCTGGATTCGGTCCCCGCGCTCAAGGCCCGCGATAGAAGCTATGCAATAGCTTAAAAATGTATTATTATATCATTGTATGTTTTCTTACCGTGTTATGTTGGCGTAAAAATATTAACTACCCACACTTCCCCATATCGCCCCATCGCAGCAGAGGGAAACAAACCAAGAGGTTGGCAGCAGTGTTTTTCTAACAAATAACTCGTGTTGTTAAGCTGGCCAGGCGAGTTGACAACCGTAGTTTTTTTTATATTTGCGAGTTTTTATTAGGTAGATGTTGTTGCCCATAACTTTTCAGTTACTTTTTTAGTTAACCCGTCTATTGCAACGTGTAAGGTGTCGTTGAATAGATCTTTCAAAAATATTGGGGGCATGGAATACATTTTTTTGGGTCCGTTTGCGAAATATTTAGCTTTAAACTGGTATTTTTTATAAGAGTCATATGTTTCTGTTTCTGGAAATATGAAATGTATGCACGATAATGTAGTTAAAAAAAAACTATCACAGCTAAGTAAGCCTTAAAAGTTAACGAGTAATAGTCGATCAATTTATAAAATGCACTTGAATTAGTAAAATTTCGTTACAAATCTATAAAACATGACGTAAAACTAGCTGCATTGTAACTTTGTAATGTTTTTGTAAACTGTAATAAAGTAAAAACTTTATATTTTTCTTTACGGTGTAGGTAGAGAGGATCGATCGACAAGGAACAGACCTTATCACACCACTATCGTTTATTTGTTGGTTGGAAGTTATTGTAGGCCTCATTCACAGTATAAATGTATTCACATACATCCTCATACGGTTTCATTCGTATACTCTTGGTTTGCGCGGGTGACTCTCAGGATAGTTAAGGAGAGTGGTGGTTTACGGGAAGGTTCGTTATGGTCATGTATATCTTAGGGTTGTAATAGATGAATAGGAAACGATGACGTACTTGCCTGAAATTTGATTTAGATTATATTATTTCAAAATCGAACAGCTGCTATTATAAATAATTTTTGATACCACCCTTGTAATACCTTGTTGAAGGCCTATAAGTCTGTTTGGAACATAATTCCTTCAGTTACCGTCATTCTATTTGAGTACATTTTTAGTCTTTATAGCAGTCAAATCGCTAGCTCACTTAATATGCTAGTATCAAGAAGGCCCTTTTTAAATTTACGTATTATGATGGGTAACTACGGAAGTTTTTCCCATTTCCCTTTTCGCCTCTTACGAAGTCCCCGGTATAATAAGGGATACTCTCAAGTCTTAGCTCTTAAGAAATTTGATCTAATGTTCATCATACAATGGAGGTCGAACGGAATGAGTTTAGAGACGATATCAACATTTTTCGACGAAATAAACCCATTTACACACTGACACTTTTTTAAAAAACCAGACATGTGTGACGAGGACTCGCGCTCCGGGGTGGAGATCCCGTATAATTTGTTCCGTATAAATTATGTATGTAGATGGAGGCGGTGGCACACCTTTTTATCTAGAAGTGAAATCTGTGTAGTTTGGTATTTACTGTGTTTAAATATAAAGAGCCAGTATAATCACAGGCTGTGAGGCATACAATCTTAATCCTCCGAGATGAGAATGCCTTCGACTAGCCTTCTTTGTTTGAAGTTGGTTGCATTTACCATCAAATGGACTACCAGCTCCTTTCACAACAATCTTCATTTCACAATGTTCCTATATATCTAATGGCTATATTTACACTTCTATGTTTTAGTCAGTATTTGGTATGATGAAATATAAAACAAAATTTATCTGGATTAAGTCTAAAATTTGATATTTTGTAATATAAATTGCTTGTGGTTCATTTCATATAATCGTATATTTCATTGAAATAAGCAATTAGTGCAGAATTTTCGACCGCATTGCCTGCAATAAATATAATAATAAGCGACAGTAGCCTAAGGCAGGGCGTGGACCACGAACTCAAAAAGGTCGTGGGTTCGAATCCGCCATTCAACTACTGCCGTGAACCACTCGTAACACAAGCAATTTAGGCTTACCACGAGTGGTAAAGGGGAATATTAGTAATGTTTATAACACTATTAATATTCTTTTTTAAAAAAATACATTGGTTCGTGTGCGAAAACTATCATTATTTTATAAAATTATTAATTAAAAGAGTTAGTGTTGTTTTTTTTTTCATTTTGCATTGCGGAGCGATAGTGAAAATGTATTCCGAAATCATGGACAAAAATATAATAGTCTCAAGATTCAATTTAATTTATTGCAATAAAGTACAAGTACAAAGCTTGAAGAATTATCATGGCAATTTCATTTATGAAAATCGAAGTGGTTATTTCAATTTTATTAGGAATTTCATACAGAAAAATTTCAAATTTCACGAAGCTGACAACCCCAAGTATTTTTTTATAGAAGAGAAGCTAAACGAGCATGCGGCTCACGTGATGTTAAGTGACTACCATCGCCCATGATCAACCCCAAAACACCAGGGGAATTGCAGGTGCGTTGCCGGCCCTTTAGAAAGGAGTAAGCTCTTTTCTTGAAGGCCCCAAGTCGTAAAAAGTGCAGAGGCGCAACATCTCTTCGCAGCGCCAGTGAATCGAGCCGATCGGAAAGCACTCGGTCGTCGACGATTCAAGCCGCTCTGCGCTGGATGCGGTCAAGTGGAAGGAGCTGGTACTGGTGAGCTCCAGCCCAGTGATGGAAACAGTATTCCATGTGCGGCCGAACCTGTGCCTTGTAAAGTTGCAGACGGTGTGCCGGCATGAAATTTTCTTTTTTTTTATTTCCCGCTCGCGCTGAGCACGCCAAGCTTTTTAGAAGCCTATTTGGCCTTCTCTTCCTAGTGACCACGAAACTGCACGTCACTCGATATCTCGACGCCGAGGATTTCGATACTGGCTGAGGCAACAAGGGGAGTGCCTTGAAACTGAGGAGATACTTTTATTTTCTTTTACGATTCTTTTTAGCGGTTAATGCGCAAACTTGTTTCTTCTGAGGGTTAAACTGGACTAGATTTAGTCGCCCTCATTCCGAGACTCTGTTCAGCGAAGACTCGACTTCAGACACAAGTTTTTCCCAATACTCAGAAACGTCTTACCGAGAAATACTACAAATCACCAGTGCTATCTGCATACAAGGATGTTACGGGTTTGCAACATACATTGATATACAGAAGAAACCGTTGGCGATAGCACGCAGGCTTGCGGAACACGAGCATTAATAGGCTTATAATCGGAGCTTGCACCGTCTACAATGACCTTGATGCTTCGATCTGCAAGAAAGCTGGTGATCCAATTGCACAATTTCTCGGGAAGCCCATAGGAAGGGAGCTTCGAAAGAAGCGCTTTGTGCCAAACGCAATCGAAGGCCTTCATCATCATCATCATCATCATCATCATCACAGCCCTTCACAAGTCCACTGCTGAACATAGGCCTCCCCCAAGTAATGCCACAAAGCACGGTCCTGAGCCACCTGCATCCATCGACTTCCTGCATATCTTACCAGGTCGTCACTCCATCTAGTGGGGGGGTCGCCCTACACTACGCCTACCGGTACGAGGCTGCCACTCGAGAACCTTTCTTCCCCATCGGTTATCGGTTCTTCGAGCTATATGGCCGGCCCATTGCCACTTCAGCTTACTAATCCGTTGGGCTATGTCGGTAACTCTGGTTTTACTGCGGATATCCTCATTTCTGAGTCTATCACGCAGAGAAACTCCGAGCATAGCCCTCTCCATAGCTCGCTGAGCGACCTTGAGCGTCCTCATACGGCCAGCAGTGAAGGACCACGTCTCTGATCCGTAAGTCATCACTGGCAACACGCACTGGTTGTACACTTTAGTTTTCAGAGATTGAGGTATACCTGACGAGAAGATATGTCGTAATTTCCCGAACGCTGCCCAGCCGAGTTGAATCCGTCGATTGACCTCTCGGTCGAAGTTGGACTTACCTAGTCGGAATATTTGTCCCAGGTAAACGTACTCGTCAACAACTTCGAGCATAGTGCTCCCAACAACTACCGGCATAGGTGTGACATGGACATTAAACATAATCTTTGTTTTGTCCATGTTCATCTTAAGACCTATCCGTTGGGAGGCACTATTGAGGTCATTGAGCATAGTGCTTAAGTCCTCCAGCGATTCTGCCATAAGGACTATATCGTCGGCAAATCGAAGGTGAGTGATGTACTCGCCCTTGATGTTAATACCGTATCCTTTCCAGTCCAGTAGCTTGAAAACATCTTCCAAAGCAGCGGTGAAGAGTTTCGGGGATATAACGTCACCCTGTCTTACACCTCTCTGCAGTTGGATAGGTTTCGAGCTCTGGTTCTGTACTCGGATAGCCATCGTAGCCCTTCTGTACAAACACTTCAGCACTTCGATATACCGACAGTCAACTTGGCACCGCTGTAGGGACTGCAGCACCGCCCAAATTTCGACGGAATCAAAGGCTTTCTCATAGTCCACATACGCCAGGCAAAGTGGCGAATTGTACTCTTCAGTCTTCTGTACAATCTGCCGCAGGGTATGTATGTGGTCTATGGTACTGAAGCCTTTTCGGAAACCGGCTTGTTCGGGAGGCTGGAAGTCGTCGAGTCTGCGTGCGAGACGATTCGTAATGACTCTCGAAAACGAAGGCCTTCGCAATGTCCAAAATAACGGCCTATCTATGAGTCAGGTAGAGCAAAAGATCACCAGCTGATCGACCACGGCGAAAACCGTATTGGAGATCACTAATCAACTGGTGACCCTGAAGGTACCTCATGAGCTGGCCGTTTACAATAGACTCCATTGTTTTGGAGAACAAAGAGGTGATGGCGATTGGCCTGTAGTTGGACGGGTCTGAGCGGTCGCCTTTTTTAGGAATCGGGTGGACGAAAACCGTCTTGGTTTTGGGACTATGCCTAGGGAGTAGGAGTAACGGAAAAGACGCGTTAAAAACGGTGTCAACTCTGAAGCACACGTCCTCAGCACAATTGGGCGGATTCCGTCAGGCCCACTCGACTTGTGGATGTTCAGGGAGAGGAGTGCTTTGAGAACCGAGCGCTGTGTGAACTACACTTCCGGCATGGAGCACTCATACCGCGGGATGGTCAGCGGCGTACTCCCCCCTTCATCGAGAGTCGAGTTAGACGCAAAGAAAGGGCCTAGCAGATCGCTTTTCCCCTTTGCGGTATGGGCCAGTGAGTCGTTCTCCCTGTGCAGAGATGGAAGAGATAGCTGACAGAAATTCCCCTGGACAGCCTTGGCGAGAGGCCAGAATGCACGGGTACCAGAAGGAAGGCGAACTAGTTTCTCACCAATTCTGCCTATGTGCTCTGACTTTGCCTTGGCAATGACTCTTTTGAAGGACCTGGAGGCGGAATTATACTACTTTTTTAGAGCGCTGGTGTTTACATCCCGGGACGTTGATGCGTCAGATCAGGCTTGGTAGCACTCCCGCTTATAGCATTATGTTATTTTACAGGAGTGACCAAACCATAGCTGAGATTTGCCTCCGATGGGCACCACAGAGGAAGGAATAAAAAGTTCCATACCCTGAAGTACCACATTAGCGACAGAATCGTCCGGCGAGAAGCAAAGTAGTTTGCAAATTATGCCATCTTTTCACATTTGGTGAGTTTTAGCTTAGGAGGTTTCTCCATGAAACGTCTAATGCGTAATTTATTCTCCGACTGAAGTTTTTCGGGATAAATTAGTAATTTTTCTAGTTATAGTAGTCTAGTTTTTCGAACCGCATTTGACGCGTTTTTCCTGCTTGAGAGTTTTATTGCCGGCTGCTAAGTGAAGCAACGGACACAATGAATTCGAAATCTGATTTCAGGTCACGGCTTCAATCGACCCCCGACCTCATTACTTTTGTTGAAAAGATTAATGGCGATCTTAGATTGGAAGGAATTTGTGCTGTTTGTGAAAGTCAGTATTGTTTTGAGTATCCTAATCATCTGCATAATGTACTTCACAGCTATCGGAAATCCTTCCGGAATCATTTGTGTGTATTCATGTTAACTAGAAACTTGCGCCTCTTGCCTGAAAACTTGAACTATCTCGAAAAGTTTACATTACTATATTTTATGCCACAAATTTAGCATAAACTTTACTTGTAGTCTAATTTCAATGTTGGTTTCATTTATTTCATTAACAAAATGTTAGAGCGAAATTCAAAGCAAATAATTGATAAATTATCAACTGACAATATTGAATTTAAATTTATTCCCCCCTTATGCTCCTCATTTTGGGGGATTGTGGGAAGCAGGAGTAAAATCCTGTAAGTTCCACCTTAAGCGTGTCCTGGGTACCGCTAACTTGACGTACGAGGAGTTCAGCACTGTGTTGGCACAGATAGAAGCAGTCCTAAACTCCCGTCCTATAAGTCCTACGTCCTCAGATCCACATGATCTTCGTCCACTAAGCCCAGCTCATTTCCTCATCGGCCGGACACTCACTGTACTAGCCTGCAGAGACCTCACCGAAGCACGGACTCACTGCTTGACACGGTTTCCAAGAGTGGACCAAATAAAACAGCACTTCTGGAAACGTTGGTCACAAGAGTATGTTGCTGAACTTCAGACAAGAACGAAATGGAAGGCGAACAGTCAAGACATACATTAAACACGCTTGTCGTTATTAAGGAGGACGATTTACCACCCCTTAAATGGCGTATGGGCAGAGTTACCCATATTTTCCCCGGAAAGGACAGCGTGTCGCGTGTCGCCACCATCCAAACTGCTACGGGTCCTGTACAACGAGCGTTCTCGAAAATCTGCCCTCTGCCTGTATCATCAGCAGAGGACGACAACATGAATGCAGCCTGCGGCATCTCCAATCAAGCGGCAACGTAGATACATCATTGGAAGCTGGAGCTTCCAAGGCGGCCGGCATGTTGGCGCGACTACTAACGCCGTCTAGCGACGCACCGGAACACCAAACTTTTATCTACGAATCAGAGCTCGTCATTGTTGGCAACCAATCACAGCACGTCGTGCAATTAGTTATAAGATCTGTCTGTTTTAAATTTTGATTATTACCTGATACACACTGTTAGAAATAAGACGATTTAAATATAACCAGCAAAAGTTCAATAAATCAATCATTGAAGAGCACCTGTCTCCCGTTCCTGTACACCCAGCTTTCTATGAACTTTCGCCCGTCTCCTTTCAGTTATATTTTTAAGATAATACCTATTGCTAATGTAAAATTGGTCTGTCAACTTTTTGTACTACGTAGACTTCGTAACGTATTGTGATTTAACATTTAAGTCTTAAAGTATTTAATATAAATGCAATTTAAATGGCTGTTATATTATAAATAAGTTGTAATTTAAGTGTTCTAGGGGAAATGTAAAATGGGTGCTCTTAATTCATTTTTATTTTGTCATTAAGTTGTAAAGAAACTGAAAATGTTGAACTTTTTGATTACAGAAATAACGTCACAAAAAAGTTTTTTGGAAAAAGTAGTTATTTAAAAATACTTTGTGTACAAATACTATTACCTTACCGTTGTGCTTAATTATTTGCTAATAAAAACTATAACTTAATGTCAATTAATTATTCTTTCTAACATAAAACCAATCGCAATTGTTTCGTAAATCTTCTTATCAATGTGCGATATAATTTTTGATCGAGGATACATTATGGGCTTCAATATAAACTTATCATCACGTGGACTGTGGGCTCGTTTGATACCGTAATTATGAAATTATTGAATTGTAATCAGTTTATACTTTTACAAAATTTCAGGTTATTTTGTGTTCTGCACGTAGTCAAAAATTCTTACAAGTAACATATGTTATACACATATTATACAGGTTAAGTTTAAAAAAATATTGTTTCTGTAGGGGATGAGAGCTAAGTGGACTGTATTTATGTTTTATTGAGGGAGAATCTGAACAGCTATGAAGAAGAAAACGAATTACTGTGAAATTTGTCTGACTAATAAATTAATTGATGATAATTGCTATTTTAAACTGGCAGGGGTTAAGACGAAATTAATGAACTTCGAAATAATAACTATATTGTACACTATTTACATTTAAATTGCGGCAGTTAATACTAAAATACTATTTCATTACTATATGAACCTAACTCGCCAGAAGCGCTTATTTTATTTCTACGGTCGGTGTTAAGTAGGCACAGAGATGGTGCATGCGCTTGTCCTTGTCGACGCGGGTGCGCTGCGGGGCGACGGACTATTGCTTCTTCGCCGTCCGCAACAGTTTCATGCTGCAAATTCCTTTCTTCCCTTTTTTTGTTTTATTTGAGCGTACATTTATGACGCCATTGTTATTATTTCATATCTTTATACATAAAAATTACGTGTCACATTGTTTGTCCGCGATGAACTCCTAAACTACTGATTTCAATGAAATTTTGTACACTGTGATCAGTTTGGTCCAACTTGAGAGATAGGATAGCTTATATCCCGATGGGTAATGCTCTATATTTTTACTGTGTTTTTAAGGATTGATAGGAAGACAAAGGGTCATCGAAAAGAGCAGAATGGCGAGTGCCTGGCCAGCTAGTAAAATAAATATTTATATTTTTAAAAGAAATAATACAATAATATATCTAAAGTAAGTGAATTAATGCAGGTGTTTTCAATCAGTTATGACACGAAGGAAATAGTCGCTCCATGACTTTTACATTAGGTCAAGCCTGTCTCGTGGAAGCCAGGGTTTTATTATACACATCATGAATTTTTGGATCAATACTGTTTATGAATAAACGAACACAATGTGATAGCTATAAAATACGATGAACCTGTTTCGTGTATGTATAAAATGTTTTGTGTAACATGTACACTAAAGTATCTTTGTCTTTTCTCTTTGTTTAAACTTCACGTCTATAATAGGATTATATCTTGTATCGTGGTGGCATTTTACATACATAAATATCACCAAGTCCCGGAATTATTTGTAGGTCATACAAATACTTGTTCCGTGTAGAATCGAACCCGTGGCCCTTAGCGCTGCAGTTCTTTGCTAAGTCATTGCGCCACGAAGCTCTCCACTATAATAAGATGTTGATTTTTCTTATAAAATCTAAGTGACGAATGAAACGAAAACGAAAAACGAAAATGCAGCCCATGAACACCTGCAACCAACTTCCAACAAAGAAGGTTGTAGATGCGTCATCTCTGGGGAATAAAATGAAATGGCTCATAGGCTGTAATTATACTGGCTCTCTATATCATTCAGATCGGAACACAGCAGTGCAATCACTGCTATTTAGCAGCAGAAATAAGTGAGAGGAAGGCACCACCCTTTTCCCTAATCGTGTCAGTCTCGGTATCGGTAAAACGCACAGTGGTGGACCGCCAAGCATCCAGATGGTGTGGATGGTATCGTGAGCTTTGACGCGATGTGCGTTCGTAAAATTTGGAATTAACAAAACATCTATTATTTTTTTTTAGAAAATAACTGTTAAATTCTAAGTAAATTTCGCCTTATCCTCTCTATTATACCATTTAATCATAAGAAAGTTCGAGCGCTATCTTTTACCACAACCGTGAGTTTAGTGAAGCGGTGTATGGTTCCTGAATAAACTGACACACAAATACAACCTACTCCTATATTACACTACATAATATACTCGTATTTTCGTAGAAGTATATCATTAGTTCTTGCCTTGAAAAAGTTCCAATAACAATTTTCATTTACATGAAGCTATTCAAAACTATCTTTTTTTTTAATTATGTGCGAGCAGCTATGCAGGTCTAGGGAAGGACACTAGTATCACTACGACTTAAAAGATCTATTGTGATCGCTACTATGGCTATAGTTCACTGCTAAGCCCTATGTCTTCAATGAATTGAAGGAGTTGCTTATCCCTGAGCAATTTCACTTCTTCTGGGCGGAGTACATAGTTTCCCAGATGAGTGTTACGTTTGCGCATTAAGGGTCCGCAATCAGTTAGAATGTGCAGAGGCATTTCTTCCGTTATGGATCAGAATCGACACATCCTTGAGTTGCTCAGTCCCAGGACGGACATGCGCTTTTTAAGACTACAGTGTCCAGTTAGGGTGCTTGCCGGAATGCGCAATTTATTTTTACTTAATCCCAGGGTTTCTGAAGCAAATTTACGATGAAAAACCCGGATTAAGGTTTTAGAATGCTTTAAGCCAGATCTTAAGTGATTTATTGTGATAAAGAATTTAAGAGTCAATCGGGCTAGGCTTGAGATTCCACAAAATGGCTGAGGTTCAAATTGTGTACTCCTTGAGCCCTCCCGTGCAAATGTGTCTGCAAATTCGTTGCCTACAATATCCGCGTGATACGCGCGTGATACGGAACTTATCTTAGAACGACCCTGTTGTTACTTCCCAGGGCGTTTAAACGGTTCACGCAGTCTCCAACTAGCTTCGAGTTCACTAAGTTTGACCTCAGCGCTAGCAGTGCTACTTGACCATTAGAGTTTATATAAAGCTTAAAATTATAGTTTAGACTAAATATATGCTAAACTAAAGATTTACGTGGTGGGCCGGGTGTGGAGACCCCGTTTAAATTTGAAAGGAAAAAACTATTCTGCAATGCCTTGAACTCGCTAGGCGAGTTCCTTGACATAGATCCTCAACCTTTGACATGTTAGACTAATATAACGGCTACCACGTATAAGACTATCAAAATTACTTATATATTAGTAGTGTAGTTGTAGCACGAATAGATTGGCTCGACCGGGGAAGGACTACGCTCTCACATAATACCAGTGTAAAATAGTAGCTTAATTTTGCTGTGTTTCGTATGGTGAGTGTAGAGAATCGACGACCCTTTTTATTGGAAAGGAGGTATCCCATCTTGGTCCTCATGGGTGACAACGTATCTGCGTTTTAACACATTCATCACCCCTACGATTTTCATGATGTCTTGTCGGATTCCGCCTACATTTTACGGTTGACTCGCCAGGCGAGTCGCCGGCACTGCAATATAAATTGAGTGACGTTTAAACAAAGAGAAAAGACAAAGATAGTGTAGTGTACATGTTACACAAAACATTTTATACATACACCGAACAGGTTCATCGTATTTTATAGCTATCACATTGTGTTCGTTTATTCATAAACTGTATCGATCCAAAAATTCATGATGTGTATAATAAAACCCTGGCTTCCACGAGACAGGCTTGACCTAATGTAAAAGTCATGGAGCGACTATTTCCTTCGTGTCATAACTGATTGAAAACACCTGCCTTAATTCACTTACTTAAGATATATTATTGTATTATTTCTTTTAAAAATATAAATATTTATTTTACTAGCTGGCCAGGCACTCGCCATTCTGCCCTTTTCGATGACCCTTTGTCTTCCTATCAATCCTTAAAATCATACATACATATACATAAACACTCACGCCTGTCACCCAGAGGGGTAGGCAGAGACTACGGACTTCCATTTGGCACGATCCTGACATACCTCTTTCGCCTCCTTTACATCCATATATCTACGCATACATGCTCGTCGGTTAAGGGTACTTCTAACGTGGCCCCTTTTCAAAATATCGCCAATTTGGTCGATAAACTTTTTTCTAGGGCGTCCCTTCCCGACTCGGCCGTTCACATCTGCCATATGAATTTGCTTTGTCACTCTTTCCTCATTCAATCTTTCTACATGACCAAACGACCGAAGCATTCCTTTCTTAATCCTGGTCACAACATCATCTTGCATACCACATTTATCTCTTATCATGCAATTTCTCACCCTGTCATTCAGATTCTACCCTAACATACTCCTTTAAGGCCGCATTTCTACAGCATTTATTCTACTTTCGTGCTTCTTCTGCCACACCCAGCTTTCACTACCATACATTAAAGTAGGGACTAACACAGCATTATGAATTACCATACGTGCCTTTTTTGACACATTCTGGTTCTTCATAATAGAGTGTAGTGCCCCATTCACTCTATTCCCTGCATTTACTCGTCGTTCTATATCCCTATCATATCTACCATCCCTGCCAAATACACATCCCAAATACACAAACTCGTCCACTTGCTCAATTAACTCTCCTTCTATTCTTATTTCACATACCGTTTTGCTTTCTTCTCTTTCAAAAACCATCACTTTCGTCTTACTTGCTTTCACTTTCATTCCCCTTTCTTTTAATTCCCAGTTCATTAATGTAACCATCATTTGCAACTCAGCCGCCGATGACGCAAATATGACTTGATCATCGGCATACAAAAGGCATTTGACGGTTAACTCGCCCATTCTTAACCTACATTCTTCATCTTTCAAAGTTTGCAAACACCTGTCCATAAATAGGTTGAATAGCCAAGAAAAAGACAAGCGCATGCACCATCTCTGTGCTTACTATCAAAATTACTTGTCACATTTTTTTGATCACAAATCCCAATATTTCTACAGCAACTGGTTTATTATATCACCACTTACAAGATGGCAATAGGTTACATATTATATATTATAATTAAATGTAATTAGACTGAAAATAATGTCTTGAATTTGTATACACTTTCCCACCGAACTAATATTTACTATTTATTGTAATGTCCCGAACCCTAAATAACATTTTGTCGATAGTCCCATCAACTTCCGTCCTCAGGTTTTGCGTAATGCATGTTTTACACATTGTTAGACGGACATTTTCAAGAAAATCTTCTTTTAGCATCTGTTACAATTGAATTATAAAAGTAATACGCCTTATCAATATATATATATATATATATATATATATATTTATTTTATACTATATATATACCTATTTAGTTTTATAAAAAATATCTTTCAAATCTGGTACTGAAGAATATTAACGTACATTGCATTTCAATAGAAAAATTCTTCCTCGAAAACCCAATTTCTTGAGTTAAAGAAGAAAAATGCCAGGAAAATTGAACATGTATACTATTTTTTATCTCTTTTATTTTATAGAATAAGGATAAGTAACGACTAACAATGGAAATGTAGATGCTTTGCCATCCCTGAGGATTGAGATGGACTAAGATGAACATCTTTGAGTACTCTACACCCATCATGCAAAACACAGCAATATTAATCTGGTATTTTACGCCGGTATTCTGTAAGAGCGTAGTCCTTCCTTGGTCAAGCCAATCTATTCGTTCTACAGCCATAATATAGATGCAGTGACTCTACCACTTTAAAACACTTATCAATGTGACTTGTATTTTAAATAACATTTATTTTAGGTACTTGATTTGTCTTAATCATCACGCTTAACAGTAAGTAGACCGTAATACCAGACCAGATCACAGTACTGGACGTTTTGTACCTTGGACGTCGCTGCCCGTCGCCAATCTGGGTATTTTACGTTTGGCGTATACCGAATATACGGCCATCTTTTTTTTTAAGAATAAGTACTGTGTGCTCGTTTGTCATAACGAGCACACAACGAGCAAACAACTGAAATTTTCAGATTTGGGACCAAATTGGGTTGATTATAAAACCTACTCCTGCATTTCTACGTTTCCACTAGCAAAGCTCACGAGGTATATCGTATATGCTAATACTATATATATGCTAATAATATATATATATATATATATATATATATATATATATATATATATATATATATATATCGTATATGCTAATAATATATAAATATAAGCACACGGAACATCGGGTTTAAGAGATTGAAAGTTTTATTCACTGCGTGTAATGCAACATTTTCATCCAATCACAATTACAGGTGTCTTATGTTAAGCTAAGTCATTGCGTTTCAACATATTCGGATTCATCATCACTAACCATCAGGTGGAACAGAAGTCAAGCACTGACTTGCAATAGTTAAAAAAATTTAATAGAATTCGACATAAACATAAGAAATCATTGAATATTAAAACATCCTAAAAATAAATTAAGTTTCTGTTAAATATAGTAGAATTCGCCAAGAGCTATTTTTGATTATACAAGTTGTAATAACAAGACCTAGATTCAGGAATGAAACACGATTCAAAAGAATTTGAATTGATAAAACAGCCAAGACAGCAACTTTGGACATCAAAATTAACCTAGTTAAAAGTTGTGAATAAATCGTAATTGGTGGATTTCGAACTTTACTTTAGCTTTGGGTTGTATGCGAGAGCCGACATAATGTAATCATGAATAATATAGTAGTGTTTTATTAATAATATATAGAAAAATTGAATAATATTAATAAAATAATAATGGATTAATAAAACATTTTCAATTTTGAGAATTCAAAATTTAATTCTTTACTTACATTAAACAAAATTTTGAACTTTGTCAAATGGTGTTATATTACGCGTGGGCTTATTAGAATCATTATATTTGATTTTGAATTGTCTCTCAATAGGTATAATAAGCTCGTCAATGATGCATGCATGATAATTATGATATACTTTAGAGGAATTTACGTGAAGCGGGTGTACCGTTAATATGCATTAACATACTACAAATTAATATAGTAAAGTGGCGTGATATATATACTCGTAAGAATTTCGCTTTCGGTGCGGTGTGAGGCAGGGGGAAGCGAGGCTCTTTAATCTCAGTGTAAATCAGCTAATCGAGGTGCTCACATCGGCTCCAAGTGTTTATATTAACTTGAGTAATGCTGATGTTTGGTGCTGCTAAATCCCTCATTTAGCGCGCTGCGTGCACTACTTCAGAGATGTGAAAATATCCGATGGATTATAACCTCTTAAAAAACGCCAATAAGTCTGTCTGTTCGCTTTTTAAGGATTCCCCCACAGTGTAATTGGGTAATTTGCAATTTAAGTGGATAAAGATGTTCAGATAATATTGCTACTCAGGATCTGTGTGATAATACCGATATGGATTGCCAGCGGCGTTTACTGTGTCGGTGCGTGCCGCCAACATGATAGATAGGAGCAACGCTTTCAGAGGTGTTCCAATGACTCCAAATTGAGCGATTGAGACTGATTCATGAAGTAAAACATTCTTGAAACCTCGCGTAATATGAAACGGACGAAAATTGACAGCATTGAATAAAAATATACTGGGCGCCAATTGCATTTTATTTCAATAACCTCAAAATTTTAATAAAATTTAAAAAATTGCTAATATGAGTGCAAGTTATGTTTACCTATGTATGTATTTATATATAAGTAATGTTGTTTATTAGATTTTTGGCTTAATATGCACCACGACCAGAAAAAAATCGGTTCTTGATGAAAATAAATAATTCTATTAAGATTTTAATCATTGTAGCTCATCGCAATTACGATGTGATGTCCATATTAATATTTTTTTAACATTGCACTTAATTCAGCTATCTAAAAATTTAATCTATAATTGCCAATTTGCCTTTATACTCGAATTTGAGGTATTACCTTATCTCAAATAAAATTTTATCTTAAATTTTTGACAGTGGTAGAGCCACGCGGCAGCTTTGCTGTTGCACGTATGGGCCGGCTCAAACCGGGGTGGTACCACGACCTCACAGAATACCGGCGTGAAGTGGAAGCTCTGCTTCCGCGTTTCGTCTGGTGAGTACAGGTGGCCGGAGGCCCAAATCCCCACCCCCATCAACATGGTAGCGGAATTAAATAATGATAGACTACCCCAGGGTGGTAACAGCACCCCTGGAGAATCCCTCGCTGAGCATCCACGACCATGTTTCTCCACTTCTGAGCGTGGGTGCTCAGGCTGCCCCGCGTATTCTGGGGAGGGGGGGCAAAATTCCGTTCAAGACTACAACTGCTCGGGGCAAACGGAGCAACAAGACCAAGGCGACCCCTGCCACGCTGTCCGTGAATTTCTGCAATATCAGGGGACTTCACTCTAACCTAAACGCCGTCCACTACCATCTCGAGACGGAGAGGCCGGCTCTGTTCTTCCTGACTGAGACGCAGGTGTCCTCTCCGGCTGATATCTCCGGTATCTCTCCTACCCGGGGTACAAACTGGAACACTCCTTTGTGCCTCGGGCTGGAGTTTGCGTTTACGTCAGAGAGGACATCTGTTCTCGACACCTCGGCAGACTTAAAGGTTCGGACCTGTCCATCCTTAGGCTACGCGTAGACAGCGACGACCATCCGCGCGTCTACGGGTGCCTCTATAGGTCCCATAGCGGTAATGCCGAAACAGACTGACTCTTCGACCACGTCCAAATGGCTACAGATTCGTTGCTACAGCAGATCCCCTCCGCAGAGATCGTGATCCTCGGCGACTTTAACGCCCATCACGCCGAATGGCTTGGTTCACGTTTAACCGATCATGCGGGGAGATCTGCTCATGATTTTGCCTTGGCATATGGTTTGACACAACTGGTTACTTCGCCTACGCGGATTCCAGATGTGGAGAATCTTGCACCCTCCCTGTTGGACCTTCTGCTGACCTCTCACCCGGACGGATATCAGATTTCCGTCGAAGCCCCTTTAGGCTCCTCGGACCATTGTCTTGTCCGGATTGTGGTGCCACTCACGCTAAAATCGCAGTTACATTCTGCAGGCTGCTGCCGTGTTTGGCACTATAGGTCAACCGATTGGGATGGGATGCGGTCTTTATTTGCATCCTACCCTTGGGGGCGGGTGTGCTTCTCGCCGGACGAACCCAACGTTGTTGCGGATTCTGTCGCTGATGTGGTACTTCAGGGTATGGAACTTTTTATTCATTCCTCTGTGGTGCCCATTGGAGGCAAATCTCAGCCATGGTTTGGTCGCTCCTGTAAAATAGCATCATGCTATAAGCAGGCGTGCTACCGAGCCTGGGCTGACGCATCAGCGTCCAGGGATGTAAACATCAGCGCTATAAAAATGAAGTAAAATTCCGCCTCTAGGTCCTTCAAAAGAGTCATTGCCAAGGCAAAGTCAGAGCACATAGGCAGAATTGGCGAGAAACTAGTTCGCCTTCCTTCTGGAACCCGTGCATTCTGGTCTCTCGCCAAGGCTGTCCAGGGGAATTTCTGTCAGCCATCTTTTCCATCTCTGCACAGGGAGGACGACTCACTGGCCCATACCGCAAAGGAGAAAGCCGATCTTCTAGGCTCTTTCTTTGCGTCCAACTCGACTCTCGATAACGGGGGGAGTACGCCGTCGATCATCCCACGATGTGAGTTCTCTGTGCCGGAAGTGCAGTTCACACAGCGCTCGGTTCGCAAAACACTCCTCTCCCTGGACATCCACAAGTCGAGTGGGCCTGATAGAATCCCCCCATTTGTGCTGAGGACATGTGCTCCAGAGTTGGCACAGGTTTTAACGCGTCTTTTCCGGTACTCCTACTCCCTAGGAGTAGTCCCAAAATCATGGAAGACGGCTTTCGTCCACCCGATCCCTAAAAAAGGCGACCGCACAGACCCGTCCAACTACCGGCCTATCGCCATCACCTCCTTGTTCTCCAAAACAATGGAGTCTATTGTAAGCTACCAGCTCATGAGGTACCTTGAGGATCACCAGCTGATAAGTGACCGCCAATACGGTTTTCGTCGTGGTCGGTCAGCTGGTAATCTTCTGGTCTACCTAATTCATAGATGGGCGGAGGCAATAGAGTGCAAGGGGGAGGCATTGGCCGTTAGTTTGGACATTGCGAAGGTCTTCGATCGGGTTTGGCACAAAGCGCTTCTTTCGAAGCTCCCTTCCTATGGGCTTCCCGAGAAATTGTGCGATTGGATCACCAGCTTTTTTGCAGATCGGAGCATCAAGGTCGTTGTGGACGGTGCAAGCTCCGATTGCAAGCCTATTAATGCGGGTGTTCCACAAGGCTGCGTGCTATCGCCAACGCTGTTTCTTCTGCATATCAATGATATGCTGCAAACCCGTAACATTCATTGCTATGCAGATGACAGCACTGGTGATGCTCTGCTTTTTACACCGGCCGAGCCAATATTTCTCGGGAAAACGTCTCCGAGTGCCAGGACAAACTTGTGTCTGAAGTCGAGTCTTTACTGAACAGAGTCTCGGATTGGGGGCGACTAAATCTAGTCCAGTTTAACCCCCAGAAGACACAAGTTTGCCCGTTAACCGCTAAAAAGAACCCCTTTGTCGTATCTCCTCAGTTTCAAGGCACTCCCCTTGCTGCCTCAGCCAGTATCGGAATCCTCGGCGTTGACATATCGTGTGACGTGCAGTTTCGTGGTCACTTGGAAGATAAGGCCAAATTGGCCTCTAAAAAGCTTGGCGTGCTCAGCAGAGCGGGACAGTATTTCATGCCGGCACACCGCCTGCGACTTTACAAGGCGCAGGTTCGGCCGCACATGGAATACTGTTCCCATGTCTGGGCTGGGGCTTCCCAGTACCAGCTCCTTCCACTTGACCGCATTCAGCGCAGAGCGGCTCGAATCGTCGACGACCGAGTGCTTTCCGATCGGCTCGATTCACTGGCACTGCGAAGAGATGTTGCACCTCTTTGCATTTTATTTCGCATATACCATGGAGAGTGCTCTGAGGAATTGTTCGGATTAATCCCAGCCGCCAAATTTCGTGAACGCACTACGCGGCAAACGTCCCGATACCATCCACACCATCTGGATGCTTGGCGGTCCACCATAGTACGTTTCAAAAGGAGTTTTCTTCCGCGTACAACCTCACTGTGGAATAGTTTACCACCGGCGATTTTTCCGGACCGATACGACCTGGGGACCTTCAAGAAAAGAGCTTACTCCTTTCTAAAGGGCCGGCAACGCACCTGCAATTCCCCTGGTGTTGCGGTTGATCATGGGCGGCGGTAGTCACATCAGGTGAGCCGCATGCTCGTTTGCCCCCTCTTCCATAAAAAAAATAATTAAAAAATTAAATTCTTAAATAAAAGTTCTTGAATATAATTTCCGCCATTAGTTGGTTGCCAAAACTTTGTCCGAAATATCTAATTAATCTAGTAAAATGTTATATTATTATAAAACAACGAAATAATGCTGATGAAAAAAAAAATGTCGAAGAGAAATAGACTTTAATCACAATATGTAAGTTATTATTTAATGATTTCTTATTAACGCGAACACTACACATTCAAATGATACTATTTTTTTTACGGATTTTAACACATCTTAATGAAATCCGTAAAAATGAGTTTCAATTGAAAGTCCATATTTTTTTAATTTTCTGCAGACAAATGTAAATATCCAAAAGTTGAATGTTTGTAGAAACTGGAGCAGATAAGAGCTGTATAACAATGTCACAAAGCCACAACCCTTGTGCTTTGAAGAGCAATTTGAAACAGTGTTTCCTGTTTTAAACGGGTCGTGTACTGTTGCATTTTTAGCATAGGGTGTTTTTGTCAGCCTTCCGTTTACCCTTGATAGAGTTTTAATTTGATGAAAACACTTATGTGACTATACTATAAATTATGATGATGATGATGACTTGTGCGACTAATTATAAACTACTTTTTGTATTAAGACGATAAACCATCTTTATTGGTATTGTCCTATTAGTCTCAGGCTTAAACTATAATTTGGTTTAATCAGAAAAACCTGAGAAAATTTTAAAGTTATTTAAGTATGGAATTTGTCAGCGAATGTAAAATTTTCCTAAGACTGTCTCCACGGCCAAGAGAATGGTTTCGTTAGAAGGTCCCTTCTTAGACCATGAGTTGAACCATAGAATAGAACAGAGTATAATATTTTTTTTTTAATTTTGAATGTCATTTTGAATGTCAATTATGCTTTTAACATTGGGTTGGAGAATTTTTAAAATTTTAAATTTTGAATTTAAAAAAATAAAAAACTGCGGTTGCAACTCCCTGCCAGACGTCGCAATTATAACATCCCCCCCTCCCGTGAGGCAATTTATGGAGGAGGCCTATGTTCAGTAGTGCACTTTTATGAGCTGTAATGGATGTATCGATGGATGGATGCGTCATGTCTGTAATCCCAGAAGAGATAGGCAGTATCCAATGAGGAGCGAAGCACTCAGAGCAAGTTCAGCTATAAATACATAAATAAACACTCACGCCTGTCACCCAGAGGGGTAGGCAGAGACTACAGACTTCCATTTAGCACGATCCTGACATACCTCTCTCGCCTCTTCCACATCCATATACCTACGCATACATGCTCGTCGGTTAAGGGTACTCTTTAATTTGGCCCATTTTTAGTATATCGCCAATTTGGTCGACAAACTTCCGCCTAGGACGTCCCTTTCCGACTCTTCCATTTACTTCCGCAACATTTATTTGCTTTTTCAGTCTTTCCGCATTCATTCTTTCTACATGACCAAACCACCGAAGCATTCCTTTCTTAATCCTGGTCACCGCATCATCTTGCAAACCACACTCTTCTTTTATCACACAGTTTCTCACCCTGTCACTCAGATTCAGCCATAACATACTCCTTAGCGACCGCATTTCTACTGCATTTATTCTACTCTCGTGTTTCTTCTGCCACACCCAACTTTCACTACCATATGTTAAAGTAAGGGACTAATACAGCATTGTGACTTGACGTATATACGTGCCTTTTTTTGACACATTCTGACTTTTCACAATAGAGTATAGAGCCCCATTTATTTTATTTCCTGCATTAACTCGTTGTTCAATATCCTTATCATATCTCCCATCCCTGCTGAATACACATCCCAAATATACGAACTCATCCACTTGCTCAATTAATAAATAAAAAAAAAATAAATAAAAAAAACAGCTATAAATATTAGTAAAAATGGAGTTTGATAAAAAATATTGTAAAGTAACTATAAATACAAAAAGTAAATAAAATATTTGTGTATTGTAAAGTAATAGTAATTATTTTCGTAGGTATACAATTAAGGAATAAATTTTACGCGAGTGAATATGCGCGGATCAGCTAGTTATAAATAAAAAATATGAATAGTTAAAAGTGCAACAAATAGCTGCTTTATCTAGAGAATAGATTCCTTTGCCACTAGACATACCTTTAGACTTTTGAAGTTCTGTGTACTGTCTTGGCAGTGGGCCACAAGCTTTCAAGTAAATTATCAGAAAGAAGCTTACTGGATGAAAATTATTACGTGTCAGCAATTAATTATGTAAAAAAATTTACAAAGGATCTTTTCAGAAAAGTTGTACGCGCATTTAACACTTTTACATATTAATTTGACGTTTATAGAAAAATGTTTTGGTAGCTCAGAGGTTAAGCGCTGGTGGTAAATTTAACTGCACGCGAGCACTGTTTTGATCCCCACTGGTACCAATGAAATTGTTAATTGCAATTTTAAGAGCCGATTTTTATAAGCGTGTTTGGCAGTAAAGTAAAATAAAATTTCTTAGGAAATCTGCATGTCTGAGAAATTAAAAGAAATATTTACAGGTAAGTCAGCCAAACAGCGCGGCGTTCACTTGTTTAACTTAAAAACCAATATGAATACCAGCGTGAAATAGTAGCTTAACGCTGCTGTGTTTCGTATGGTGAGTGTAGAGAACCGGAGACCCTTTTTACTGAAAACGAGGCATTCAATCTTAGTACTCACAGGTGACAACGCATCTGCATTTTGATTCGTAATCGAGGATAGATGTAGATGTCTATGGGCCACAGCAACCACTTACCATCAGGTGGACTGTGTGCTCGTTTGTCATCCTATCCTATGAAAAAAAAACCCTCTCGGAAATGTGACTAGGCTTCTAGTACGCATATAGGCTGTATTTTACCTTTTTTTCCCTTTATTGTTAATAATCGGGCGAGCTAAGTCGTAAGCACATAAAACCGCTGATTCTGCACCTGATATTTCTCCGGTCATGTCAAATTTCCTTCCCACTGGAATAAGAGAGTGAGGAAATAGAGAGTACACTTGTATTTTCACACGCACTCGTGTACTGCAATCCTATCTTGCACAGATGGTTAGTCTCCGTTGAGAACTTTCACCGAAATAGATTCGGTCCAGAAGATTAACATTTACATTATATATAAAAGAAGACAAAAAAAAAATATCCCGTTGGATTCATTATTGGTTCTCTTCTGGAAAGTAGGTGTGGTCCATAAGAGTGGTATATAAAAATAACATTCAACAAACGTTATATGTAATAACGAAAAAAATATTATGTTCTACATCAATATTGTGATACGTGACATTCACGTGGCCATGTTAAAATCTATAAAAGAAACAATGCTTGTTTACGAGCCATGACAGTAGGCAACCCGAGTAACCCGAGTACGATCATCAATGAAATTATTATTGCAATTGTAAGCGCGGTTGCGGCGTACAAGGATCCATAATATTTTATGTCTGACAAATTTATTTCATACAAGCGTGCTTGAATTCCACCTACATAAAGATGGAATACCTACGTTAATGTGAAATGGAGCTAAGTTCGGCACATACGACTTTCAGGCTTCGCCAACAAAAAAGTTGAGATCTGAACGGGAGCTTCATAGCACTTACTTAAAAAAACATGATCTATAGCAATTTAAAACGTTTTTTATACTGAAAAAATAAAATAAAGGTAACACACGAGAACACAGACCACCTGATGGTAAATAGATGCTACATCAATCCTCGATTAAGAATCAAAATGCAATTGCTTTATCACTTCTGATGGCTAAGATGGAATTACTAGTTTAAAGTAAAAAGGGTCTCCTGTTCTCTACACTCACGATACGAAACACAGCAGTATTGAGCTGCTATTTTACGGGCATCTCGTATTCAAGAAGTCAGTTCAGAGGAATTCCTATTAGGTATGCAAAATTATAAGTGTGTAGATGGGTAAGTCTTATCGTTTTTTTTGTTACTTCGAAAGTGGTTTGAAATGGTTCGTAGAACTGTACACTTTCTCGGTACGTGGCGTGGGTGCTGTAAGACTAGATTGCTACCTGCGTAGTTGTAGGAAATTGTTTAAAACATGATTTGTCTAAATATGGCAAATAGTTGCCGTGTAGTGGCTGTGAAATTATATCCAATAATCAGAGTCCAAAGAGCAGCAAGCTACTTGGACCACGCTTTGCAAAATGTATGGGTTTAGACGGACAGTAGTTTAAAAATAATGGCGGCTAGCGAATTACCTAGATAGACTAAATATCCTATTACAATATCCCACGTAAACATGGAACCTACAAGTCCCAGACCACATATTTATTCTATTGTTTTTAATTATAAATGAAACTCGTAAGCTCTGTCATGTTTTACTTACACTAAAAGTTATCGCAAGCTCCTTCCTCAATATAATAGAGTACATAACTAGAATAGACAAAATAAATAGATTTTTATACAATCTTAGTGTAAAATATTTCTTTTCCTTTTCTTTGTTAAGGATAAACGAAACATTTATAAGTATCTATTCAGAATTAATCTATCTACTCGCGTTAGACTTATTTTCACCGACATCGACAACGACAAATTGGTCCAAGCGTTTCAGAAACTATTCTTAAAGAAATAAAATAAAAGAATGTTATATTTGTTCAAACTTTGTTTTGAAAGACCTTTGGTCGTTAAAGAATAATGTAGTTTTTATAGTTTGAAGAGTAACACACGAGCACATGGTACATCTGAGGGTAAATGGATCTATATAACGCTGTTACTCGGTGAGAGCGTGGTTCTTCATATGCAGAGCCGACCTACCTTACCTACCTTCGGTCTGAAGGGTATAGAGAGCTAGTATAATTCAGGCTGAGATTCATTCCATCTTAGTCTTCAGAGGTTACCATACATCTTGTAGCCTTATTCGTTTGAAGTTTGTTGCAGGTGTCCATGGGCTGCGGTCGCCATGCATCATATCGTCAGTCGTCCCTATAAATCAAATTAATAATTTCATTAATTTCGAAACCATATTTTTGTTTCAAGACTTTTTTGCTTTTATAAATAAAGCAACAGATTTTTATTTGCAAATGAAGCCACGGCTTTTGAATATTTTATAGCAACGTATTGAAATTTACGACAGATCGCAAACGCTCTCTGTTTCTTCGTTGTTCAAAAGAAAAGTTTTTTATTTAATTTTTAACAAACTTAACAAAATTGAGTAAACATTCTGATTCTGTCTGAATTTTGATTCTTAACTGAAAATAGGTTCACTTCTTTATATTTAAATGAAAATGATCTCCTTCACCAATCTTAGCCTGCAAGAGATCGCTGTTTAGTGATATGACCACCTTATATAATATATAACAGTTAATATTTGTTGGTTCGTATAGCATGTGTTGCCATACCGTTCATCAGATTGCGGTAAAACTTTGATATTGCTTGCACTTTCGCAAAGGTTATAGGCGTTGTTGGACCCGGTAGACGGCGCGCTGTAGAATGCGAAGGCAGGGCAGATTGCTAGTTATACATAAATGTATAAATTTAAGTTTGTTGTGTTCTGTAATATTTTTGTGCAATAAAGAGTAAAGATAAATAAATAATCAAAAATATATATAGATAACTTTGGAGCACAGCATACACTTACCATCAGGTGAACTATGTTTTGTTCTTCTTTTTGTGTTAAAATGCAATAAACAATAACAAAAATAACAACTTACAATTTTTTGTATCTTCTGTTCACATTCCTACTTTTATTACGTTGAAGGGGTTATTTGCATGCCTTTAAGACATGCATTTTGTCTGTCTGTGTATCCGAGCTAATTTTCGAAATGGTTGATTGATTGAACTGATAGAGAGCATGCCAGGAGTGATATAGGCTTTACTGTTTTGGAGATATTTAAAGAAAAACGTAAAATTGATTAAATATTAGTCTCTGATCATCTTGAATCTAATGGCTAGTTTACACAAAGCGAACTAGCGTACGAGTCAGCTAGCCGAGTAGCTGCACTGCAGTAACTCGCACTGTTTGGACGTTACTTACGAGGAACTCGGACGTGCGAGTTGGACAATAGCTCGTATCCGAGTTACTTCAACATTTTTTGTTTTCACTCGCATGCTCACCCGTCAGCAACTCGTACATGACAGCAACTCGGCCGTCGCTCGCATCGTTTAGACGCGTTCGGCAGTAGCTCGCCAGTGTTTTTTTTATACCACGTTCACTTGACATCGCGGCAACTCGCTAGACTGGACAGCAGCTACTAGTGTCGTGTAGACAGCAAATGCAAGCCGAGCTACTCGCTTACGAGTAGACAAGCCGAGTAGCTGTCTATTAGTCAGCAGCTCGCATCGTCTAAACTAGCCATAAATAACACCACATTATTAGATACTATCGAGACAAAGCCAGGACGAATCGCTAGTGATTAAAGTTTTTGTACAAGTGCATTTGATTCTTATGGAGAGGGCTATGCTCAAAAATACTTTGCTTAATATATTCCGAAATGAGGATATCGCAGTAGAACCAGAGTAATAGACTAATAGTAGCCCAACCGATTAGTAAGCTGAAGCAATAATAGGCCGGCTATATAGCTCAAAGAACCGACATTTACGTGGAGAGCCATGCTGCAGTTATATTAGTAGTAAGTTGTAGCACGAATGGGTCGGCTCGACCGGGGAAGGACCACGCTCTCACAGAATACCAGCGTGAAATAGTAGCTTAATGCTGCGCGTATGGTGAGTGTAGAGAAAACCTTTACTGAAAAGGCATTCCATCTCAGTCCTCACGGGTGACAACGCATCGCATTTTGATTTTTAATCGAGGATAGATGTAGATGTCTATGGGCCGCAGCAACCACTTACCGTCAGGTGGACTGTGTGCTCGTTTCTCACCCTATTCTATAAAAAAAAATGCGTTGGAAAGAACGGTTCTTGACCGTTATAGATATTAATCATGCCTACACTACCATGAAATAAAATCTTGAAAGACATATTTATTTTTGGGTATTTGGGTGATTTTTTTACTCGTTATACATGTGGCAATAATACATGTGGCTTGACCTTGCTTTGTAGCGTTCTTTGGAGGAAGCCTTTATTCAGCAGTGTACTTGTGAAGGCCTGTAATGATGATGGTAAAAATGACATTTGTTGAGCTATATCAGATACAAATTAATTTTGGAATTACTATGGCTTCTAAGAGATGGTGACCTTTGCGACAGACGTAAAACACTTAGGCTAACGAAGGGCAGAAGGGCAAAAGCATTCGGTCAAATCCATCATTTACTAATACGGACTGATAAAGAAAAAATAAAAATAATTAAAATTAAATATTTGATGCCGTTTAAGCGACGTTTTCTTAAAATATTTTGTGTCATTTTAAAATAAAATATTCCATGTATATTTTACCACTTTAATTTCAACAATATACAAAAACATCTCTGTAGCAAACTAGGTTTTACCATAAGGTGGTACCAAAGGTGGACGTCTGTTGTTTGTTTTACTCTGTTATTGACTTTAGATTGAGTGACTGTCGAACCTGGATTTAAAAATACTCGAACGAAATCAATTTAAATACCGGTGACCGACAGTTTTCTCATGCTTGTCACTTATAAAGTCCACTTCATTGCAGTTTTTTTGCACTAAAAACAATTTTTCAACTCGAGCTGAAAGTTTTCGGAGCTTTGGATTAGAGCACGAGGGGGACATTAAACGAGACCTTTCAGGGTGCCTCTCATCAAAAAATTGGAAGAAAGAGTTTATCATAAAGAGTCCCTCTTCCTGCATGAAGTCGGCCAGCTGCTGGCCCCTTGATTTGCGTTGCCCTTTTCCGAATTTCATTACCTTCAGCTCACCGCTTTCTCTTGTTCCTAGTTTTGCGTTGAAGTCTCTCAACACCATATAGTGGATTTTAGAGAAATGTATGGCTGGAGATACCCTCATATATTGCCTCAACCTCCTCATCGGGATGTGCCGAGGTTGATGTATAACCTGAATAGCCTACAGCAAATACCGTTAAGTGATTCTGAGTATAAGGTACGCAATTCTTGTCGACACACAATATTTACAACGTTGTTAACGAGAGACTTGTACACGATAAATTCGAGACCTCCTTGGGACAGATGGTCGCCTTCTAAGTGAAAGAACAAGTTGCGAGTTTCGAGGATTACCGTGTCCTCCCACTCTCTTCGGACTTCGGAATCCTATAATATCCCAGTGCAACTTGTTTATCTCTTGTTCCAGCTCCAGAATCTTCTCGTCAGTCCTCAGTGTGCGTGCGTTCTATATTGCCAGGTCGAGTCGATATATAATAGTTGTTGTTTGTTAAATACAATACCACAAGTTAATGCAAATATTAATTGAAGGGGATCAGATAATTTAAAATATTTTAAATATTATTATAAAAAAATTTTAAAATACATATACAAATTCATAAAACCATACATAACAATTATATAAAAATAATATACATGAATTAAATTTATTATTTCATGTGTATACGATATGGTCTGCCAGTTTCTTTCAATAAAGATAAAATAATGTTCTAGATTTCTCGACGCAAAGTTAGAACTTAGATTGATGACTTTGAAGAACTTTCCTGAATTATATTTATTTTTGCACCCGTGTAAAGATATACTGAAAAGAACAGTTTTGATTCCTTTTTTTTATTGAGTCGATACTTTGAGTAATAACATAGATAAGTTGATGTGACTCTCTGGCTTTCATTATCTAGGCTTACTGTTGTTAACAAGTTAGAAAATCTTGTTGTTGTGACTCGCTATTAATGAGCATAAGTAAACAATAAATTGAAATGTTATAAATTTTTAATTTTATACAATTTTTAACTGGTGTCTATAATATTTAAATGTTATAAAAATGTATTATTATATCACTTTAAGTTTTCTTACCGTGTTATGTTGGTTTAGGAATATCCGCCACCCCATATCTTTATTTTCCTTTCGCATATACCATGGAGAGTGCTCTGAGGAATTGTTCGGATTAATCCCAGCCACCAAATTTCGTGAACGCACTACGCGGCAAACGTCCCGATACCATCCACACCATCTGGATGCTTGACGGTCCACCACTGTAAGTTTCAAAAGGAGTTTTCTTCCACGTACCAACTTTCTGTGGAATAGTTTACCACCGGCGATTTTTCCGGACCGATACGACCTGGGGACCTTCAAGAAAAGAGCTTACTCCTTTCTAAAGGGCCGGCAACGCACCTGCAATTCCCCTGGTGTTGCGGTTGATCATGGGCGGCGGTAATCACTTAACATCAGGTGAGCCGCATGCTCGTTTGCCCCCTCTTCTATAAAAAAAATATCACCCCATTGCGAGGGTGTGATAAGAAGCGGGAGAGAGAAACGAACCAGGAGATAGGCAGCAGTGTTTTTCTAACAAATAACACGCGTTGTCACCCTTGGCTGGCCAGTTGACAACTGCAGTATATTTTTAATTGTGGAGTTTTTAACAATAAGGAACCCTTATAGTTTCGCCATGTCCGTCCATCTTACTCAGAGACCCTAGGTGCAACAAGTACGTAACTTGGCATCGTTATAGATATTAATCAACCTCCAAACTCTGAAATAAAATCTTGAAAGACACATTTATTTTGGGTACCTCCCATACAGGTGATTTTTTTACTCGTCTAAAAGTATGCACGATATTAGTATATACGAGTACTATAACGAAGTTAAAAGGAAAGCTATCACCGCTAATTTGTCAAAACACCATAGAATATGACCTCCACCTAGTTGAATTATAAATTTGTAATGTTATTGTAAATTGTAAGATATAAACATATTTTGAAGAAAACGACTTAGTGTTACTTTTTCCTTTGCGAGATAGGTAAAGAGGATCGATCGCCAAGGGACCGACCCTCAAATACTACTTTCGCTTATTTATTAGTTGGTATTTATAGTAGGGCTCCTTCACAGTATTCATATATTCATAGTCTCATACAGTGGCTACTCCCGTGGTTACATTCGTGGTACTCTTGGTTTGCGCGGGTGACCTCCAGGGTTGTTAAGTAGTAATTTACGGGAAGGTTCGTAACGATCATGTATCACTGCCGGGAACTAATAGATGGAAAGGGAACAATGACCATTTTTGTACGGACTTGCAATGTTAATAATTTGATATATAGTGAATTCACTTAGTATGCTCATAGTGTCAAGAAAGCCCCTTCTACATAAGTTCACTTGACGTTCAATGTGACGGGCAACTACGGAACACTACCTTTATATTGTGCGTGGCCCAACACGCACTTGGCCAGTTATTTCTATTTCCCTCTGTCGCCTCTTACTATGTTCCCGGATAAACAAGGGTCGCTACTACACGTAACTTCACGATGAATAAATGTTGTTTTACTAATATGATTATATAAATAAATAAAAAAAAAAACATTTCAACTTCTACGCGGGCGAAGTCGCGGTAAGTAGATAGTACAATTTTTTTTGATATGTTGCATAAGGTACTATAAATATTCTTATACTTCTGCTATGTATGCAGTTCTTGTTTATGATGGCGCTCTGCCAACACGTCTTGCTTCAAACAATGCCAACTGATGGAAAGACAAAGGAAAGAGGTCGCTTTGTTGCAATTTTGCTGCATTATACAAATGAGTATCACTACGTCTCAGAATATAACATAGTGTATAGCCTATTTAGGGCTGTATGCGAAGTTACTAAGTTGAAAGAGCTCTTTTTCAGTCCAGACGGACTCCCAGCCAGAAATATGTATATCTGGCTGGGAGTCCACCTCTGAGAACGTGTGGAACGCTCACAGACAACAATAACACTGGCTCTCCATACCGTTCAGAGCACAGATTTCAGAACACAGCATTACCTACCTTTGCTATTCGGCAGAAATAGGTGACCCTTAGTCAAAAAAGGAATCCTATTCCTAATTTGCCGTTTCTAATGTGATGAATAAGGACGCATGCACGCACGTACGCAGACACGCACGCACGCACGCAAGCACGCACGCACGCATGCACGCACGCAAGCACGCACGCACTCACGCACGCACGCACGCAAGCACGCACGCACGCAAAAACGCACGCACGCACGCACGCAAGCACGAACACACGCACGCACGCTCGCACGCACGCACACACACATACATATATCCGTAGGGACGTCCACGTGAAATTAGTCAGAATAGCTTCCTGGGATCTCAAAAGGTCGAGATCTGATAAAAACTCGATTTTCGAAAATTAGAGTGTAACCAATATGTTTCCTATTTTTGAAAATTTTCAATTTTTCATATAATTTTTTTAACTTCCCACTGGAAATTAAAAAAATTATATGAAAGTACAATTGGCGGTCATATCGCTTAAAAGCGATCGCTGCCAGGCAACAACGTTGCAGAGGAAATAATGACCTATGAGAAAGGGTAAGGGTGTACGCAAGTTATAATAATAAATTCAAGTCATACATATGTAAAATTATCAGGCTAATGTAATTGCCGTTTTTATGAAACAAGTCAACATATTTTTTTTTTGAAAATATAAAATAGGCGCTTTTTATGGAACAAGTCAACGTCTTTTTTCTTTATATTTTATTTATATTAATCAAAGTAATCATTCATGCAAGCGATGCATTTTTGCCACCCCGTTGGCAGTTTATTGGTACCTTTATAGGAGAAAAAGCCTAATTTAGTAGCGAAATTAATTATTATAAAATTTTAGTTGTATAATTCTAATAACATTTAAAAAGTTGTTTTTAGCACTCTTATCTATGGTTCTGAGTAAACGTAGCGACTATATACTCTGGTTCCGAGTGGTCCCTTCTAAATATTACTAAGATATACTCTTTGGAGGGATCTACAAAGGTAATATTTGATTATCTGATTTATAGGTTTGGTACATAACAGATTAAGGAGGAAAGAAGTGCGCTTTGATAAGTTTTGTAAATTTTTCAAGTGACTGCGCACGTACAATATTTATAAAGGTCTTAACTTTTACTAAACTTTGCTTGTTATATTAAATACTTTACCTAACATCATTTGACTCGGTGGCTAGGCAAGCGAAGAGGTTTATTTGTGACATCGATTTAGTTGAAATTAATTTCGTTCATGAGTATGGGCGCTGAGTAACCAGCCTCCTCATGGTATACATTTCGGCTTAAAGGATTAATTAAAGCGCGAAGTGTTAGATTAGTAATAGTAATAATACAACGCTCGCAAAATTAATATAGCAATTACATTTTGTCGGTTTTAAGACTCCCTTTTGCCTAGAAATCCATCTTAGTAAGTACCGCCCTCTTATCATTTTAGGACACCTATTTCGTGGTAAATATTTCATATTAAGATAAGAGCTTATAGTGCGCCTGCGGAACCCTAGGGTACACTAATACCGCGGACCTTTTTATAATGTATAAAGTATTCAAATTTTATCCAAAAATAATAGTTATTCTAATTTAAATAATACTAGTAAAAACTAGTTCTCCTAGTTCGTAAAAACGAATTTTATCGTGTATATTAACTTATTTATATACCCGACGTTTCGAGCGCTTTACAGCCCCCATGGTCACGGGGGGGACTGAAATGTTAAACGTCCTAAGGTTCTAGTTTACCGCGGTTACCACACATTAAAATAACTTAATAATTTAAGTTATTTTAAATAATTAAGTAATTTTAAATAATTGAGTGACTTTAATCTATGGTAACCGCGATTAACTAAGACATCGGGACGTTGAACATCTCAGTCCCCCCACCGTGAACATGGGTGCTGTAAAGTGTAGGGTATATAAATAAGTAAATATACGCGATAAAATCTGTAAAAACTAGTATTATTTAAATGTGAAGTGTTCGCGTGAATATAAGAAATCATTATGTAAACAAAGTTATTCTAAGTTCACCCAGATAAAGCTAGGCTTTAATAATTTTTAATCATTTAATTAAGTCTTTACTCAAGGCTCATTTGCTCGAATAACCCACAGTTAATGAGGAAGACTACATGCACAAAAACCACTATCATTTATTTATCACTAGCGGTTGAAAGCTAGTGATAAATAAATGCGACCATTTTACGCACGAGGGAACAGAGAAGGTGATGCGTTGCGAGAGGTTGTTTGTGTGCGCAAACAATTGTTCCCATTTTTCTCCAAAACGGTTTCACCTATTTAGATAATGTTTTTTGTAAAAGGTTTGTTATTCATCTACGATTATTCTTAGATAAGTGTTATGGTCTCTACTCGACAGGGGACTGCTACAACTTTAACTTTAACTTTAGTGAGTTTTAGCACATTTTTCCCCGAGACGGCTTGAGCGATTTAGATGCGGTTTTTTTTGTGAAGTGTTAAGATTTATTTGTAATAATTCGTAGACGAGTTTTAATTTTGAAAATCCACCGAGGGAACTGTTGTGGGTTTTTTGTGAAGTGTTTGCGATTTTGGGCCCTTTTTATAATTTAGTAGCATCTATTTTGCATTATCGTGGAGCAATATAAAATTGTGTGGAATTACGAGTATGTAGTAGCACATAGTTTGTAAACCATGTTGGGGCTCTTTTTAATCAGGTTGTCGACGTCACATAGCATGTTTGGGGTCTTAGAATAATCATTGTGTGGATACCATAATTAGATCTAAATCAAAGTCAACTTTGTAGACATTTTTTGGCTTTCTGGATTTGAGACGCGCGCGCGTGCTTCTCAATCGCTCCAACTGTTCAAGCAATGCCATTATTTGGAACAGGAGTTTTTTTTTAATTTAGAAAATTTATTACTACACCGTCTTAAGTCGTAACTCTACTATGAGTTACAGAAGCTTACGGTTTTGGTGAATGTTTTGGGTCCAAGATCTCCTTGTCGACTGCAGTGCCTTGTAATTCGTGCACTGTTGCGGCCCATTTTATTTTGAGTGGAATCATTATTTTTTCTATTTAGGCAGCACCTTTGTTAAAAAATACATAAAATAAAGCAGTATGGGTTTAAAATGTAGGGGTATAATACTTTGTAAGACATCAAAGCTGGCGAAAAAATTAATAAGAGTTTTGTGATGGCTAACAACATAATAAGCGTTAAAAAGGGGCACAAAACAAGAATTATGGTTTTCCTACGGTCATTCCTACCTTTGTGTACCTATTTGTTTATAGTGGAGATAGACAAAACAATATTATCCGATATAGATACTACACATATTCATCTACCTAATAAATATAATTTATAAATATGTACCTAAATAATTAGAATCGGCTCGCGCAGTAGAACACACGACCGTACTTTACTCGCTTTATTTTAGGACTGGCGGTACAATGATAACTTATATCTACATATGCTACACCTCAACTCTTACTTACCGTCTAGTTTAACATGTTAGTTTAACACTGTTAAACTTATGAGCAACACAGCATTATTAATTACATCAATATAAAATCTTCTTCCTCAAAGCCATATCTACGAACTGGTTTTATTATTCTTTAGAGACGATTCACCGATAACGTCAGAGCAGTTTTATCACTAGAATTTTCTAAACAATATCCAAGCGGTGGCCTACCTACTGTTCCCTCAAACGGGCTAGAGCGCACAGGAGGGCGCTCAACTCGGGTAAATAAGACCTCATGTCCTGCCTTTCAGGTCCTCCAGATCTGATTTCTGGTGATGAAATTGTATCATCTACCATGGTAACCCGTAACTGCTCCTTCTCTTTTTAATTTGGTTGACGTGTCTTTTCAAGAAGTGATCACATTCCTTACCTACAACATAATTACGAGAGCCAACTCTCTCTCTGTGATAGTTCCATCAAATTACTTTTATCCTGTGTAATTGCGAGCCCACACCGGGTCACAGTTATTGTTTATGGAACCATAGGGCCCATGGATCTATGGTTCTCTTGTGAAATGCTATTTCTAATCCCAACTTGTGGATTTTGGCGACGACAGCTTCCGCTCAAAGTTCGGTGAGCTTCTTCGCCTTCTCGTAGGTGAACCCATAAGCTGCCACCAATGTATCGTTGGAATAAATGTCCGCTGATCTGAGTGGCAACTATTCTTTCAAACAATTTGCTAATATAGTCCAAATAGCATATGAGATGGAACGTAGAGGGCGAAATCGGTGGCCCTGCCTTGTTTCTTCAAGAAGACCAACTTTGCCTCTTTTCATGCAGTAAGGAGCTTGGCAATCCGCAGAGAGCGGATAAAAATCTGCGATCATCTGGGCTCGATCCGGAATACCGTCGGATCCCGGTGCAGTGTACCAGGCTTTTAAGCGGCTAATGGCTCGGTCAAGCTCCTCCACGATCACCACTATCTCATCTTGCCACTCCAATGATGGCGGGTGGCTTGACGGGGAAGAGCGTGCTGATCACTGTTCCCAGCAGGCCCGGATCGAGAGTCTCCGTCAACGGGGGCGACCAGAGCCAGAGTTTACCCATCACCATTCTGTATGGGTGCCCCCAGGAATCTTCGCTGAGTCCCTCCAGGAACTCATTCCAGGACCAAGACCTGGCGTGAGCAATGGCGAATTGCAACGCCTTTGTGGCCGCACGGCATGTTCCGTAGGGTCTGGCTATCTCTTGAGGTCGAGGATTGGTTCTGGGCATTAAAAAGTTGCGTATTAGCATCATCATACCACAAAACCCCTTCCGGATCGAACTGGGCCTCATTAACATTTTCTGGCCAAGCGGTGACGATGGCGGCGGCTACTGTAAGACTGGCGAAGTTCGATATCGAAATCGATGTGTTGGTGATCTGACAATGTGACAACCTCCTCTGTCACTTGCCAGTCTGACAGCATTTGCATTGCAGGAGGAACTACCCGCCTTAGTTATCTAAAATAGAATCCCCCTGACACCGCACACATGTGCTTACGGACCTGTCATTCGCTAGTCGGTGTTCCAGTCCAACCGCCCACTCCATTAGGGTCTCACTCTTTGGATCATCTATTGTGTTACCACAAAACCCAAGAATGGGCATTAAATGGACGAGGTTGGTACCTGCAAACGAAGAGCTTCCTATCCGCTCCATTAGCCCATGTCATGTTTTGAAGAAACAAAACAAAACAACATCTTCTTTTTTCTGAAGCCGCATTTTGTGATTGGAAATATGAGAATGTAGGTCTGCGTTTTTCTTTGCCTTCTCGTGAAGTGTTGTTTGGTGTTGGTTTAGGATTTTATCGGCTACAGCTTTTACGTGGTATACGGCTAGCCTTAGACCACGAGCCGCCACCATTTACAACCTAGACATCATGGTCCAAATGACCACTAAGTTGGTTAATGGTGCGATTCTCTATTTCGTTGGATAACTCCTCGGGCCCGGTAGGTTTTTTATCGCCCTAATTTTTCAAGGTGCCAGAGGGAGATCGAGGGTGTCCTCTCTGTTTCCATCCTAGTAGCTATTTGCTCTTCACTGAAGTTGCAGCCGAGACTGCCTGAAATTTTTCAGCTACATGTGCAAGGCGACCCGCTCTTTTTTTGTCCGATGCTGGGAAAACGAGGGAGTCATCTGATCCCACTCCATCACTATCACTCGACGGGTATTAAGGCGTATAAAACACCCGCACCTACTTTGTATAAGCACTGTTGATTCCTCTTACTCAGCTCTTTTATTAATATGGCTCCCAGATGATGATGATGATGTTCTGGTGTTAACGGTTGGTGTTGGTGGTCACGTTAAATTCACGCTCTTGTGGTGGAAGACACAGATTGATTTTCGACTTCATATTTTTAGGTTTTTTTTCTTTATTCGTTTTTGATCTCACGAATGTGGAGGAAATAAATGTCCATCCCGGCAGTGCTTCCAGTACACGGATAAACCCAGCGTAAGCCGTCAAAGGTGTCGGACGATACCCCGACGTGGGCAAAACTTGCGACAGACATTTACTCATCAGCCATGCAGCTAGTCACGGTGTGCTACGCTTAGGCTTTGGGTGATTTTTTTATAGAGTTTGTCACCCTCGCAACTTCGAGTAGTTAAGCCAAGATTCCTCAGTCCCTAAGGCGTCGCGAGACAAGACCAACGACACGCCAGAGGGATTCAGAGTTTAGAACAGTGGCTAAGTCGATACAGAATCTTTCCATGCCTGCCCAGCGACAGGGTGTGGGAGCACTAAGCCCGCTCATTTTTTTTAAAATAGGGAATAGACCCTAATCCCTCCCCTCCACCAAGCGCTAAAGACTGAGAACCTTTCAGCCATTCACACATCAGCACGCAAGACCTGATGTTTAGGGTGATTTTATAGAAGTCTTTTTCTTCGTGGCTCAAAATAGCCTCAGGTCCTAACTGTGATTACGGAGTTCTCCGGTACCATCAAAATCCGCTTACACTGACACTGACGTGACATGTGCTGTAATACTTCACCACACGTGTTATATCCGGTGCTCTTCTCAGTTGAGAAAATAAAGAGGAGCAATATCAAGCCTCATAGGCTGCTTATCGGAGCAATATGCTCATTGCCGTTACTCACATTAACTCAGAACTGTGGATACGCCCAAAACCCCTGCCAGTTTTGGTCCGTAGTTTCCCATTGTCACTCATATTTGAGTGGGGTTCCTCTATCCGCCACTGCCACTCAGGGACGTGCCCGATGGGAAGATTGACAACTCCTTACGGTCAACGAACTTACAGCCCACCTGATAATAAGTGACCACTGCAGCCGTGTTATCACCTCCGAGGATTAAGTTGGAATGTCTCACATCCTGTTATTATAATGGCTCTCATATCCTTCAGAACATAACATAGTAGTGCGGGGTTGTGGTGGAAATAGGTTAGAGAATAGTAAATATTCAGACAGAATCCTGGGCAGGAATGAGGTCCTGATTGAGCCCAACCACGTACAGGAAATTTTTGTAACTTCAAAGGCGTTATTTAAACCCATGGAAATTCATAGCTATTCTCGATAAGAATTCAAAACGCAAATGCGTTATCAGGCCAAAGGATCAACATGGAATGTTTCGTTTTCAGTTATGAGGGTATTCAGTTTCCCTCTTTCATGTCTTGTGACACCTACGAGAAGATATGAAGAAGTGGATACATGGCCCATTATGCGAAAAAAAATTTGTTAAATTTACACCCATTAAATTGTGTGGTAATTATTTTTTGATGTCGGTTTTTAATTCTGTTGTAACGTTTGAATATTTGCAACTTTGGAGTAGACAAAACAATATCACAAGCTCAAAAGGTCTTACGTCACCGAAATATTCAAGTCAAAAACTTGGACCTATGGAATAGCTAATTTGATAAAAAATAGTAATGAAATAATTCAGATGCGACGTCACCATTTTACTAGTATAACATTTTTTTTAAACAATTCTACTCTGGAATATATGATCATTAGCATTATCATTTGTAGTAAAATAAATATACGGTAAAAAAATAAATAAAAGGGAAACAATTTTATTTCCTAGTTTCATAACCTATACCGATAGAGTATGTTTAATATACTTTTTTGGCTGTACGCCAAGAGCACTCACCTTATCTTTTAAATCTAGTTTTATCATGTAGTTACTTTGTAGACGTAGGGTTTTAAGAGAACGGAGTGAGAATTTTTCCTTACCATTTTGAACAACTGGTCAAGAAGGAGTGTAATATTTTAAAAGTATATGATGTATACGTACCTATGTATGTAGGTACGGATTTATGTATGTATGTGTCTGCCTCATTGCCCACACGAAACAAGAGGGTGATTAGGCGCAGGAACAACTGATTTACGTGTATTCAGGCACGGGAATGAGACACCGCCAACTTTCGATTCCGGGTATTTCTTGACAGAAAAACCCAGTAGAAATAATTTTGGCCTATCCCGGGGTTCGAACCCGGGACCCTATGATCAGCACGAGATCAACTCAGAGGCAGTCAAATAGGTCGTAATAACGATCATAATAATACTCCATACTTAATTTGTAAACTTATCGCAATTAATAGTTATACTTTCAAATACATAAACAGCATGCTTTGGTCATGATCTGCGATGCTGCTTTAGTGAATAGACCAGGTAATAATCAACGTAAAAACGTGTTGTTTTGTAGTTACGATTTTTTCTTTCTTTTTTCTTTCTTTTTTCTTTCTTTAATTTTTGCGTAAACTTATCATTATCTTCACGTCATTATATTTCCTATAAAAATATATTTACATTATAAAAATAAATAATACTATAATATTTCGCAAAATAATAGTAAGTAAATTATTAATGCAGGTAGTTTCAAGCAGTCATGACACAAAGGAAAATGTCGCTCCATGACTTTTACATTAGGTCAAGCCCGTCTCGTGAAAGCCAAGGTTTCGTTATACGCATCTTTGACTCTGGATCGATACACATAATAAAGCAGCGAACACAATGTGATAGCAATAAAATATGTTGATGTGTTCCGAGTTAAGACATTTTTTTGTATAACATATACACGGCTCTATGTATTTCTATTGTTTTTGCTTAAAACGTTATATCCATTAGAATTTTATCCTGTATATCGTGGGGGCAGTTTACATACATAAATTTTACAAAGGCAAACATTCCGACCCGGAATTATTAAGGTCATACTAATAATTGTTTCGTGTGTGATACGAACCCGCGACCTTTAGCGTTACAACTCATTGCTAATTCATAGCGCCATGGAGCCGTGCACTATGATAAGATATTGTTTTTTTCAATAAAATTGTAATGACGTATGAATTAACAGTCCACCTGATGGCAAGCGGCTACTGCAGTCTATGGACAGCTGCGATCTATTTTCAATAAGGAAGGCTACAGATGCGTTCTTACCTCTGGAGAATAAGACGGAATGCTTCACAGGCTGTAATTATACTGGCTCTGGAGCACAGCAGTACAAGCACTGCTATTTAGCAGCAGAAATAAGTAAGAGGGAAGTACCGTCCTCAAAAGGAAATTATATATATATATATATATATACGTGTGCGTGTGTGTGTGTGTGTGTGTGTGTGTGTGTGTGTGTGTGTGTGTGTGTGTGTGTGAAATTATTCTTAATTTTTATACGTTTTTATCATTCTTACATCGTCATCTGGATTTGAGCTATATTCACAATTTCAAGTTTCTAGCTCATCGAAAACTTAGGTTAAAATCAATCACTAAATTTCACCCGGTACGACAGACAAACAAGAAAGTCAATTAATAAAAACATTGTAATAAATAGATTGGGTCATTGCTATATATTCATAGAATATTCTATAGAATACTATAATACACAATAGCAGTTGAATGGCTGTCAACTTAATTTTGTATGAGGTTTGGCGTCGCCAAACCCGATTTGCTGTGTTGACAGTGTACGGTACAACCGCACATATCGCCCGATCAGCATTTTCGCCCCATACCCCCTTGTGTGGCGACCGGCCAGATTCTGGCCGATGGTTAATTACGCGCGTCTGGCAAGCGACCAGATTATGGCCGATCCGCGACTGCGTATTTGGCGGGTAAAATAACCAGCGACAATGATTTCCATCACACTTTTACTTATAGAAAATTATAAACCAAAGAAAGAGGATGCGATACAAACCTACTAAAGTACTACAATGTTTAGAAATTTCTAATAAAAGGCCTATGTAGCTTTTATGTGGTCACCCGTCCCGGTTTTTGTCCTTATTTTTATTCATAAATCGAACAAATAGTGAAGTTTGGTACTATTTAAATATGGAAGGGTTAATAACCAACAGTTTTTAATTCATAATTTAGGGATATGTATCCTTTTCATAAAAAAAAGTCCTCTCTCTCTCCTCACCTCTATTGTTGATTAAAAATACATTACATTCTTTTTAGAAATGAAACTTTTTCTAAATTAAGAACTTAAACCATACTTAATGTTAATATTATCGCACGCCACTTAAATTGCTCATTTCTCAAAATAAAACTAACAATATATAGTGATTTTTTGTGCGACGCTTGGGTTGCCGTTCATGTGTTAAGATTGTAAAAAACTTTTGGGGTAAAAATATACAGGAATGTTGGTTTTTTTTGCTTTTTTACTATAAATTAGTGTTAATTGATGAAAATAAATTACATTTATTTTATAAAAGAATGATTTTTTTGTTTAATTTTCACAAATTATGCACAAAATACTATTAAAAATTTGATTTTCGAACTTTGAAATTGACTTAATAAAATTTATTAAGTTGTATTCAACTAAGGTATCTACAGAGTAATAGAAAATAATATATCAATTCATATGACATAAGTTTTATACATAGCTTCCATACAATATTTTAGAGAAATTACTAATTTAATCGCCACGCGCCAATATCGCGAAATTAACTGCTAAGGCCCTAGCAGACGCGACATATTTGCAAAATGGCCGGCCGGCAGACGAGGGGTTAAACTTATTTTTGTTGTTCATCGAATCAGTTCATATAGCATCGTCACACAGCGCGTTCGTGTACTCATCATTAGCTATTAGCAGTTTTCAAATGTATTTTCCCTTTTTCTATCAAACAGCATATTTTATTTATATCATCAGCAGCAGCATTTATGGTCCTTTATGGTCCTTCGAGCTTGTGACCTAATTTGAATTACGAAAGCGTTACGCGCCACGTATGTAAGTCAAACAGCGGCAGCATCGGTAAGTCTACAGCTCTCTATTATAATCAGCAACTACAGTAATTGTTCAAAATAGAAGATCTTCTAGCTAGCCAGAACCAAATAATAAGAGCTATGGATCAGCTCCTAATCAACTTTAAAAGAGACGGTGCCGACCGCAAGACACCGGCTCATATTAAAAAGCGACTTAGCACTTTAGAAAGTTATTGGCAAGAGTTTCAAAGTAATCATTTAAAGCTTTTTAAGTCTGACGATAAATCTCATGAATATTTTACTGGCAATTACTATAAAAGAACGTTCGATTTTTATAACGAAACGCGCAATTATATTCTTAATTATTTACCGAGTGACTAAAGAAAAAAACCTTCTCAGGCCTTTGCAAAAGAACCCCATTGCAAAAGAGAGGCTTTTCAGCTATACCATCTGCCAGCGCACTCCGTCCTGAAACTACTGCTGACGCAGAAGCATCCCGAACCCAAGGTACCAGCAGCAGGTTAGAGGATATGTTGCGAAAGCAGAGAAGCAACTTCAAAGCTTTTCAGCAAACTATTAGCAGCATCGATCTCGACAAAGTCTCTGAAAATGGGAGTATGAGGATATTCTGTAGTCGGTTCAGGCACGCTGGACGATAATAGACGCCTTGCTTTGGGAAATAGACAATGAACAGTACGAATATAATGAGGAGTATGAAGAAATGTTCAGCAGCTATGAGCAAAAATTCAATAACATGAAAAAAGTTATCAACAGCAAGATGTGGTCTGATCTTTACCGGGAGAAGACAACCCCAAAAATGGACATCCCCATGTTCAGTGGGAGCTACCACCAGTGGTTGTCGTTTAAGGACTTGTTCGTCGAAGCTATACATAGCAACATAGCCTTATCAAACTGTCAGAAAATGCAATTTCGGAAAAGTAAATTAAAAGGGGAAACAGAGAAAATAGTGCAACATTTACACATAAGCACAGATAACTATCAAGTATGTTGGGATCATTTAAACCACCGGCATAACAACACAAAGCTTATTTTTAAAACTCAAATGAGTGTCTTAGTTAATCAACCTCCTATACAACAGCAGTCAATATCTGCGATCAAAAGATTCATGATACCACCAATGAATGTCTAAATGCCATCAAAAATCTGGGAGTCGACATAGAGAATTGGGACCCCATGATTGTTTACTTAATTACTCAGAAATTAGACGCGGACACACATAACGACTACATCGAGTCACTGAAACTCCCAAGAGATTTACCGACTGTAAAAGATCTATTACAATTTTTGGAGGTTAAATTCACAGCCCTAGAGTCGTCAAAACGAAAACCAGACCTACAGAAGTGAAATCAGCAGCCGCAAAAATCATCTCAGCTATCTAATTTCAAAAAATCATTAGTTTTTAAAGCATTCACGAGCAATCAGAATCCGTCATTTAAATCAAATAATTTCAATAATAAAAGTAGGTTAGCGTCCGCACCGAAGCAAAAATGCCCAATCTGCAATAAAGATCACGCCATTCCGTATTGCGAAACATTTTCAACATATCGACCCGATTTTAAGCGACAGATAATATCCAAGCAATCTTTAAGCCAAAACTGCCTTTATAATCATAACGGTAATGAATGTTTTTCAAAGAGAAGGTGCTATAAGTGTCAAAGCAATCATCATACACTGGTTCAAAGCCTTTACTGTATCAGCAAACGCTGCAAATCCGAGTGCAACGACCGACCGCGCGGTGTCAAACTCACACGTGTCTCTGGAGGACACTAAGGAGATTTTATTGGCAACTGCTATAATCTACGTCCAAGCTGTCGATGGCACCCTTCACTCAATGAGAGCTCTTATCGACCAAGGGTACCAAACTTCGATCAACACCGAAAATGGCGCTCAAAGATTAGGACTATCTCGCAAGCATTGCAAAGGAGTGATATTAGAAGTAGGCGCGAAGGAGAACAGCTGCAAGCTTGTTATGAACATCACTTTATCTTCTTGTTATAGCGCGTATAGCATAAATCTTGATGTCTTTATAATGAATCACGCAGTAAATAACTTACCAAACAAATCATTCGGAAAACCATCATGGGCGTTTATTGAAAACATCCAACTAGCTGACCCTGAATTCTATCGTAGCAGAACAGTAGATTTGTTACTGGGCGCCGATGTTTACTCTTCCATCATCATGGGAGGAATCATCAAAGAAAATGACGATATGCCTATTGCTCAGCAAACGCGCCTAGGCTGGATTTTATGCGGAAACGTGAAATCGTACAACTGTAACGTGATTATGGTAGACATTGACAGCATACATAAATTTTGGTCGATCGAAGATATCAATGACACTGAGGAAATGTCATCCGAAGACCATCAGTGCCTTCAAAAGTACCAAGAGACTACTTTTCGCCAACCCGATGGGAGATATGTAGTGCGCCTTCCACTACACCCTGACGCTGAGGAGAAGTTAGGATTATCTGAACCCAAAGCTTGCGCACAATTTTATCAGCTCGAACGTAAATTTGGAAAAAATCAAAATCTAGCCAACAATTACAAGCAATTTATGAACGTACACATCAATCTACGTCACATGCACATAATAGCAGCGAATTTGACACTTATTTATACATTACATGTCGCATCACGCAGTTGAACGACCTGACTCTTCAACTACGTCACTAAGAGTAGTATTTAATGCATCCGGAAAAACATCATCCGGTCTATGTTTGAATGATGTCTTGTACAGAGACCCTAATCTTCAGCAAGAACTTTTAGTTTTGGTCTTTAAATGGAGACAGTACAAATATGCCTTTACAGCAGACCTGGAAAAAATGTTCAGGCAAATCAAATTGTGCATCCAGACGACCAACTTTATCATTGCATAGTTTGGCGCGAAAATTCAAATCAGCCACTCAGCATATACCAGCTAAATACTGTGACGTATGGCACAAAATCAGCTCCATTTCTAGCGATGATGACGCTTAAGCAGGTAGCTATAAAAGAGCGCCAACGTTTCCTGAAGCATCGAAAGCATTAGAGCAGCATTTCTATATGGATGACGCTTTGTGTGGTAGCTATGACATCACGTCAGCCAAAAAAATTGCAACAAGAGCTAATCAACCTACTTAAAACCGGAAGATACAACCTTCGCAAATTTTCGTCAAATGAGAAGTCACTACTGGAAGATGTTGATGTTGCACCAAGCTACCCAAACACTTATGAATTTAAGTAATGAATTTAAGTACCAGGAATCAACCAAAGACCTCGGACTTACATGGATTGCCAACGATGACAACTTCACCTTCCAATGCAAAATGACAGCACCAACTACAACAAAACCAACAAAAAGAATTTCATTAGCCGAAATCTCTAAAGTCTGCGATCCTTGTGGTTTCCTTTCGCCAGCCGTGGTCCAGCTTAAACTATTATTTCAAAGCGTTTGGCAAGAAAATTTAAATTGGGATGATGTCATACCTGAAGACGTATACTCAAAGTGGTTAACATTAAGAGCAGATATCGAGAACATCAGTGATATCGGAATTCCCTGATGGATTGGTACTGGAAAGGGAAGTAAAGTTCAGCTTCATGCTTTCTGCGACTCTTTCAACAAAGCTTTCGCTTGCGTTGTTTACGCCCGTATTGTTCATAAAGACACTCAGCATCTGTAACAATATTAGTAGCGAAAACGAAACTCTTACCAACGAGTAAAACTTCGACCAAAAACAAAATTTCCCAACCCAGGTTGGAATTAAGCAGCGCACTTCTATTTTCAAAACTAATGACTAAAATAAAACTAAGCCTAATAACACTCAATCTCGAAGTTTACGAATGGAGCGATTCCACAGCAGCTCTCGGTTGGATTCAGGAGGACCTCAACCGCTGGAAGCCATTCGTAGCCAATAGAGTCGAAGATTACAGAATCATGCCTCCAGAATGCTGGCGTTATGTAATAAGCACAGAAAACCCGGCTGACTGTGCCAGCCGTGGTATGAAAGTGAAGCAGCTACAGCAGCATACCTTGTGGTGGAAAGGGCCTTTATGGCTATCATCATCAGCTGACCCTCAAGAAAATCCGAGAACTTATCAAACCGATTTAGAATGCAAGGTGAAATTATCTAACATCGTACAAACAAACAAAAACAACGACGAAATTGATATTATTAGCGCAATAATTCACAAACAAAGCAGTTTCACGAGAAAAACACGTGTACATGCATGGATATTGCGAGCGATTTCAAAAAATAGCGTAAAATTACCATACTTAACAACAGCGGAGTTGCGTAACGCTACTGAAAAAATCAAATGAGCGTTCAAAAAACCGAATTTTCACAGGAAATAAACGATTTATCTAAGCTAAGCAAGGTGGATTCTAAGAGCAAGCTTCTCTGCCTAAATCCGTATTTAGATCAAAAAGGCTTATTGCGAGTTGGAGGCAGACTCAACAATAGCAACATCCCTTACGATATGAAACATCCATATATTATTCCACACAGTGGTCACCTTACTAACATACTTATCGATCTTGCGCACAGATCAACTTTTAACGGAGGAGCTGGCCTCACTCAAGCTTGGCTTAGACAGCAATATTAGATATTAGGTGGAAATAAAGTTGTGAGAAATCGTTTACGCCGTTGTGTTATATGCAAACGTCACTGATCTATCTAGACTACTACTGATCCAGAAAAGAATGAACAGCTAATGGGAGAGTTACCCGAAGCAAGGATGAATTCCACGCGCCCGTTTTTTAGAACGAGGCTGGATTTCACGGGATACATAGACATTAAAGCAAATAAGGGTCGAGGCATTAAGACCAACAAAGGATACGTGGCCGTCTTTATCTGTATGGTCACAAAAGCTGTCCACCTGGAGTTAGTCTCTGACCTATCATCATCGGCGTTTTTGGCAGCCCTTCGTCGATTAGCAGCAAGGAACTCCACGTCATTTATATAGTGACTACGGGACTAATTTCATCGGAGCGAACAACATCCTTTCCAAAGAGTATTTCGATATTAAATCAATATTATCGGAAGAGTTCTTCACAGAGATCAGTGAAATGAAGTTCGACTGGCACTTTAACGCTGTTACGTGGCCTAGTGCCGGTGGACTTTGGGAGGCAACAGTGAAAAGCTTCAAACACCATCTGCGTAGAGTTGTTGGCGATCAAAAACTGACATATGAAGAATTTTCCACGGCAGTAGAAGCCTGCCTCACTTTGTGTATTGTCAGAAGACCCAGACGACATTGATTATTTAACACCAGCCCACTTCTTGTCCAGCGGACCTATTCTTTCGATCATTGAGACAGAAGCAGACGGGAGAACTAGATGGCAGCTCACGCAAAAGATATTCAGCGACATTTGGAAAAGGTGGCGTGCTGAATATTTGGTTCAGCTTTCAGCACGAAGCAAATGGCGTGAGTCACGGGAAAACATTAAAATTGACGACGTTGTGGTGATACACGACGCTTACTTACCCCCTAGTAAATGGGCTTTAGGTCGCGTCATTGAACTACACCCCGGTATCGATAATCTGGTCCGAGTCGTCTCAGTCAAAACACGAAACGGTTCTGTTATCAAAAGACCTGTAATTAAGTTATCGATCCTACCAGTTAACATAGATCAGTCAAATAAAAGTAGCAAAACAAAAACAATAAACGAAGCATCATCAATAAATAAAAGGACACAAACACCGAAGAAAAGTTTTTATATAAACTTCTTATCTATTTTATGACACTTTCTCTGTTCATAACTTCAACTGTGCACGCAAACTACAACATCGCGAAACTGAGTGATAACAAATACATATTTTTTGAAAAATTGGGAAGTATGGTTAGTACAGGATCATTGGAATTTAGTTACTTACTACGATATGCAACCCTATAGGTACGGGTAAAGGATATTTAGATCATCTTCAAACATTATGCACTAAATCGGAAAGAAACACGCATTGTGAAATAATATTGCAACAGCTGATACACGGGCTCACCGAACTGGAGCATTATGACCGCATGTTACTCAATCAGCATTTTGATAGTCGGAAACGCGCGCGTCGAGGCCTTATAAATGGTATCGGCTACATCGCTAATACATTGTTCGGCGTTCTAGACGAGCGGTTTGCGGCCCAGTACGAAAAAGATATCAAGTTAGTTCGGAGCAATCAGAGACATTTAGCACTACTTTCGAAAAATCAAACATCAGTTATAGAAGCGGAAAATAATATTTTGAAAAGAATCGAGAACACAATGGAAAAGCAATATAAGACATTTAATCAGCATTTAAATAGAATGATTTCTTATATTTACGCGAACACTGTACATTGATTAAAACTACTTTCACGGATTTTATACCGCGTTTTATTTATTTTATTTTTAATACCCGATGTTTCGGGTGCTTTCCAGCACCCATGGTCACGGGGGACTGAGGTGACTGACGTCCCGATGTCAATGTTAACCCGGAGTACCTTCAGCTTTTTTAATTATTGTCTTTGGTCCGATCTATATCCGAAACGTAAAAATAAAATAAATAAAACGCTATAAAATCTGTAAAAGTAGTTTTAATCAGCATTTAAATAATTTAGAAAAAATATCGAATACAGTGAAAGCCGAAATATCTAAGGTAGATATCACAAACGTGATCTTCATCATGTCAAGCATCATAGCGAATAATGTCCTTTCAAATCTGCGTAATATCCAAGATACCCTCCTAGATACGATCACTAACCTTCAACATTTTAACGTTCATCTGTTGTCACCCACCCAGCTGGAAGACGAACTGAGCGTAATATCGAGCAAACTATCAAATGATTTGTCATTACCAATAGATAACACCCAGAGTAATTTATCCAACCTATACAAAATTTTGAGGGTCAAAGCTAGAATGACAAACCAGTACTTCATTTTTGAAATTCAAATCCCCCTCACTAATAGAGATGACTATGACATTTACAATGTAATACCTCTTTATCATCAAGTTGCTAACTCATCACTCACTATTATAAACCTGATACCGATTGCAGATCACGTAGCCTTAAACCTGAAGAAAGATTCGTTCATACCTATGACTTACAACGACTTTCGGAACTGCATAGAATATAATAATAATGTTTATTCGGATTATCTTTGCCACCTTCAAACGCCCGTCTACGAGAGACAGACGGAAGAGAGCCTTTGTATTAAAAACAAACAATCAAACACTTGTAAAATTATCAGCAGCGTGTGTCAGACTACATGGCGAAAGCTTAAAAAGCTAAACATGTATATAATTAATTGTTTCGGTCAATGTACCTTCCGATTCGTATGTGAAGATCGAGTTACCGTAGAACAGATGACGGGAGTAAACATTATAATTCTCGTTACAGACTGCGTCATTCGGGGAAATACGTTAGTAATTACGGCTCATAAACAAATGGCAAATGAGATTAATATCGAGCCGGTGATCTTTGCACCAGAGATCGCGCCTGTCAATAACATATCGATACCCATCAATACGATCAACATTACGGAGAATTTCGGGCAAGCTATAGAAAATATTGACCGGCAGATTAAAGAGTTAAATCAGCTTCGGACGGCATAGCCAGCGAGCCGAATAGCCTCGACTATCATGATGTCCATCACTACGCCGCTATCTATTCACTGGTGGCGGCAGGACTAGCAAGCAGCAGCGTGCGTTGCGTGGGTGCGCGCGAGGTGGAGATGCCCCGCCCGCCAGCCCCAGCCAGCAGTCAGCACGACAGTAGTGTGTGTGTTTAAAAGATGTGAAGTGTGCAAGTGAGTGTGTGAAAACAGAACAAAGTGATCATTGTGCAAGTGTGTCCGATCAAGATATTCAAAGTGTGTGCCTAATCAATCAGTGCATAAAAACAATTCTAATTTTAGAAAAACTCGTTAGATAATGTCGTGCAATCATCTTATAAATTTGCCGATAAGTGTTATGTCGGTCTCATCTATTTAGCTCATCTCATAGTCATCTCGCCCATCTTCTCGCCCGGGAGCATGTACGGTGCAACCGCACATATCGCCCGATCAGCATTTTCGCCTCATACACTTATTTTTATTGTTCATCGAATCAGTTCACATAGCATCGCCCGCACACAGCCCGTTCGTGTACTCATCAATAGCTATTAGCAGTTTTTAAATATTCCCTTTTCTATCTAGCAGCCTATTTTATTTATATCATCAATAGCAGAATTTTAGGTGTAACGTACAGACAGGCTGAATAAATTTACACATTTTAGACTTTTGATTAATGTTCAAGATCATCATTAAAAATCGTTTAAATTTTAATACATATTTATTTGTAAATAGGGTGCAATTTGGCATTTTTTAAATAATTTGCATGCGAAATTTGGAAACGATTGTAACGTCAAAACACATCTCGTGTTGACATTTATACGTGTAAATTGACGTGTTAGTGACATTTTCTCTCCATCTCTTTCTTCATTTCCACTCCCCCGTTCTATCATGTATGTATTATAGTATTCTACGTTTAGAATAGTAAGTATATATAAGATTTGTTGACATCTCAAATTGGTCTTTGTTACAACTCGCGTAAGCAGGTAACGGAATTAAATAATGCTTTTCATGGTTCTAAAGTTTTCCTACTTGACTTCATAGTAACAAACCGGCAACTCGCTAAGTTGATAAGTTGAAATGCATACAAAATGCATATGCTTACTTGAAACAGTTAAGTGAGTTAACTTTGGATGCAAGCAGTATACAAAACCGCATTTATTGTTAAAGCCAACAAATGCACACCTTCAAAAACGACGCCTATTTTCCGTTTTCGGTGGCTGGTTTAATTACACAATTTACCGGGCTGCAATATTAATAGATAAATATTAACGTGCATTGCTTTTTAATAGAACAGACAGCTTTTTATTATTGTTTCGTCCAAGAATTTTTGATTGGGCAGATTTCTTGAGTAAAAGAAGAACAAAACTATCAGGAAAATGAAAAGATGTCGGTAAAGAAACATACTATTTACCATATTTTTTGTTTTATAGAAAAACGGTGAGAAACGATTAAAACAAAAATGTACATGCGTTAACATCCCTGAGGACTAAGATGAACTAAGATGAACATTCCTGAGGACTCTACACCAACCATACAAAACAAACCAATATTAATCTGGTATTTTACGCTGGTATTCTGTAAGAGCATGTCCCTTCCCGTGGTCGAGTCGATCCAGTCGTTCTACAGCCATAATATAGCTGCGGTGGCTACACTATTTTAAAACACTTATCAATATTACCTGTATTACTGTTTGGCTGAATGTTCCTATATTTTCTTAATTTAAAAATTAATGTTAAATAGCACTTCTTTTACGGATATAATTTGCCTAAATCATCACGCTGACAGTTAGGAAACGGATTGATTATAACAGTACCAGACTTCTTGCTTTTTTAACGTTGCTGCCCGTCGTTGATCTGGGTATTTTACGTCTGACCTAAACCAGATAGATACACCGCCATCTTTTTTATAGGGTAAGAATGAAAAATGAGCAAACACTCCGCTTGATGATAAGTCATTATTATGACACATAGATACCTTCCTACATCTATCCTAATTTTAGCGTCAAAATATTTTATTACGTTGCAACCCCTGAGAACTAGAATGTATTGTTAACAGTAAAAATGGTCTCCCGTTTTCTATCCAGATGGATAAAAATAATAAATGATTGTTTCACTTTCTTCGGATTCATCACTTACCATCAGGTAGAATAGTAGTCAAGCACTAGTTCACAAAAGTGAAAAAAATGTATAGAACCAGGCGAAAACATAAGAAATCATTAAATATTAAAACATACTGAAAATACATTAAGTTTCAGTAATTATAATAGAATTCGCCGAAAGCCATTTTCAATTAAACAAGTTGTAATAACAAGACCTAGAGGCTGAAATGAAATACGATTTAAAATAATTTGAAATGCTAAAACAGCCAAGACAGAAAATTTGGGCATAAAAATGTACCTACCATGAATCTACCACGGGGAGTGCTCTGAGGAATTGTTCAGATTAATTCCAGCCGCCAAATTTCACGAAAACACATCGCGTCGAAGTTCATCCTCACCATCTGGATGCTGAACGGTCCACCACCGTGCGTTTTACTAAGAGTTTTTTTGCTTGTACAACTTCTCTGTGGAATTGTTTACCATCGGCGATTTTACAGGGCCAATACGACTCAGGGACCTTCAAGAAAAGAGCTTACTCCTTTCTAAAAGTCCGGACACGCACCTGCAATTCCCCTGGTGTTGCGGTTGTTCATTGTTGGGGGTAGTCACTTATCATCAGTTGAACTGCATGTTCGTTTGCCCCCTCATCTATACAAAAGAGCAAAACTGTAAAAGCGACACCTTAAACGAGTTTACAAACTGAATTCTGATAAGTAAGCTGATGATTAACAATAATTATGGTAAAAAACTTAAATAAAAATAAAAATGATTAGGGAAACCTAAACACGATTCACAAAGAGCTATTTAATGATACCGCACTTGATAGAGACCATCGAATTTTCTTTTTTTTTTCTTTTAACAATATGGAGTCTTACTGTCATCAAATTTTTGTCATTATTATTGTCATGTCAGTTACCTTTAGTGACACTTACAAGATTAAGACAAATCTGTTGACGTAAGAATCATGAAAATCGGTCCATGCGTCTAGTTTCTAGAGCGCCACCAAGAAACTATATATATATATATATATACTTATATATATATATATATATATATATATATATAATACTTAATTCATATAAATTTTATTAATATAAAATTGATAAATCTCCACTACATAACCTATTGGATCTTAACATATCTATATAGCGCCTGGTATTTGGATTCAGTACACAACTCACCTTCGATTTAACGACAATATAGTCTTTATGGCAGAATCGCTGTAGGACCTAAGCACTATGCTCAATGACCCTAATAGTGCCTCCTAACGGATAGGATTCTTCCATGTCAAAAGTATGCCGATAATTGTAAGGCCTAGCACAAATAGTCCGACTAGGTAAGTCCAACTTCGACCGAAAGGTCACTCGACGGATTCAACTCGGCTGGGCAGCGTTCGGGAAATTACGACACATCTTCTCGTCAGATATACTTCGAAATTTGAAAACGAGATTGTACAGCCAGTGTATGTTGCCAGTGATGACTTATGGATAAGAGACGTGGTCCTTCATTGCTGGCCTTATGAGGACGCTCAAGGTCACTCAACGAGCTATGAAGAGGGCTGTGCTCGGGGTTTCCCTGCATCATAAACTTAGAAATGAGGACATCCGCAGTGGATTCAGAGTCACCGATATAGCCCAAAGGATTAGTAAACTGAAGTTTCTCGAGTGGGAGCCTCATACCAGCAGACTAAGTGTAGGGCGACCTCTCATTAGGTGGAGTGACGACCTGGTAAGACATGCATGTAATCGATGGATGCAGGTGGCTCAGGACCGTGTATTGTGGCATTCCTTGGGGGAGGTCTATGTTCAGCAGTGGAGTTGTGAAGGGATGTAATGATGATGATGAATGATGAACCAAACTGCGAATATTCCTTATAATAAAAATAACAAAAATTAATAAGAAAATTAATAAACATAAATAATAATAAAGTAATTAAATAGCAAACCACGGAGACATGGTTTTGTGTATTAATATAATACTCTGTGAAAATAATTAACACTTATTTAAAACTAACTTCTCAATTAAAAGACTTTGTTTAACAAACAAACTGCACCTCAGGCCACCTAGCGACATCTGGTGAGCGGAAGAATATTAGCCCTCAATGAGATGGTAATGCCGTCAACCAAAGATGTTTTCCTATAAAACATCTTTGCCGTCAAAATATTGACCGCCATGAGAACTTTTTGCCATTTCAAATCCAAAACAAGTATGTTAAATCAAAAATATAATATCACACTAATTTAAAGGCGTTTTGCGATTGTTACAACAACTTCCTAAACTTGTTTATCTTTTATTGATTAATTCACTTAGATGTTTGTTGTGTTAACTAGTAGCGTGTGGACGAAAGTTTGTTTTTGGTTTTCCAAAAACAAACTTTTGCGCGCGCTGTAATCCGTCACTCAAATCTTGAGCTAATCTTAATATTATGTATTTTGCAGAGTTTGTAAACAATAATAAATGTGGATAATAATTTTAATGTTATTTTACTAAAGAAATTGTTACTACAACAAATAAATTACTACCAAACGACTAACGGCTCACTTATAGTCATTGATTATCGTATATATATATAGGCTGATAAACATGATTCAGATATGAGTTTGTTTGGTCCATTAATATATAATTGAATAAATCCTGATAGCACTATTGGTCACACTGTGTATAGGAAAAAGACCCATACTAACCGATATTTAAATGTTGAATCTCACCTTCTTCACAGGTGGCTAAATTTTTATTTCATAGAGTATAAGGGATCTGTGACAGAAAACATCTGGCCGCCGAGCTTCAGCTCAATTCAAAAGTCGTCAAGCGAGTATTGCAAGACAACAAGCTTCGGGTCCCACACCTACCTCACAGTAACCGAGTAAGGCCGGCCATAGTCAAACGTGTGCCTGCTGTACTACCTCATGTCTGAGGTGTCACAGACAAGATTGGCTATATCTTGAAGCGAGCTTCTATTAGAATATACTACAAGCCGCCGAAGAAGATTAGTAAATTTTTACCATCCATCAAGAGTAATATTCCTCTACGAGATGCAGAAGTGTACAAGCTAGATTGTGTATATGGTCTCTTTTACATAGCTCAAACAAAAAGATCTATAAAAATCCTCGTAAAAGAAAATATCGCAGACGTGAAGTCTGCAGTCGTAAACAACAAATCGTTCCGCCTTCCGACACAAATCCTCGCAAAAGAACACCGATTCCTACCAAGGATGATAAGCGAGACTATTGTAATTAAAAAATAACCTAATTTCAATAGAGAAAATGGATTGGTGCTGCCATCTGCATGCGATCCTATAATTAACAAAATTAAACCCAAAACCCAAACAAGCCACTGCAAGACTTGATACTGTAAGCTCGTTCCGAGTAGATCGAACCAAAAATAATATTCAAAAACCGAAGGTAGCCGGGCTAAATATGATATTGGGACGTCAAACATCTCAATCTGGGTACTATAAAGCACGCAAAACACCGGGAATTAAAAATAAGTTAATTAAACGCGATGAAGTCCGTATATATAGTTTTATTCAAGCGTTTATACGTTATTGAATTCTCCTACATAACCTAATATTTACAGCGCGCCGTAACAGATAACAGATGTATACGTGGTAAAGCTACGTTGCAGCTATATTATGATTGTAGCTCGAATGCGTCTGCTCGACCATGGTAGGGCTCACACAACACTAGCGTGTCACAGAATACTAGCGTAAAATTTTTCTTAGTTTTAAAAATCGTTCAAATAACAGCTTGATGCTGCTGTCTTTTGTTTGGTGAGTGTTTTGTGTGTTGCAACGAGGCATTCCATCTCATTCATTTTATTTCTTAATTGAGGGTAAATATAGGTGTATACAGCCTACAACATCCACTTACCATCAGGTAGACTGTGTCATCGTTTGCTTCCCTCGTATTATTTAAAAAATCATTCCTGTCAGAAATCCAGGAAATTTTGAACGAAATAAAGAATGAAATAGTCAGAGAATCGAAAATGATTGAAATAATTTAGGTAATTTTATCGGCAATTTTTATTGTCACGAACTTCAAGCTCGTAACATTACTAAAAGACTGAGGGCCATGAACCAGCAGGAGATGATAAAAGAAGTTTTTCTCAAAAGAATTTTTTATTTACTAATTGTCTTAAGTTGAACATATTAGAGATTTTGTGTAAAATTTCAATTATATTGTTTTTTATTTAAAAAAATAAGTTTCACTGTATAGTTATTCTATTTCACGATGTAGGTTTGTCTTTGATTGTTGTTAGTCATATACGTACACGTTGTGTTTGTGTGCGTAGGCCTCTGGAACGCTCAGTAACGATCGCGAGTCGAACGAATCGCAGTTACACATAAACGCGCCTGTCGTTATACGTCACTACTACAATCAAGGCGAAATCTTCATCGTTATATAGAATAACTATCTCATAGAATGTAACTTTCGTTTACTTCGACAAATTTAAAAAAAAATCTTCAAATTCATGTATTCCGGACGCGATTCTCCGTCAAACTTAAGATAACACTAAATTGTGTGTCCTAATGTGCAAAAATCTCTACTAACGTCTTCCAACAAAAAATACATCAAAGAATAAGTAATAACTTAATAAAATTAAGTTAAAATTTAATAAAGTACTTAAAGAATTAATACATGTAAATTAGCCATCTATTTATACACAAAAACAAAACACAAAAAATGTTTCTACTTATCTCCGTTATATCCAACCGATGTGCCACAAACCGGTTCGTTTAGAAAGGCTATGCATTAGGCGCTGTATAAAAAGTTGATAAATAAACTAAATTTCTGTTTTTTTCCAACAAAAAATCAAAATGTATTTCTTTTTTAGCGTAGCAGTACACGCCGGATATCCACTAATTATTATAAAACGTGACTAATATTGAAGAAATAAACACTAACCCTTACATGTACCTAACAAATTAACATCCCCGCTATGACATCTGTCAACTATGTTATCTCATTCCAAAGTCAGTAGTTTGAATGTCAGAAGAATTCTTTCAATACGTATTGTATAATAGATATACTGTAACAAAACTAAAATATACCCATATTGCGTCACATTTTAATTATATTAAGTTTCTTTTATAATCTTTCTTTCGTTCAATTTGACATATTAAAAAGAATCTTCAAAATCATGTATTCCGAATGCGATGCCCAGTCAAACTAAATCGTTTGTCTTAATGTATCAAGTAATCTAATCTAAGCTACGCCCAACAACTGAACCTAAAAATTAGAAAAAGTTTCTTACTTCAACTTATTGCAAAATTCATTATTTACATGCATAAATTCACTTATTAATTAATATCTTTATTATAAAATGTTAATATCTCGCCTTGTACTCTTTTTCACATACAGCCATAGAATCATTAAATCATAAGAGAGTTCAAGCGCTATCTATTTACCAGAACCGTTAGTTTTATGAACCGGTGTATGGATGTATGGTTCCTGAAGAAATTAACTTTCATAAAAAGAAATTTTCGTAGAAGTATATCATTAATTCTTGCCTTCAGAAAGTTCGAACAACAATTTTCATTTAAATTTAAGCTATTCAAAACTATCTTTATTGAGTCGTTTTTACAATTATCCACAATTACCCATTCAACCCCTGGTTCGCAAACGTCAACAGTAACCGCAACTTCCGTCTTGCAGTATAAACTTATGGTATTTGAATCTTCAGTGTATCTGGATTTAATTATTTATTATAGATCCCAAGCAGGCACACAGCCATCTTCTCTATTGAAAGATTTTTTTGATTTCAATAGCTCTCCTTGATCGGTATTCTCTCTCAAATCGAGTTCACAACCAGCGCTTCTTCACATCACTTTTTCTTTAACGCGGGTTTTGGTATTGATCTTTTCGCAGTAGAGTTACATTTATGTCCGTAGCACGTAGCTCATATAGCGTAGCATCGTGAAATATCAACATAGCGTTATACTATTATTTCACCCTGTGTTTGGTCTAGTGAGTGACGATTCAGTACGACGTTCACTTTTTAAAAATACTGTATTAAAATATAACTTAAAACTAACAATAAATGACCCAACTAGGATAACAACAAAATCGAAAACTTGCATAGACAATATTACAATAAAGATTACAGCTCAAAAGTTTTACACTTAGGCTTATCCGATCACTCTGCACAATACATAAACGTACCATGTAATCAAGGTTATAAAGTTGAAAAATATTGGTATGTACATAGAAGAAATGAAAATAAGTTTTTAAATATCTTTTTAAAATATCTCTCTCAGTTAAGTTTTTCTGAAGTTTTCTCGTATCGTGATGTCAATGAGGCGTATAATAGTTTCATTAGCTTATTCAAATTAATATACGATCCTTGTATACCCGTAGAAAAGGTTACAATCTCATTCAAGAAAAAATCAAATTGGCAGACAGTTAGCATTAAAAGAGCATGCAAAACTAAAAGAAAGTTACATCAGAAAATATATAAATATAAAAAACAGGAATTAATACCGTATTATAAGAAATACTGCAAAATTTTAAAATCCGTTACACGTTTAGCAAAACAAAAATCAAATATAAAGTTCATTAAAAATAGTAACAACGAAAATAAATCTACATGGCACTTAATAAAAAAGCAGACCACTTCACAAAACATATTCAAAACAACCATTAAAAATGTGACTATTGATAATAATAATATCACGGATGCAAGTAGCTGAAGTATTTAACACTTATTTTGCTACCATCAACGCTCAAACACAAGCTACAGATACCTACTATCTACCTTCTACACATATAAATAGCTTATATTTATCACCCGTTGATGCAAATGAATTGGAAAAAAACAATAATGAACCTTTAAAATAAAAAAAAGTTGCGGCCACGACTTACGAAAATTATTAAAAAATCTAGAGAGTATATCCCCTTGTTTATTTATTGAACTTAATGATAGAAACTGGTACCTTTCCAGATTGATTATAAATAAAACCCTTGTTCAAAAAAAGGTTCAAAATGTAATTTCAAAGACTATACGCCCATAGCTCTTTTATCTAACTTCTCGAAAATATTTGAAAGAGTCATCTAGAATAGACTTATAGAGTTTTTCAACAAATATAGTATAATAGGTAAAAATCAATTTGGCTTTCAGATAAACAAATCCACTACACTTGCGATCTATGATATACTCAAGGAAATTTGAGAATCATTAAATAATAAAACTTCTTGTGTAGGTTTGTTTTTAGATATGTCAAGGGTATTTGACTGTGTCCTATATGATATACTATTAAATAAACTTGACAAATTAGGTGTACGTGGCTTGACATTGGAACTATTAAAAAGCTATTTAAAAGATAGAGTGCACATAACAGCAACTGAAAAATTTGACAAACTCAGTAAAACTTTTGAAGAAGTACGGTCCAAGCCAGTTAAAATGACACTAGGCTTGCCACAAGGAAGTATTTTGGGCCCCTTGTTATTCTTAATTTATGTGAATGACTTGCCAAATATCACTGACGATAGATGTTCGCTGATGATGCAACTATCTTTATACCTGATATTCAATTTTGAAAATAATATAAATAAAACTTTAAAAATAACAGTTGAATGGCTTAAACAAATAAATTTAAACGTTAATCTAACAAAAACTAAAATAATTCAATTCAGAAATTACAAAACAAATTCTTTAAATTTAAATATATCAGATAAATACACTCAAATAGAAATACTTAATAACATTAAATTTCTTGGAGTCACCATAGACTGTCATTTAAATTGGAAATCTCATATTGAAAAAAATAAACAAAAAAATCTCTAGCTACAGTTACGCATTATCCATATTAGCAGAAACAACCTCCGTTGATGTATCAAGGGCTGCATATTTCGGCCAGGTATACCCTCTATTAGTTTACGGTATTATTTTCTGGGGTAATTCTATAAACGTGCAGTCAACATTTATTCTGCAAAAGCGATGTCTGCGGATCATTTATAATGACTCAGATGAAACTCTAAGAAATGTATTCGAAGAAAAAGGCATTTTCACTCTCACAAATATTTATATTTTAGAAATATCACTTTTTATCAAACAGAATGGCAACTATTTTCAGATTAAATCTAACGGGAATTTACGTCCAATACGCACTAAATATAAACATAATTTATGTACACCTACAATAAATTTATTATAAGAGCACCATTTGTACAGGTATTAAAATATTCATTCATCTGCCACCTCATATAAAAGCCACGGACTTGCCAAAATTTAAAATACAACTAAAAAATTGGTTAATACGTAATGTTTTTTTATAATTTAGATAAATATTTTAATACCAAATCATTTAAATTAATGATTTCTTATATTTACGCGAACACTATACATTGATTAAAACTACTTTTACGGATTTTATCGCATTTTATTTATATTAATTTTAATACACGACGTTTCGGGTGCTTTCCAGCACCCATGGTCACGGGGGACTGAGGTGACTGACGTCCCGATGTCAAAGTTAACCCGGAGTCCCTTCAGCTTTTTAATTATTGTCTTTGGTCCGATCTACGCAGAATGAGCTAACTGTATTTTGAAGTCTTGCAGTGGTATGCTTGGGTTTAGTTTTAATTTTATTAATTATAGGTTCCCAGCCTCCTTCTCTATTGAAATTAGGATGTTTTTTAATTGCAAGACTTCAAAATACAGTTAGTTCATTCTGCGTAGATCGGAACAAAGACAATAATAAAAAAGCTGAAGGCACTCCGGGTTAACTTTGACATCGGGACGTCAGTCACCTCAGTCCCCCGTGACCATGGGTGCTGGAAAGCACCCGAAACGTCGTGTATTAAAATTAATATAAATAAAATGCGATAAAATCCGTAAAAAGTAGTTTTAATCAATGTATAGTGTTCGCGTAAATATAAGAAATCATTATGTAAACCAGTACGGACTGGAAATAGCAAATAAAATACGCCGATTAGAAGATCTAATGACCAAGCGCGCAAGATACATAACAGCTTTAAATTTCTTGAAGAGATGCAGAGATCATAATCTCATTCCTACGTGTGTCAAGATATCTACTAAAAAAGACATTCGAGGAAGCGCTAAGATCTTAAATCAGGCGAGTAAAAAGTTGTTAATAACGGTGATTCAGCAAAAACGTACCGATCTATGTTTCATAAACAAAACCATAGACAATTCGTCCAGTGAATTAGACAGTTTTATCGACATTTGATTATAAGAATTGCATGGAAACTTTAGATAAACGCGAAACAACTAAATACAATGAATGCAAAAATAAACATATTGATAAATACCAAAAATTAACAACTAAATCAAATGTCCAACATCAATGGCAACGTAAGAACGAAACGACCACAGACACGAATAGTAAACAAGGCGTGGTCTATAACCTGTCAAAACATACTCTGGACGACGCCACATTAAAAGTTTTAGGAAGAGGTTTTAATTATGCAATTACACCGCGAAGAATCGCGTATGAAGACATTATCTGTAGTGTTGAGGATTGTCTGTATAAAAATAATATTGGTAATGAAGATTTAGAGGCCATACGCCAAGACATTTCGTCTATGTTACGTCGAAGTACAGCGCCGAAATTAAATCTTCCCAAAAATGAATTTAACGCGTTAAAAACCTTACGCAACAGACTAGACCTTACGATTCTCCGCGCAGATAAAGGAAATGCTACGGTTGTAATGGATACGTTGGATTACAATTTTAAAACACAACAAATTTTGTCGAATGAAAGTACGTACCGTAAGGTCAAAACAGACACTACAACTAATACGCTTAAAACAACTAGCGATCTAATTAAGAAATACTCCGAGAAATCGAACCTAGACGTCAATTCGATGATACCTTCGTGTGCAAAAACTCCCAAGTTGTATGGGTTACCAAAAATACACAAACCTAACGCTCCATTACGTCCAATAGTGAGTCAAATCGATTCGCCAACGTACAGATTGGCTCAACACTTAGCCAAATTATTATCACCACTCAGAGGACACACAAGAGCACATACTAAGGATTCATACCATTTTGTCAGTGAGATAAAAGACCTACGTCTTGCTGACAATGAAACCATGGTCAGTTTTGATGTTCAGTCTCTATTTACATGCCTACCTGTTGAAGACTGCATCTCAATTATAACTAGGAAACTAGATGAAAATAACATACCACCAGAATATGCAGTACTACTAAGACATTGCCTTACATCTGGCTATCTATTGTGGAAGGAAGAGTTTTACAAGCAAGTAGATGGTGTTGCGATGGGCTCACCTGTATCTCCCATTGTCGCCGATATATTCATGGAAGACATTGAAGAGATAGCCCTCCTTACTGCACCCCAAGATTCTACAAGCGGTACGTAGACGATACTTTCGCAATTTTACCATCAGACAAAGTAACTGCATTTTTAAAACATCTTAATTCCATAAACCCTAAAATTCAATTTACTATGGAGTTAGAGGCAAATAATTCCTTAGCTTTCCTAGATGTGTTAGTCATCCGAAATCCTAACAACACCATAGGTCATACTGTGTATAGAAAAAAAGACCCATACAAACCGATACTTAAATGGTGAATCTCACCATCATCCTTCACAGTTAGCTACCGTGGGCAAATCTTTGTTTCAGAGAGCACGAGGGATCTGTGACAGCAAACACCTGGCCGCCGAGCTTCAGCACGTCAAGCAGGTTCTGCACGATAACAAGCTTCGGGTCCCGCGCCTCCGTCACAGTGATCGAGTGAAGCCGGCCACAGTCGAGCGTGTGCCTGCTGTACTACCATATGTCAGAGGTGTCACAGACAAGATTGGCTACATCTTGAAGCGAGCTTCTATTAGAACATTCTAAAAGCCGCCGAAGAAGATTAGTCAGTTCTTACCATCCGTCAAGTGTCATATTCCTCTACAAGATGCAGGAGTGTACAAGCTTGATTGTGATTGTGGTCTCTCATATATAGGGCAAACAAAGAGATCAATTAGAACCCGCGTAAAAGAACACATAGCTGACGTGAAGCATCAACGTTCCGGGAAGTCTGCAGTTTGCGATCATATTGTAGATGGCCCCAACCATTACATCAGATTTGATAGACCACAAATCCTCGCGAAAGAACATCGATTCCTACCAAAGATGATACGTGAGGCTATTGAAACGAAAAAAACATCCTAATTTTAATAGAGAAGGAGGCTGGGTACTACCACCTGCTTGGGAACCTATAATTAATAAAATTAAAACTAAACCCAAGCATACCACTGCAAGACTTCAAAATACAGTTAGTTAATTCTGCGTAGATCGGATCAAAGACAATAATTAAAAAGCTGAAGGCACTCCGGGTTAACTTTGACATCGGGACGTCAGTCACCTCAGTCCCCCGTGACCATGGGTGCTGAAAAAGCACCCGAAACGTCGGGTATTAAAATTAATATAAATAAAACGCGATAAAATCCGTAAAAGTAGTTTTAATCATTTAAATTAAGTTTTGTTTTTTTCTTAAATATTGCGTACTAATGTTTTTTATACACCATAATTACATACAATACATATACAATACAATAATTTAATGATTTCTTATATTTACGCGAACACTACACATTGAAATAATACTAGTTTTAATTAATCTTTTAGTTTGTCTTATGTAGGAGAGACCACATTCACAATCAAGCTTGCATGCATTTTTAGACCATCTTAACTCTATAAATTCTAAAATTCAGTTCACAATGGAATTAGAAGCAAACAATGCTTAGCTTTTCTACATGTGTTAGTAATTCGGAATCCTGATAACACCTTGAGCCATACTGTGTATAGAAAAAAAGACCCATACAGATAGATATTTAAACGGTGATTCTCACCACCATCCTTCACAGTTAGCTACCGTGGGTAAATCTTTGTTTCAGAGAGAACGAGGGATCTGTGACAGTAAACACCTGGCTGCCGAGCTCCAACACGTCAAGCAAGTCTTGCATGACAACAAGCTTTGGGTCCCGCGCCTACGTCACAGAGAACGAGTGAAGCCGGCCACAGTCGAGCGTGTACCTGCTGTACTACCATATGTTAGAGGAGTCACTGACAAGATTGGCTACATCTTGAAGCGCGCTTCCATCAAAACATACTTCAAGCCGCCGAAGAAGATTGGTCAGATTTACCATCAGTCAAGTGTAACGTTCCTCTGCAAGATGCAGGAGTGTACAAGCTTGATTGTGATTGTGGTCTCTCCTACATAGGATAAACTAAAAGATCAATTAAAACCCGCGTTAAAGAACATATAGCTGATGTGAAGAATCGACGCTCCGGGAAGTCTGCAGTCTGTGAACACGTACAGGATCGCCCCCGTCACTACATCAGATTTGATAGACCACAAATCCTCGCTAAAGAACACCGATTCCTTCCAAGGATGATTCGCGAGGCTATTGAAATCAAAAAACGTCCTAATTTCAATAGAGAAGATGGCTGGGTGCTACCATCTGCTTGGAATCCTATAATAAATAAAATTAAATCCCAACCCAATCATACAACTGCAAGACTTCATGATACCATAAGTTCATATTGTGTAGATCGGAACAAAAGTTAAATTTTAATCTATGGTAACCGCGGTTAACTATGACATCTGGACGTTGAACATCTCAGTCCTTCCCGTGACCATGGGTGCTGTAAAGCTCTCGAAACGTCGGGTATTTAAAAAGTTAAATATACGCGATAAATTCTGTAAAAACTAGTATTATTTCAATACCAAATAATTTGTATACCAAATATTTTATTTTATTACCAAATAATGTAAATTAAGTTTTTTTTAATTATTGCATACTAATGTTTTTTATAATTTAGATGAATATTTTAATACCAAATAATTTAAATTACGTTTTGTTTTTTTAATTATTACATATTAATATTTTTTATAATTTAGATGAATATTTTAATACCAAATAATATAAATTAAGTTTTGTTTTTTAATTATTGCATACCCGATATGGGTAAACCGTGTAACATTTAATTGCAATGTCACCCGCAAATTGTACATACACAGTTTATTGGCAATAAAAATATTCTGATTCTGATAACCTGAGATACTTATTACTGGTGAAGAGGCAATATATCTAATTCTATCAATTATGGTTAGATTGATGTAGAGTATGGTGTAATATATTGATAAGGATAATCGACACAAGTCAGTACATAAAATATTTAATGAGTTATTAATATTAAATGAAATAAAAATAGAAACATGTAGAAGAACTTTCTGATTATGGCCTTCAATAGATGGTGATATACCATTGTGTATAACAAATATCTCTGATACTGATAACGCTAATCCGTCTGCATAATTTGGCAATTGTAGTAAATTCTCGTAGAGACCCGAAGTCCACCTGTGAACCGAGGCTGATAAAATGGACAAACCGGATAGTGGCAGTGTAAGTATATTAACTACCCAAACTACTTGCCAAGCGTGGGAACTATGCTAAAATCTCCTTAGGGGCTATTACGGGAAGGCCTGTGTTGCGAAGACTTTTATATACACATATATATATGGTCCTACAACCAATAGATAGAGTGGAACATAGTAAAAACGCAAAATATCTAGCAAGCTTATTATATCTAATATTGTTAATGTGTTGTTGCCACATTAAAAAGTGGTAAAATTATTATTTTTGCAACCAAATTTATTATAAAAAATAATTAATTGTTGATTTTTTTAAAACAGCTCGATCGATTTCGATATAATTTTAATAGGCCAGTTACAGGCAAATATGTGACCACCGGGAAAGTATATCCTTTAAAACAAAATAAAAATAACACAGTACGCAATTCCAGTATAAAAATTTCCTTTATTGCTGAAAATTGCCGATACTTCGAACATAATTAAGTAAGTACATACCTGCATTAATGGTGAGGATAATGTAAGGTCTTTTAAAAAGGGTCGTTAATCACGAACCCTTTTTAAACGATTTGCATTATAAATCATGTTCTTGAGTGTGATAGGTTCTATAAGTATTACAGAGTGATTTTTGTGAAAACAAATATTTGAAAAAGTTGGTAATACGTTTCTATAGTTTAATTATTCATTGCCCGGCTACGCTTGTGTATGATCTATAAATGTGGCGTTATTTAGATTTAAGACAATTAATAAAGACCATTTATTTCATCAATTATTGGGTATCTTAAAAATCTCTCAGTGTAATCGTTGGATCGGGGTAGGAGAAAGCTCTCACAGAATACCAACATAAAATAGCTCCTGAATGCTGCTGTGTTTTGTATGGTGAGTGTAGAGAACCGGAGACTCATTTTACTGGAAACGAGGCATTCCATCTTAGTACTCACGGGTACTTAGTAATTGATGATTGATGTAGATGTCTATGAGCCACTACAACCACTTATCATACCATCATATGGACTGTGTGCTCGTTTGTCACCAGTATCCCATAAAAAACGTAGCCGTGATTACTTCTGGAATTTCTTTCTATCTGCTCGTGAAGTTTCATTACATTGGCTAAGCCGATCCGACGATTAGCTCAGACATAGATAAATAGATAGCCTATCTGTCTACAAACAAACAAACTAAAAAATGTTTTAATATTTTTTTAAATTGATATAAAATTGACATTGTAACTTAGATTCAATATTTTAATTTCGATGTGTATCTATAACATGTGATATGGACTAGTTCCGAAAGAAATGATCTTTAATTTAATTATTTTATATCACACGTACAATACAGCTACAGCACGCAAATATCCCCTTCAGATCATTAAAATGCAGTTATTTTGATATTACAGACAGATGATTTAAATTTATTTTTATGTATATATGTGTTTGTACGTGGTAGTCATGCTGCAGCTATATTACGGTTGTAGCATGAACGGGTAACCTCGACCGAGGTATAACAATGCTCTCACAGAATACAAACATAAAATAGCAGCTTGATGCTGTTGTGTTTCGTATGATGAGTGTAGAGAACCGGCAACTCTTTTTACTGGAAAGGAGGCACTCCATCTCGGTCCTCAGGGGTTGTCACGCGTCTCCATTCTATTTTTAATTGAGGATGAATATAGATGCGCCGCACTTTGAGTATTCAAGCAAATCAGGTAGACTGTGTGCTCGCTTGTCACCCTTCATTAATAAAAAAAATGTAGTTAGACACAAATATACATACATATTCACGCCTGTCACCCAGAATGGTAGGCAGAGACTGCGGACTGCCATGAGGCACGATCCTGAGACACCTCTATCCCCTCCTTTACATCCATACTATGAAAACGTGCTCCTCGGTTAAGGGTACTCTGTAGGTATAGATGATGTGTAGATAAAATCGTGGTCTAGTTAAAATTAACCTTACCATTTCATATTTTATATCATGTCGTAATTTGGTTAAAACTAATCTCACCATTTTCGAACATAGGCGGAAAATACCTATCTTTACAGTGTTCTACAGTAGCAGGAGAGTTAAAAGACGCAGAATATATTATTATTTTTATTCAGTTGTAATTATAGTGATGATGCTAGCTGTCTCCTGTTTCCCTTTCTCTCTGTCACTTCTTACAACAATCTGATGAACTGATGATATGGAGTAGTGGGTTTTCTTACGCTGCCACTAGTGATACGGTTTACATTATGTAATGAATTATAAAAGTATTATTGATTGACACGCATTTCAAGTAGCACCATAATTCGTAGTTTGAAAGGTAGATATATAGTATGAGATTTATTTCACGTCTGACCTTGTCTAATTTGACCTGTAACAGCAGCAATTTGCATTCACAAGCGAGCTTTGAACGGGCAAATTTTTTTGGGTGAATGTTACCTACTGTATTCACTAATGTGTGCGTTTTCAGTTATACTTTATAGACTATGTTGTTTAGCCTTAGCTAAGGGGTGAGTGCTCAAGGTTTTACCGTACGCGAACAAACATCGTAATGGAACCTACAAGTAATATAATAAAATAATTTGAGTACCTTCTTCCTTCCGAATTGAGGACTGTTGACAAATGGAGCATGCAACAGAGCCTAGGCATTCTCGGGTCGAACAGCAATTCAGGTATAGCGTGGCCCAACCACATACAAAGAAATATGTAGAATGATAGTTATATATAATGAATTTTTATAGTCATTTATTGTTATTTTGTCTTTCAAACGTAGGCACTGTGTGGTGGTTGTGTAAGACTAAGAGTATTTTTTCACCGCATTTTTTCGTCTCATCGCATGAGACTATGGTAAGGGCAATTATATCCCAAGGCTTCAACCATCTCTTATCCTATATCTTTAAACGAGCAATTCTTGTATATATATATATATATATATATATATATATATATATATATATATATATATATATAATCGGAATCTCGGAAACGGCTCCAACGATTTTCATAAAATTTCGTGTGCAGAGAGTTTTGGGGGCAATAAATCGATCTAGCTAGGATTTTTTTTAGAAAATGTCTTTTTGTCCGTGTTTTAAGGCAATGAAAAACTGCTACAATATCGTTAGAATAAGAAGGAAATTTTGACAGTTTATTAACGATTACAAATAGCTTAATTGGTATATTGGGCGGTCACAAAATCGTAATACCATGGTTCGAGCCCAGACCGACCGACCGACTTTTTTTTAATTTTTTTTTTCAAGTTCCTTTCTTTTTTGAGAAAATCTATTTTTTCGTGCCCTTTTTTTTAGTATTTTTTAAAAACACGAAAATTTATATTAAACTAAATTGCACTCATGACTTTTTATTCAAATAACCAGTTCAGTTTTTTCTATTATGTCGCTACGATCAAAAAATATTATTCGTATTTCATCAGTATGTAATTTGTATCTAAATATAATTTCCAAAACACACGAATTAAAAAAAAACCGAGCGACAAATACCGAGCAAAGCTCGGTCAAGCGGGTACTATGACAGATTTAGCTAATAAAAAAGAAAGAATTACTCACGTTTTAAAGCGTAAAGCAACCCGAGAAGATACTAGTTTTCTTTACGAATCATAATTTAAAAATAAAGAATTGAATATTTGCACTACATGGCGTAACAATATTCACTACCCTATATCATTTCGTGGGTCTCGTAAGAGTTGAGAGAGTGTTAATGACACAGAAGATGGACTGTAGCGTCTTCCTGATAATAACTAAAAATAATAAGAAACTGTGGTTACAAACATACCTGCAAGCGTGGCAGCGATCTGTTTCTGTCTTGTTATCTTTTGTTCAGCATTGAACTTTAAGCCGAATTCAATAAAGGATGTTATTTGATATTTTCGTCGATTGTGTGCCGTTATAAATGATTACATTTTAATTTTATACTATCAATACGAATATACTATCAAAACGTGCGTGGTCTGAGAACGAAAACATCTGACGTATTAAAAACATTTTGGTAAATAATTACGACGTTATAGTGTTTACGGAGACTTGGTTAAATCTGGATGTTGCTAGCAGTGAAATTTTCGATTCTAGATATAAGGTTTATCGTAGGGACCGTGTATGTTCCAAATCCACTAAAATGGACGGCGGAGGAGTATTAATAGCTGTATTGCGAAACATTCCATCGGCTCGTTTTGAGTAATGGGAAAGTAACTGTGAAGATTTATGGGTATCGGTACAAATAAAAATTGGCAATATTACCTCGGATATTGCCATTTGCGCGGTATATTTACCTCCACCAGTTAAATCAGATACTTTGACATATTTCCTTGACAAAGTTGATAACGTTACGAACCAACCCAATAACGTTCTAATTATGGGCGATTTTAATCTAGGATTCGTTAACTGGAGTAGAGATCATGATCATATTACTCAAATGGTTCCATCTAGTTATAATAGTACTCTCGGATGCGGTCTTGTTGATGTCTCTTAACAACTTTAGTCAATTTAACAACATACCAAACAGTGACGGAAGATACTTAGATCTCATTATGAGCAACTTTCCCGGTGTTGATGTCTCGGAGCCTCTAGAACTCTTGAGTAGGCTGGAATATAAACATCCTAATCTTTTAGTAACGTTGCAAAAAACTAATTTTGTTTATCTCCAGCCTAAGAAACGAACTGACAGCAATTTCTATAAGGTAGATTACGAGGAAATTGCCTCGGACCTGGAGTGTATAGATTGGGTGGAGAGGTTTTCGAGCTGTAGCAACATCAATGAAATGGTTTCAAAATTCTATGATGAACTAAGATTAATTATTGATAGATCTGTCCCCAAGCGCCGTCCTTCCAAGAGTAAATACCCCAAATGGTTTAGCAGCACCCTAATTAAACATTTATCTGAGAAAAATAAGCTAAGCAACAGATATCGGAAATATGGTAATCCACGTGACAAACATGAACATGACCTCTTATGTAGCCGCTGTCACAAGCTTATTGACGTGTGCTATAGTGACTATAAGACAAATATTGAGAATGGAATATCGCGTAACGTCAAATCTTTTTTGGCAATACATAAAAGACAAACGTAGCAACCAGTCAACTCTTCCCTCAAAAATGCAATTAAACGATTCCATTGCAGAATCTGGTTCTGAAGTAGCCACTCTTTTTTGGTAGACATTTTGCTTCCACGTTCAGTTCAAATTTTTTAAAAACAAATCACAACTTCGGGGATTGATGTTGCTACAGCTCGAAAACCTCTCCACCCAATCTATACACTCCAAGTCCGAGGCAATTTCCTCGTAATCTGCCTTATAGAAATTGTGGTCAGTTCGTTTCTTAGGCTGGAGATAAACAAAATTAGTTTTTTGCAACGTTACTAAAAGATTAAGATGTTTATATTCCAGCCTACTCAAGAGTTCTAGAGGCTCCGAGACATCAACACCGGGATAGTTGCTCATAATGAGATCTAAGTATCTTCCGTCACTGTTTGGTATGTTGTTAAATTGACTAAAGTTGTTAAGAGACATCAACAAGACCGCATCCGAGAGTACTATTATAATTAGATGGAACCATTTGAGTAATATGATCATAATCTCTACTCCAGTTAACGAATCCTAGATTAAAATCGCCCATAATTAGAACGTTATTGGGTTGGTTCGTAACGTTATCAACTTTGTCAAGGAAATATGTCAAAGTATCTGATTTAACTGGTGGAGGTAAATATACCGCGCAAATTACAATATCCGAGGTAATATTGCCAATTTTTATTTGTACCGATACCCATAAATCTTCACAGTTACTTTCCCATTGCTCAAAACGAGCCGATGGAATGTTTCGCAATACAGCTATTAATACTCCTCCGCCGTCCATTTTAGTGGATTTGGAACATACACGGTCCCTACGATAAACCTTGTATCTAGAATCGAAAATTTCACTGCTAGCAACATCCAGATTTAACCAAGTCTCCGTAAACACTATAACGTCGTAATTATTTACCTAAATGTTTTTAATACGTCAGATGTTTTCGTTCTCAGACCACGCACGTTTTGATTGTATATTCGTATTGATAGTATAAAATTAAAATGTAATCATTTATAACGGCACACAATCGACGAAAATATCAAATAACATCCTTTATTGAATTCGGCTTAAAGTCCAATGCCGAACAAAAGATAACAAAACAGAAACAGATCGCTGCCACGCTTGCAGGCAGGTTTGTAACCACAGTTTTTTATTATTTTTAGTTATTATCAGGAAGACGCTACAGTCCATCTTCTGTGTCATTAACACTCTCTCAACTCTTACGAGACCCACGAAATGATATAGGGTAGTGAATATTGTTACGCCATGTAGTGCAAATATTCAATTCTTTATTTTTAAATTATGATTCATAAAGAAAACTAGTATCTTCTCGGATCTCTACTTTACGCTTTAAAACGTGAGTAATTCTTTCTTTTTTATTAGCTAAATCTGTCACAGTACCCGGTTGACCGAGCTTTTCTCCGTATTTTTCGCTCGTTTTTTTTAATTCGTGTGTTTTGGAAATTATATTTAGATACAAATTACATACTGATGAAATACGAATAATATTTTTTGATCGTAGCGACATAATAGAAAAAACTGAACTGGTTATTTGAATAAAAAGTCATGAGTGCAATTAGTTTATTATAAATTATCGTGTTTTTAAAAAATACTAAAAAAAGGGCACGAAAAAATAGATTTTCTCAAAAAAAGAAAGGAACTTGAAAAAAAAAATTAAAAAAAGTCGGACGGTCGGTCTGGGCTCGAACCATGGTATTACGATTTTGTGACCGCCCAATATACCAATTAAGCTATTTGTAATCGTTAATAAACTGTCAAAATTTCCTTCTTATTCTAACGATATTGTAGCAGTTTTTTATTGCCTTAAAACACGGACAAAAAGACATTTTCTAAAAAAAATCCTAGCTAGATCGATTTATTGCCCCCAAATCTCTCTGCACACGAAATTTTATGAAAATCGTTGGAGCCGTTTCCGAGATTCCGATTTATATATATATATATGATATATACATATATACATATATATATATATATATATATATATATATATATATATATATATATATACAAGAATTGCTCGTTTAAAGGTATAGGATAAGAGATGGTTTGAAGCCATTTATCGATGGTTGAAGCCTTGGGATATAATTGCCCTTACCATAGTCACATCGGTCATCATATGAGCATCGTCTTGCCTTTTTTAAATGAACTCGTTGCGTAGCCGTCGAAGGAATCAGGATTTGGTGATTTTGCACGGACTTGTCAACGGCAAAATAAATTGTAATGAGCTAAGAGAACGTGTTAAATTGACGGTGCCTGCTCGCATACCCCGACATCCTATCAAAAAAACTTTTGCCTTGCCTTCTGTAAGGACTAACCTTGGACGCCATTCTCCTCTCGTCAGATGTTGCGCACATTACATTGAGATGAATATCGAAACATTTGACATTTTCCACGACTCGTTGATTAAATTTAAACGAAAACTGGCCGGCCCTTTGTGAAGAGGCATTTGTTCTTAGTTAAGTTTTTAGTTTTTTTTTGGTGAATTTTACTATTTTATTGTTTTAAAATTTTCATATATATATATATATATATATATATATATTATGTTGTTACTTAATATCTTCTGTCAATGTTGTGTACGCCTATAATAGGTATATGTGTAAGGAATGTACTTTATAAATGTAACTCTTATAATATGTATACATGTACTGTTGGTGTACGTACCTTTTAAATAAATAAATAAATGAATAAATAAATTTTAATTGGTTATATTTCACGGGTGTTTCATATAAATTTGGAGAAAAAACTCTATTCTTAAGGATGGAAAAATAAGGGTCTGTCTCTTTTTGGGTCAAAATGGTTAAAAAAAATAGACTTTTGATAAAATGTAAAAACCGATTTTAAAGAACAAAAAATAACTAAATAATTTGCTCATATTAATTTGCTTTACCTTGGGAGAGGCCTATGTTCAGCAGTGGACTTGTGAAGGGCTGTAGTGTAAGTGTGTGTGTGGGTGTGTGTGTGTGGGTGTGTGTGTGAATTTGCTTTAAAAGTCGAGACTTTAATACTTAGTCATTCACTTTGTCTTAGCATCTACTTCTGAAGCTATCATGAGCAATTTATTTTATTCTTTATAGTTCTTTAAAGCGGCTTCTTTTTTATTTTAAATCTTATTTTGATAGCTTGTTATGATGATGGCAATGAAGCGAATATTGTTTCCATTAAATAATGAGAAATATTTGCATACAGTCCTTATATAACAAAGACTGTAGGCATAATTATTAGAAAAATATTTACCAAGATCTCGTGACTATGTGCCTTTAACTCCATTAATTTAATTGAAATTCTTGGAAATAATTTACATTAAACATTTTTTAATTTTACAAACTTTAATTTATTACTCGCAAGTGCGACTGCTGATCAAGGAGTTTTGGGTTCGAATCTGTTATTGGGTTTTCTATCATGAAATTCTCCTGCAATTGAAATCTCCTAATAAAGATGAAGATGTAATCCTTATTAAGATCTTAGATCATAATTTTTATATTTATTAACAATCCCCTTTTTTTTTTTTGCGGATGGAAAATCATCTAATGACCCCTCTCGCTCTGGGTGGAGCGTAAGGGAGTGTCAGACTTTTACTGACTAAAAACCATCCGTGTTCCTTCAGTGCCCTTACGTTCCGGAGCCGCGGTATCTCTTTCGAATAGCCCGCAGCCCGGCAGGCGTCGGCCCTTGCGGGCCCCATCACGCTGCTGACAGCTCTTTGAGGCGCGCGTGGAACAAAACGCGCCGTCGACACGGCCTGTCGTCGTTAGACGGACGGACGACGAGCTACCCATTGCTCGCCGTCCACAGGCCCGCGCCTACGGTGGCCGGGGGGCCACGACGTAGCCCCCGACGCCCGGGGCGTCTCCCGCGGCGGCCGGGGAGGAAAGCTGCTGCTCTTTCCTTCTCCCGCTCCGCCACCTCCTTCGCTAGCATCACTGCTTCGCAGAAGGTGGTGACGGCATCCCATTCCGTCTCGCTCCGGACCATGGCTTCGACCAGGGCCGGACGCGAGAGGTCGCCGCCGCCTATCGCCGCTACGAGGACACGGCGGTGCTCCGCCAAAGCAGGGCACACCTCCACGGTGTGTTCCACCGTGTCCTCCGGTCCATCCTCGCAGTGGGAGCACCCGGGCGTTTCCTCCCGCCCGATTCGGTGCAGGAACCTCCCGAACACACCGTGTCCGGTGAGGACCTGAGTCAGGCGGAAGGTGAGGATGCCGTGGCGTCTCTCAAGCCACTCCTCAAAGAGGGGTCTTATCGCCGCTATAGTGGCGTGCCCAGCACGGGGTTGCGCCAGTCGCTCTCTCCATGTCGCCATGAGATCGTGCCGGAAGTCTGTCCGCTGCGCGAAAACTTGCCGCGGCAGCGGGGTTTCCCCACGGCATAGTGCCTCCGCGCGCCATTCGTGCAGGCGTGCGAGGACTACCGCCTCCAGATCCCATGGCGGCAATCCGGCAAGGAGGCTCGCCGCCTCGCGGGAGATCGTGCGGTAGCCGCGAACCATTTTCACGGCGACCACCCTTTGGGGCGCGTTCAGGTGGTGGACGGCAAGCCGCGCCAAACCACGCGCCCACACCGGGGCCCCGTAAAGGGCCATGGATCGCACGATCCCCGCGTAGAGCCTCCGGCAGGAGGCGTTTGGCCCCCCCAGGTTCGGCAGGAGTCGCCTGAAGGCAGCCCCGGTCCGTTCCAGTTTGGGAGCCAAACGTCGGAAGTGCTCAACGAAGTTCCATCGGCCGTCGAGGACGAGTCCTAGGTACTTCAGCGTCGACTCGACGCCGATGGATACCCCTCCTACCATTACCGAGGATCCCGGTGGTGGCCTGTTCCGAGGACCATGGAAGTGCACGGCCTCGGACTTGTGCAGAGCTACCTCGAGACCCAGTTGCCGAATCCTCTCAACGACTATCGCAACCCCGCGTGTCATAGTTTCCGCCGCCGCCTCGTACGACCCCCCTTGTGCCAGTACCAGCGTGTCGTCAGCGTAGCAAATTACGCTGACGCCGGTAGGGAGGTCGGCGCGCAGCGCCCAGTCATAACCGATGTTCCACAGAGGTGGCCCCAGAACCGAACCCTGTGGGACACCGCACGACATCTCCCGCCGGTTCCACTCACCGTTGCGACCGGGGTAGATGACGGCCCTGTCCGTCAGATAGTCCCCGACTATACGACGGAGATAGGTCGGCACGCGGTGATACCGGAGTGCCTCCCTAATGCAGCTCCAGGGCATAGAGTTGAAGGCGTTGGCGATGTCGAGAGACACCGCCAAGACAACCCCCCTCTGGCCACTGCATCCCCCGTCGTGAGGGCTTTCACGCGCATGATGGCTTCCACCGTAGAGCGCCTCTTGCGGAAACCAAACTGGTGTTCCGCAAGATCCGGCCCCGTCCCCGCAAGGTGCTCGGCGAGGCGGTTTGCAATGACTCTTTCAAAGAGCTTGCCCACCTCGTCGAGCAGCACCACGGGCCGGTATGCGGACGGAGAGTCCGCAGGGCGCCCCGGCTTCCGAATGAGGACCAGCTTCCCCGTCTTCCAACGAAGCGGGAATTGGCCTCTCTCCAAGCATGCGCTTAGGAGCCCCTCCAGTCGGGGCCCGAGAGCCTCCGAGGCCAGGACCCAGGCTTTGCCAGGTAAGCCATCGGGTCCTGGGGCGGTATTCCTGGCCTTGAGCCTACGTAACGCCACTCTCAGGTCTACCCCGGTCCCTTCCGGGATGTCGTCGTCGTCGTCCTGGTGGTCCGCTTCCGGCACCGCAGGTGGCGGAGCCATAGGCGGGGGCGGATGTTCCCGTCGCGCAGGGAACAGAGCGCTCACCACGTCCTCCACGAGCTTGGGCCGGAGACTTTGCGTCAGCGGGGGGGCCCATGTGCGGAGTTTATCCCGCACCATCTTGTAAGGGCGCCCCCACGGATCTCTGTTGAGAGTCTCCAGCATCTCCTCACGGGCCCGATCCCGGGCCCGCAGGACAGCCTCCCGGAGGGCGTTCTTCGCCGCTCTGTATCCCTCGTACAGCTCCGCCTCAATGGCTGCCGCATTCGGTGGACGAATGCGGAGCCTGCGATGCCTGGTGTACAGGTGCCGCGCGGCGACACACGCCTCGCGCAGAGACGTCAGCTCACGCGACCACCAATACACCTGACGCCGGGCGCTTCCTGGCCGGACGCGGGGCATTGCCACGTCACATATCTCGGACATGGCCTCCTGGAACCACCCTGCCTCATCATTGACGTCGGCAGGCCTGTCCGGTGATGACACCCAGGCCTGCACGATCGAGGCTTCCAGGAGGAGCTCCCGGTCCAGCTGCTTCAGCGCCCAACGCGGACCACTCGGGGCCTGTTGGACTGGCGCGCTCGAGGGCTGGGTGGAGACATCAAACCGGATGTACCGGTGGTCGGAGTAGGTCTCCACCCCCTCCATGACACGCCAGTCAATGGCACGCGGCGACAGAGCGGGGCTAGCGAACGAGATGTCCACCACCGACTCGCCCCGCATCCGCACACACGTGGGGACAGAACCCCGATTTAGGACGACCAGGCCTGTCTCCAGAGCCCAGTCTTCCACCATCCTACCCCACACATCTGTACGACGAGAACCCCAAGCCAAGTTCTTGGCATTGAAGTCCCCGAGGACAAGTACGGGGAGGGGATAACTTCCGACGACGACTGCTCTCAGCTCTGCAAGAGAGTTGTGGAGCTCGGCGAGAGATCGGTTCGGGGGAGAAGTACACCCCCACAACGACGAACTCCCCGAACCGTGCTGCTACGCACCCCTGACCCCTCCTGACACCTTCAAGGGTCGGGGTACCGGCGGCGGCCGAAGAGATGATGGCCACTGAGCCGTTAAGGTCCGCCACCCAGTCCTCCCTAGGCCAGACAAAATACGGCTCAGCGACCACAGCGATGTTAATCGACCACTGCGCCATGCTCTGGAGCAACAGATCCTGAGCGCAGGCGCAGTGGTTGATATTCGCCTGGAGGAAGCTTAATGGGGCCGTTATAGGCATTCCATTTCAGCTTCCTCCACGGGGGCCCCTCTGCGGGCGTCGGTGTCGCGGCGGCGGCGGCGGCGACAGTGACAGCGGTGGCGGTGGCAGTTGTGGCTGCGGCGGAGGCCTCAGAGGCGGTGGCGGCTTTGGCCCCTACCCCACCCGCGGCCTTGGCCTTGGCGCTTCTTTCTGACCAAATGAGCTTCGCAGCCAGAGCGTCCGCGGTCGCGCCACTGGATTCCCCGGGGACCTCTAGAATACGGGCCCCAGTCTGGGTGACTTTGAGCCGGAGGCCCCCGGTGATCCCGAGCTCCCCGAGATCCACCGCCTCCTTCGCCTTCGCGAGCAGATCGCGGTAGGTAACGCCCTTCTTTTTCCGCGTCCGGCTGTAGTGTAATCACTACAGCTGCGGTCTTCGGGGCGCGGAGCCTAGCCGCGATCTTGCGCGCCCTGAACTGGCGCTGCCGCTCCTGCTCTTTGGCCTTTTTGGCTGCCTTCTTACCCTTCTTCTTGTTCCCGACCACCTGCCAACCGGCTGCAGCCGCGGGAGGTGTAGGGAGCTGGGGGGCAGTGACGGCGGCGGCAGCTGGCTTGCCGCTGGCGCTGGCACATTCGCCGCAGGCACTGGGGCTGGTGCAGCCACCACCTGTGCTGCCGCCTTGCCCTTTCTCGCCTTCGTCTTGCCTCCCTTTCCCGTCGCCGGCTTAGCCGGAGCCGGTTCAGCCGGTACCGGATTTGCCAGAGCCGGCTTTACAGGGGGGGAGGGGCAACTGCCGCCCCGCCCGTTGGCTGGCTAGACGGCCCCGGCCTGGATGCGGCAGCCGTGGCCGCCGCGTACGAGACCGTTGCCGGCCTCGCTGCCGTCTTGTTTGCCCCTAGGGGGGGGCGCAGGACGATGCCCTCCAGCACGGAGAACCGGTGCTGGAAGGCAGCCAGCTCCTGCCGGACCAGGTTCAGAACCTGGTTCTCCACCGGCACGGGCCGGCTTGGGCACTGCGTCTGGGGCGCCGCGCGAGAGGCAGGCTCACGTAGACTGGCCAGGTCTGCGCGGAGCTTCTCGTTCTCCTTCTGGAGAGTCTCCATGGCGGACGTCAGGCGGGCCACGTCCGCCCGCAGCTTTGCCACCTCGTCCGCATTAGGCCCGGCGCCAGCAAAGTTGGCCTCCGCAGCCGCCATGATGGAGGCGGAGGCCCCGGGAATGGCCTTAAACTTCGAGGCGGGCTTTTGCTTGTTGGCCACGACCTTGATCGCGGCCTCCACCTCCTTTACGAATCTGGCCTTACGCTCCACCTCGGAGCCGCCAGTCGCACTTGTCTCTTCGACTGATACCGTATCGCCCGGGTGGCGCCCCTCCTCGGCAAGCTTTGCCGCTCGTTCGGCCCTCTGATTGGCATTCCCCTTGCCTCTCAGCCCGCCCCGCCCGTTGGTGGGGATTTTCCGGGCCGAGACCTCGTCTTCACCGGATGATGGCCCCTGGTCGCCATCCCGCCTGGACCGCTTGCGGAAGAACTTACTGTTCTCCGCGGTCCCAGGCCCCACACGTCGGGAGCTCCTTGGGCCTCCCACGCTGCTCGATGCGGCGTCGGACTCTGTCCCCGCATCGTTCCTCCTCTCCTCTACGTTGCCGTTGCCGGCGGTTTTGATTGTTTCTTTGTTTTTTTTTCCATATTTGTACCCACGATTATGGGGGAATTAAACGTCCACCTTGGCAGAGACCCCTTTACCAAGGTAAGCAGATTTAGAGGATTTATTACTCGCCAGGGGGGTCTGCAGGTACCCTGGCGAGGACCGCACTTGCGGCTGATTTGTTCATAGAACCCCGTCAGCCATCCATCCCCTCGCGGTGCGTCGCCGCTTGGGATTCGGGGTAACTTTTTATAGAGGTTTTCTCCCTCGCGGTCCGGGCGATTAAGCCAAGACCCTCGGTCCTTATCAAAGCCGCGAGACATGATCCACGACACTTCGATACTGGGATTACGAGACCGGCGGTGACAGCAAAGGATGAATCCTTCACTGTCTGCCCGGAGGCAGGGTAAGTGCACACCGAGCCCGCCCTCGCTCCTCTGCTATGCCCTCTGCTGATCAGAGGGTCACGCAGAGGAACGCACTGTTGGTCCGGGACGGACCCCCCTATGTCAGAATAATTAGCCGCGGCAGCAACATTCCCCAAGGAATAAGAATTTATTCTCATTTCTCGAGGAAGATTACCGCCGCGCCCAGGGTGCACCGGCCCAGTTTCTGCTCTTCCCTCCAGACGTATCGAGAGGGACTCGCAACTACCAGGCACACGTGGAGGACTTCTGACTTCGCACCCCGTTAACAATCCCTACGATATGAAATCTGGAATTCACTTTTGCAAAACAGAATACTTACCGTTTCAATACCACAAATCATAAACATATTTTGTTATAGTTTCCCCATTCATAGCTGTTAGTAGTAGTATTTAAATAAAACAATTAATGTAACCTTGTTCTCAACCAGGTGGCAGAGAGCCTGACGAATACAAACAATTCCAGTGCCCCAGGAGAATACCACCTGTTTTCCAATGCGCATAAAATACCGTTGAGGTATCACGCACTTGTCTTAGCAGCGAGGCGCTTCTCTTGAGGATAATTATTTATCTACAAAATGCAGAAACAACTGTGAAATACGTTGCACTAAGTAATAAATATTTTCAAATTTACTTTCTTAATAACAAATCTAGATTTCCCATCGGTACAAAATTTTCCTCTTAAATCCTTACGAACTGAATCCGCGTACATATTTAAAAGCAATAAAACAGAATTTATCTCGACATACAAGGTGTTCAATTATTTATAGGGAGACCACGAATACAAAATTTTCATAAATTTTGTATGCCACTGCATCATGGGTTCCAAGTTGATATAGGTAGCGCAAATTAATACGTATTCAACGCTCGTTTAAAATTAATCACCTTTTATTTCTTGATCGTTTTATATCAGATTATGCTATTTGATATTATAAATTGTATAATTATATATAGAGATCTTATATATCATTTTATATCAAGGGATCTTTAGACATTTTATATCATCACTACAGATGGGAAGAAAGTTTTTCGAGCAGCCCTGTGAAGTGATGATATATATATATATATATATATATATATATATATATATATATATATATATATATATATATAATTCCTCAAATTTATTTTAAGCTTGTATTACTATCAGCCCTAATGTGTAATCTTCTTATAATATATATAAAAAAAAACACTCCCGTCACCAAATCTCCAATTATATATATATATATATATACCCTTTGCATTTAAATGAAGCGTAAATGGAAAGAAGTTGTACGCATTAAAAAAGTAGAAGCAAACCGTTTGGTTCTAATGCGTGGAATATCGACAACAAAGGAGTAAAAAACCGCCGACTGTCGGATTGTGAAAAGGAGAGGGAGGAAGTAAAGAGTGCAATTCCTGCGCACACTCATCGAAATGCATCCTATAGAATACCGAGAGACTGGCTACTCTGCGCCTGTGCCTGAGGTTGATTGATTTCATTAAAACCTTGATTTGGTTGAAACCTGACAACCAAATCAAGGTCACCAATGAGCTCTCTTCATTGAGTTCAACGCCGCCAGGTACCATTTTGCAGCATCAGCCCATATGAGACAGCAGTTCTCCATGCACGACCAGACTTGCGCTTTATATAAGGTAAAAGGCTGCCCCGACGTGAAGTACCGCTGCACCCTTGCAAGGACACCAGGTTTCCTTGCGGCTGCTTTGTCTCTGGACTCAATGAACCGCCCATACTTGAGGTTTGTAGAAATTCAACCCCTAACAACTGAAGGCGGTCAGCGTACTCCAAGGATACATTCAGTAAAGTAGGAGCCAAGGTAAGCTGCCTCATTTTAGCGGTGAAACAACACGCTTGTGTTTTGGATGCGTTGAATCTCACGAGATTGGCATCGCCCCATTCGGAGACTGGCTGTATTGTGAGATTCACACGCTCAATCAATGCTTCTCTTTTGGACTGGATTTGATCATAACTGGCCCGGGCACTTGTTTGGTATCTCTCCACAAATTTGCTATCGTCTGCATACCCATGGTACCGGGCATAAGCAGATCATTAATATAGAGCAGGAAGAGAGTTGCGGAGAGAGCGAACCCCTGTCAGTCGCCACAGGATCGGATTAGCAGCCATCGACGACGACCTGGAGAGACCATTCACTCAGAAAGTCCTTCACCCATTCAATCAGACTAGGGGATAAGCCATACGCTGGAAGCTTACCCAAAAGGCTAGCGTACTAAACTCTGTCATAGGCCTTAGACATCAAGGGAAACAGGAAGTGCTTCCCCACTGTTCCTGAGTGCCTCGCCTTATACGCTAGAAGGTCCCCAGCTGACGGATTTCGGCGAAACCCGTATTGCCGGTCACTAAGGAGGTCATTATGTTCTAGGTATACCATTAAGCGAGCGTTCAATATACGCTATAATCTTGCAGAGAATGGAGGTTACTGATACAGTTTATCAAAAGTCCACTGCTGAACATAAGCTTCCCACATAGATCGTCTCATTTTATACTTGAGAATATTTATCATAGTTGCCACGCTTGGTAGACGGAATGCGACCGCAGTTTTGAATTTTATAGCTGTTATTAGGTAGATGCTGCTGCCTTCCGATTGTGTATATTCTTACACCGCAACTACATGGTAAAGTAAAGTAAAGTTACAGCCTACATACGGTCCCACTACTGGGCACAGGCCTCCCCTCATTTCTGAGAGGGTTTTAGGGCAAGGAAGTGTCCGCCGCGCAGCCCAAATACCTGTTGGCGAAATTCACATGTCTTCGAAATATTTTTTTTATTCCTCAGACGTGCAGGTTTCCTCACGATGTTTTTCTTCACCGCCGAGCACGTGATAAATCAGCACTTAAAATTGCAATTAATAATTTTATTGGTGCCGGCTGGGATCGAACCCGGTTTGCTCGCGTGCTGTGAAATTTACAGCGAACGTTAACCATCTGAGCTACCACTGGTGTCTAATAATTTATTTTAAGTACATATGTATGTAATTATTTACCATGTAGTGGCGGTGTAAGGATATCCGCTACCCTATATCATCCCGTGGGTGTTGTAAGGGGCGACAGAAGGAAACAAATCAGTACATGGGCAGCACCGTCTTCCTAATAACGACTAAGAATAAAAATAACAATCTGCGGCTAAACTATGGCAAAAAAATTAAAAATCAGTAGTATAAAAAGTAACTAAAGAAGAGAAAACAATATTCGCCTTTTTTGGCAGTTGAACAAAAGGATTATATCCGCTGGACTAACGTAACATTATGTTGAGTCCCATCTGATTGATTATTGTTATTTAACCAGATTGCGTGATGATCTTATTTGTGTTTACTATTTATTGTAATATCTCAAACTGTAAATAACACTTTATTGATAGTCAAGTCAAAATCCGTCTTCAGGTTTTGTGTAAAGCTTGTTTTACACATTGTTAAACGGGCCTTTTCAAGAAAATATTATTTTAGCATATGTTACAATAGAATAATATACCTTATATAAAAGTAAAATAACATTAAGTAGATATAGTCCTATTCATATACTTAGTTTTGTAGAATAGAAAACTACGGAAATATTTCTTCTTGTGTTTTAAGTGAAAATTTTGCGCGGTTACCGGGCTGCTTACGAATTTTCGACCAGGTCACATGTCCTGACGTGAGTTTAACATTTTTTACCCATTACAAAAAAAAGTGTATAACACCGCTAAAGAAGTTTTCGTCTTACGAATTTTCGATCAGGTCACGTGTCCTGACACGAGTTTAAAATTTTTTTCCCATTACAAAAAAAATGTACAACGCCGCTAAAGAAGTTTTCGCTTCAATAATAATCGCGTTTCACTTTCTTCGGATTCATCACTTACCGTCAGGTAGAATAGTAGTCAAGTACTAGTTTACAAAAGTAAAAAAAAAATGTATAGAACCAGGCGAAAACATAAGAAATCATTAAATATTAAAACATACTAAAAATACATTAAGTTTCGTTAATTATAACAGAATTCGCCGAAAGCCATACTCAATTAAACAAGTTGTAATAACAAGACCTAGTGACTGAAAAGAAATATGATGTAAAATAATTTGCAATGCTAAAACAGCCAAGACAGAAAATTTGGGCATAAAAATGTACCTACCACACATCTACCACGGGGAGTGATCTGAGGAATTGTTCGGATTAAGTCCAGCTGCCAAATTTCACGTAAGCACATCGCTTCGAAATTCATCCTTACCATCTGCATGCTGGACGGTCCACCACTGTGCGTTTTACTAGGAGTTTTCTTCCTTGTACAACTTGTCTGTGGAATTGTTTACCATCGGCGATTTTACTGGTCCGATACGACTCATGGACCTTCAAGAAAAGAGCAACGCACCTGCAATTCCCCCGGTGTTGCAGTTGTTCATGGGCCGTGGTAGTCACTTACCGTCAGTTGACCCGCATGCTCGTTTGCCCCTCTTCTATAAAAAAAAAACTTAATAATCCTACTACTACTACTATAATACCTAATGAAGTTGTGAATAAATTGTAATTGGTGGACTTCGAACTTTAATTCAGCTTTGGGTTGTATACGAGAGCTGAAAAAATATAATATGGATAATAAAGCAGTGTTTTGTTAATAATATATCGAAAAAATACTATAATATTATTGAAATAACAATGGGTATAATAAAAAAAACTTTTTTGAGAATTGAAAACGTACAATACAATACTCTTTATTGTACACCAACAAAACATATATATAACAAATAATGAACAAACAATGAGGGAAAAACAAAAGGCGGTCTTATTGCTACCAGGGGCGTAGCTACCGCCGTATCAGCCGTATCAATGATACGGGTCCACAGGGCCCCCGAACGTACAGACGTTTAACATTTTAGCAAAAATTCCTAAAATGTTATCCACAATCTCACTTACACTCTTAGGCCGTACTTCCCAAGAAAAAAAAATCATATCACCAAATAGTGCTCAAATGCCTAAAAAAGAAGACCTGTCAAAAGTTGAATAATTTTCTGTAGTTTTCGATACATGTCGATAACAAAAAATTATGATAATGTACTTGAAGAAATAATTATCTTTATTGATAAACATTACATGCACAAAATTTAAAGTGGTCCTTAGGCCCTAAACTAGGATATTATACCTCTATTTCAGAGGTAAATAAATAGTTGCCTAGAAATAATAGTTCCCTAGACAGGGTGGCTAATCGGAATTCATATATATTACTTTTCTTCCGATTTTCTCAACAAATAATTACTTTGAAAACATGCTTAAAATCTGAAATTCAGAAAATTCATTCCACTAGCCTAGCAACCAGTTTTCCCGAGGTAATAATAGCATATTCTATATCCTTCCGGTTACAATTACAACAGTTGAAAGAAGTTTTCGAAATAAAAACCGATAAAAATCATCTAAGTAGGTACCTCTATGAGACAGGAAAGGCTATCAGACTTATCATTATAGCCTATAGAGGCAAATAATTTAGAAATCATGAATGTTTTCATAAAGGTCGGGGAAAAAGTTTCTTCGTATTTTGTTTGTATAAAATTGAAGAAAAATCTCTTGAGTTGTATAGTTTGTATTTGGATGGTTTTTCATATAAATACATATAGGATGTTAAGAAAAAGAAAAAGAAAGAGTAAACAACACTTTCCCGCCATTTTTAAATCGTTTTCTGTCTGCCAAAATGAGTGAATCTAACGAAGGAATTCGATACATATTGAAGTTTTATTACAAAGAAGGAAAAATGCTACGCAAGCCGCGAAAAAAAATTGTGACGTTTATGAACCTAATGCACTCTCATTAAGAGTAGCATTTGTGCTACTGATTCAAGCGTTTTCAGTCCGGGAACTCGATGCCAAAAATGCAGACCGCTGGTCGCCTTCATACGAATAAAGTCGATGCCATTTTTGAAAGTGAAGCAAGATCGGCATATTAGTTAGTAGTTACGACATAGCCGAAGAATTGAAGATTGGCCACAAAACAGTTTTGGGCCATTTGAGAAAGTGTGGCTACACAAAAACGCTCGATATTCAGGTACGTGCTCACTGAAAGAAACCTAAGGAATCATGTACGCATTTGCGATTCTCTATTGAAACGTAATAAAATTTGAACCATTTTTTCAAAGATTCATCACCGGTAATGAGAGTGCGACTACGACATGATCGTGCGACTACGATAAGGTCGTGCGAAAAAGATCGGGGTCAAAGGGTAGTCAAGTCGACAGACTGTAGCGAAACCCGGATTAACACGCAATAAGGTGTTGCTGTGTGTATGGTGAAAGTAGAAGGGCATCATTTACTATGAGCTTTTAAAGTTCTCTACTGCCAACAACTAGTAAAACTCTTGAGAAAAAACGGCCGGAATTGATCAACAGAAAAAGAGTGGTCTTTCATTATAAAACGCCAGACCACATGATCTTAAGCCACTCCTAATAAATTAAGAGAGCTTGATTGGGAAGTGTTAATGCATCCACTATATAGTCCTGACTTTGCACTATCAGATTTTCACCTGTTTCGTTCTCTTCAGATTTATTTGACTAGTGTTAGGTTAACATCAAGAGAGGACTGTCAAAACTACTTGTCGTATTTTTTATAAAAATTCAACGGGATTATGTCATCTACCTACAAGATGGCAACAAGTTGTCGAACAAAATAGCACACACACACACACACACACACACACACACACACACACACACACATATATATATATTATAATTAAGTGTAATAAAACTTTGAAAATAAAATGTGTATATAAAATACGGCTAAACTTTTTCCCGACCTATTTAAGTTCGCCGAACAACACAAAAACAGTGTATATTTGATTTGAATTGTAGGGTTAGCTTAGTTCCTAGGAGTGTTAATAGTTATTATTAACTTATAATCAATATATAATTATTTTAATTCAATGCGAGCGGTTTTGGGCCTTTCATTTGGGCCCCCCAACAAATTTTGATACAGGGCCCATCTAAGGCACGCTACGCCACTGATTGCTACATACAATCTCTTTCAGAACCAGAACCCAGAAGAGGAAATTAATAAAAATAATATTAACGGGTAGGGTGCACTAAATTAGACAAAAAAAAATACAACTTATATACTATAAAATGACAACACACTTAAGGTATATTAGTGACCATAACTAAGAGGAGGAAGATAAAGGAGTTAAAGAGAAAAATAGTGTTCCTTAATTTGTTTCTTGAAAACTGGTTACGCGGAACGATTCGTGTATTTTAATTTTATTCGAGGGTATATTGCCAAGCGTTTACCTATCCTTTGACCTAATATCCCTTCCGTACACACTGAAATTGGAAATGGGGGAGTCTAGAAGGTGACGCGATTCTTTCGACCGATGAGAAGCGCGCCCGAACGAGGTGCTTGGTGGGAAAAGCCGAGACAATAAAGGCTTGTGTGCTGCCCTCGAGCGTCCCCTTGCCACGCGCCGCTAGTCTGAACCGCACCACCTGGCAGTCGCGTCCTAGCAGTAACTGCCTCAAATAGTGTGAGATATCGTCGCGCACCGCGCTCTTCCTTCGCACCACTGGCCTGGATCGCATCTCTGGGGCTCCCCAGAAGAACGCACCTCACGTCGCATCACCGCAACGGAAGCGTCGTCTGCCGCATCAGAATCACACCCCGGTAAGTGTGTCTCCCGTAATTTTATTCCTATTTGAGCATTTTGTTTATTAGTTAACCCTAATGTTAGTTTCTCCTAATGTGCTTAAGAAGGATTCCCTCCTTAACATTGGCAAGCAATAGATTTTGGAAGAGCGAGTGCATTGTCTAAGATACCGCGTGCCACATCCACCATCTTGTTGAGGCATGAGAAGCCATCGCGTATATAGTCCACCTAGTGTCACATCTCGCACAATAGGGTCAAGGCTCAACCTGAGAATCGAACTCGGGATCCCTTAGGCCCGCTTTCGAACCATTTTCTGGTCCTTCGAGCCGGATTTGAAACTGGTGCCCTGTAGCCTCATCGAGTCGAACTGCTGAACCAATTCCTTGGACAATACACTCTAATTTAATATTGGATAGATTTATGTAGTTTTTGTTTTAGTTTAAATTTAAATTTTGGTTAGTTTATTTGCATAGGTAAATAGATACTTATTTATTTAAATAGTTAGACCCGCTTAATTTTATTTATCTTACCCGCTATTTGTAATTATACGAGTACATTCTTTGTGATTAATCTAATCTTAATTATAGTGATTCAAGATGGCAGTTAGTGGAAATGAAATTAAACTTAAAACTCTTTACGCCAAGAGGGACGTACTATTTTCACGTATACAATATATAAGTGATCACATAAAAAATATTAACGTAGATTCAGTGCGGGAAACATTTTTTGTGAAATCGAAATCGATCGATTACGAAAATATATTAGACAAAATTAATAGTTTAGAATTACAAATCGACCCAAGTATACAGTGAACTATCAATCACTTCTATCATTTGAAGATATGTTGTGTCGCATAAAAAGAACGGCAAAGCTCTTAGTCTCCAGCCCAAAGCGAAGCAAAACCAGAAATCTAGGTACGCCCACGTGAATCACTTAGATTACCCACATAGATATTCCGGTATTCAATGGAGATATTAAAAGTTGGCCGTTGTTTATTAATAGCTTTCAAAATACCGTACATAATAATCCATCGTTATCGGACGCTGAAAGATTGTATTATTTAATTAGTAAATTGAGTGGTTGGGCAAAGTCAACAATTATTCGTTAATATTCGAAACGCTTAAAAACAAATATGAAGATAAGCGAACGTTAGCCTCTTCATATTTAGACCAGATATTCGATGTTAAAGCTATATTATCCGCGAACATCACTGGCTTAGAGCAGTTTTTAAATAAATTTGTAGCATCGGTGGCTGCGCTCAAGAACCTGAAATTTAATAACCTTATGGACGTGGTGTTTCTCCACATCGCCTTATAGAAACTAGACTCGGACACAGTGCGTGCGTTTGAAATGGAGCATCCTCGCTCTGAGTTACCGTCATTCGACTCCTTAGCTTCCTTTGTATGAGATCAAATTAAAGTGATACAGCGTTCCTCGAATGTCAAACAAGAAGTTAAGAAATATATCAATCGCAGACAGATCTCATCAACTAGGACCGCTGGGTCTCTGACGTACGTATCCGCTGCGCCTGCATCGCCTCATAGGGCCTGTGTTCTATGTAAGAATAAACAACCCGACCTTCCGTACATTCACACAGCGAACGTTATGGAATAGTAAAGACGAACAACTTATGTTTAAATTGCCTAAGCGATAGACATTTAGTTGCTAAATGCAATTCTAGTTCCGTGTGTAACAAGTGCGCCAGCAGCCATCACACGTTATTACATTTCAAAGGTCGCAACATATTCGCGTCGAGCAATTCGAACAAGGAAACTAAACATACTAAAGTCGACGCTCCTAACAGTCGACTGGGTGACGTCGCCCTGTGCTCACTGTCGAATACGGGAACGCAGTCTCCTTCCTCCGTGTTGCTGGGTACAGCCCGTATCGTAGTTAGGGATTCGCGTGGAAACGAACAAAGTGTCCGTACGTTGCTAGACAGCGGATCACAGAGTAGCTTTATAACGTGACAATGTTGCCAGCGTTTGGGATTGCTAATAAATAAGATACCTTCATGTCCCGTAGTCAAAGGCATCGGAGGTACTAATAAAATTACCCAGGGCTCTATAAATTTGAAATTTTATTCTCGGCTAGATCGTAGTATTAACTTTAATATAAATGCATTAGTAGTAGATAAAGTCACCGAGCATCTGCCAACCGTTTCGGTCGACACCTCGGCAATGAATGAATTTGAGAATTAGACTCTGGCAGACGATACTTACGCCGTCCCCGGAGATATAGACATGCTCATTGGAGCATCGCTTTTCCCTCATCTTTTGTTACACAATAAGGTCAGGGGCAACCCCTCGCATACCGCGCCTTACGCACTGGAGACCGCCTTGGGCTACGTCATCGTTGGTTTCGCCCCTATCATGGATAATATTTCGGCAACCTCTTATTGTTGTATAGCTGTCGAACCGCTCGAGTCGTTAGTTCGCAAATTTTGGGAGATGAAGGAGGTGAACGTTTCACCTATAGTTATCCCAGATGATAGATTATGCGAGGAAATTTACGTCTGCACGACCGTTCGTGATTGCAACGGTCGATACAGTGTAGCGCTACACTTTAAAGGAGGTGTTTTGTCTCTCGGCGACTCGCGTCAAATGGCGGAAAAACTATTCTATTGTTTGGAGCGCAGGATACTTGACCATATTAAAAGAAGCTTATGACGGCGTCATTAATGAATATATAAGGGAGGGTTATATATCACTTGTGGCTCCAAAATTAGATAACTACGAAGACGCGCCGTCGTATTTGATACCATATCACGGTGTCATTAGGGAAGACAAACTTACGTCCAAGTTACGTGTAGTGCTCGATGCTAGTGCTAGAACTAGCACTCACCTTTCTCTTAATGATATCATCTATAGTGGGCAAAATTTACAGGGCAATTTATTTAATATAATAGCAAATTTTCGTTTGTTTAGTATAGCACTATCCGCCGATATTTGCCAAATGTTTCTTTGCATAGGGGTCTGTGAATGCGACCATCCACTTCAACGCATTTTATATCGCTTTGACCCAAAGGAACCTCTAATAGTGTTTGAATTTAATCGCGTTTCCTTTGGTTTAAAGTCGAGCCCATTTCATGCGCTACGCACGGTGAGACAGCTCGCCTCTGATGAGGGTCCTAAAGCTAAGAGGGCAATTGAGAGTGGGTTATATATGGATGATTTTGTGTACTCGATCGATAGCGTGGAGGAGGCCATCCTAACCACCGCCGAGGTTATAAAGCTCATGAAATCGGGTCAATTTGATCTCGTCAAGTGGACTAGTAATTCGCGTACGGTTTTAGATACAATCCCACTATCACACCGCCTTTCGGTGATAAAGGAATTCGACGATTCTGATACGCACAAGGTGCTCGGTTTGTGTTGGTCACCGGAGTCCGACGTGTTTATTTTAGCTTTAAGGTAAACCCGCCCGCAGAAACGTGCACAAAGCGCACAATGCTGTCGTTCGTTGCTAGATTATGGGATGTCATGGGTTTTGTAGCCCCGGTGGTGCTATACGCTAAGCTTTTGATTAAACAACTTTGGTTATGTGAATGCGATTGGGATGACCCGCCGCCTGATAGCATTGTTCGTTCGAGGCTACGTTTTAGAGAGGAACTTCCTTTACTAAGCGAAATTAAAATACCACATCATATAAACGTTGATAGAAATAGCGTCATCACTATCGTTGGGTTTGCAGACGCTAGCGAGAAGGCTTACGGGGGCGTTGTATATTTTCACGTCCAGAATAATGGTAGAAATTCGATTAGCCTCATTAGCTCTAAGTCAAGAGTCTCCCCCCGTAAGGTTGTCTCTCTCGCGCGCTTAGAGTTTTGCGCGATATTAGTCCTTGCCAAGATTATCACCGCCGTTGCCAGTGCATGTAGTGACAGAGTTCACATAGAAAGAATATTTGCCTTTTCTGACTCTACCGTAGCTTTATGTTGGGTTCATTCTTTACCCCACCATTGGGATACGTTTGTCGTGAACCGAGTGACCAAGATCCAAGAGGAGTTAGGATTGCGGAACTTTTATCACGTATCCGGTACGGAAAACCCTGCCGATTGTCTATCCCGTGGACTCACCCCGACGCAAATAATGGACCATCCGCTTTGGATCCACGGACCTTCTTGGGTTCGCTTGGAACTATCGCAGTGGCCAATAACCGATTTCGACCATTCATCAGTGTCCCAACCACCGGAAAAAAAGAGACACGCTCTGGTTGCGAACGTTTCGAGCGAGGCTTCTCCAATCATTGCTTTGGTGAACCGTTTGTCCTCTTGGTCGAAATTATTGCATAGCGTGATTTACGTTTGTCGATTCGCGAAGCTTCTACCGCGACGTTTGTATATCGTAGCGTCCGATTACAGCTATGCCGAGTTGCTAGTATTGCGTGAACTTCAACTTGCGCATTTTTCTGATGAAATTACAAGATTACAATCGAATAGAACTTGTAGTAGCGCTTTTCAACGTCTTAAGCCATTTTTACAATATGGAATCGTCAGGGTAGGTGGGCGCTTGTCTAACTCGCAGTTGAGTTTCGACCAACGGCACCCTATAGTTTTACCGCGTAAGGACCATATCATGAAGTTATTAATAGATTACCACCATAAATTGAATTCTGAAAAATTGAACGCTGGCACCGACTTGCTGATGTCAATCTTGCGTCAGAATTATTGGATTCTTTCAGCACGTAATTTAATCTGCAATCGGGTGCACAGATGTATGGCTTGCTTTCGAGTACGTCCTAAGCCGTCATTTCCGGAAATGGCGGACCTTAGGTCTTGTCGAGTAACACAATCCGTAGAGCCCTTTATGTACACCGGGTCTGACTTTGCGTGTCCGTTTAAGGTCACGCTCACTCGTGGGCGTGGTATAAGATCCACAAAAGCTTACGTTTGCATTTCCGTATGTCTGACTACTCGGGCTGTACATATAGAACTCGTTGGTGATCTAAGCACAGCGGGATTCATAGGTGCATTTAAAAGATTTCTTTCCTGCCGTGGCCCTGTAAGTAAATTGTATTAGGATAACGGTACAAACTACGTCGGCGCGAAACGTATTTTATCAGAACTACATGAGCTTTTAACTAGTTAATATTATAATTCGGAGTTCGCTCACATCCTAGCCGAGAACCGCATCAAGTGGTCTCTGAACGTCCCGGCCGCGAGCCATTTTGGGAGGAATTGGGAGACCAATATTAAGAGTCTAAAGAGTCATTTAAACCGAGTAACAGGAGATCAATAGGCAAGTAATAGGGGATCATCGAAGAAGTTTTTCCCGGTTCCGACGGGGTAACTAGGGTAGCTCGCGTTAGGACCACGACTGGGTCTTACATGCGCCCTGTTGTCCGTTTTTGTCCTTTGCTCATTCAATAGTTTGAATTAGCTTTCTAGATTAGAAATTGTGGTCGAAAATTAGGTTTAATCTTAGCGTTAGTTATTTTGAAGGGGATCCTTCAAACCGGGGGGGGATGGTTACGCGGAAACGATTCGTGTATTTTAATTTTATTCAAGAGTATATTGCCAAGCGTTGACCCATCCTTTGACCTAATATCCCTTCCGTACACACTGAAAGGGGAAAGGGGGGAGTCTAGAAGGTGACGCAATTCTTTAGACCAATGAGAAGCGCGCCCGACCGAGATGCTTGGTGGGAAAAGTCGAGACAATAAAGGCTCGCGCGCTGCCCTCAAGCGTCCTCTTGCCACGCGTCGCTAGTCTGAACCGCACCACCTGGGACAATCGCGTCCTAGAAGTAACCGTCGCACATAGTGTGAGATATCGTCGCGCACCGCGCTCTTCCTTCGCACCACTGGCCTGGATCGCATCTCTGGGGCGCTCCAGAAGAACCCACCTCACGTCGCATCACCGCAACGGAAGCGTCGTCTGCCACATCAGAATCACACCCCGGTAAGTGTGTCTCCCGTAATTTTATTCCTATTTGAGCATTTTGTTTATTAGTTAACCCGCCCCATTTTGTTTGTCCTAATGTGCTCAAGTAGAATTCCCTCCTTAACCTTGGCAACCAAAAGATTTTGGAAGAGCGAGTGCATTGTCTAAGATACCGCGTGCCACATCCGCCATCTTGTTGAGGCATGAGAAGCCATCGCGTATACAGTCTAGCTAGTGTAACATCTCGCACAATAGGGTCAAGGCTCAACCTGGTAATCGAACTCGGGATCCCTTAGGCCCGCCGCCCAACCAATAACATTTAATGATTGAGCACTTTCGTATCTCTTTGCTAAAATTAAAGAAAGTTCTGAATTTTGTTTTATTATGTTATATTACTTGTAGGCTTATTAGGATCATTTTATTCGATTTTTGATTTTTTTCAAAAGTAATTATAATAGCTCGCCAATGATGCATGCAGTGGAAATATAAAATCAACACTTAGTTTTCTGTGTCAATTATGATATACATTGGAGAAAGTTATGTGAAGCGGGAGTGTCATCAATATGTACTCACTTGATCGCATGGTTAGTAGGCAAATTAATATCGTAAAGTGGCGTGATACATATTCTCAAGGATTTCGCCTTTGGTGCGGTTTGAGGCAGGGAGGGAAACTCTTTAATCTCTGTGTAAATCAGCTGATCGAGGAGCTCACATAGGCTCCAAGTGTTTTAATTACTTGAGTTATGCTGTTGATGTGATGTCAACATTTATATTTTTTGTAACTTTGATCTTGATTCAGTAATGTAGAAATTGAACCTAAGATGAGCACTTTGCCTTTATGTGCCAACTTAAAGCATTACCTTCTGTACATGTGAGTTCTTGAAAAAATTTTCCGGTATTAGTTGGTTGCCAAAACTTCGTCCCAAGTAATTGTTTAACTGAAAAATATTTTATGTTATTATAAAACAACGAAGTCATGCCGATGATAAATTAAGAAAATATCGAAAAGAAATAAACTTTATTAACAATAAGTCAATATTCAATGATTATGTTCACGCCATAACTTGACATTTAAATTAAAATAATTTTTAATTTAAAATTCAATATTTTTCTCTAATTTTGTACAGAGAATTATAAATATACCAGGGGTCAAATGTTTGTAGAAACTGGAGCAGATAAGAGCCTATAACAATGCATAAAACCACAAGCCGTGTGCTTTGAAGAACAATTTGAAACAGGAAATGTTTTAAAATAGGTCGTGTGCTGTTGCATTTCGAGATGGGGCGTTTTTGTCAGTCTTCGGTTTACCTTTGAGAGAGTTTTAAATTTGATGAAAACACTTATGTTACTATACTGTTAGGATGAAGATGATGATAATGATGGCTTTTGTGACTAATTATAAACTACTCTTTGTATTAATACGGTAACCGTCTTATTAAAATGTAGTTTCTTATTAGTCTCAGGTTTAAACTAGAATTAGCTTTAATAAGTAAATCCGAGGGAAAATATGCCATTCGTAGTGTAAATTTACGACCATTCAAATACTGATGAAATTTTTAATACTATAAATTAAAGAAATTGCTTTTTTTTTCTATTTGTGAATATTGTGTCTCGGCCTGGTTGAGAATCCGAGAAGCGTAAGCGACGGGCCGCTCGCTGCGGTCTGGGAGGCGGTGCGCTATGATGGCGCCAATGCCAACGCTGCTCGCGTCCGTTGTCAACACTAGTGAGAGTTCAGGCGAGTAATCCATAAGAATCTCGCTGGACGACAATAAATCCTTTATTTTATTAAAAGCCGTTTGACATGATTCTGTCCAGATGAAATCCTTGCCTTTCTTTAATAATTCGTACAGTGGGAATAGAATTGTACTTAAATTTTTAATAAATTTTCCGTAATACATAACCTTACAACGAATGATTTAACCTGCGATGAATTGTTTGGTTGAGGAAACCGTTTTATTGCATCATTTTTTTGACGATGTACTTATCCCGTGTTATGAGATTATGTAACATAAATAAGTAATTGAATTGGCAAAAAATTAACATTTTTCCTTTTTATGCGTAATCCAAATTTTTGTAACCACTCAAAACCGTGTGAAGTGTCCTAATATGTTCTTTATCATCCTTTCCGATTATAATCACGTCGAACCCTAGCAAAGACAACTCCTACTTTCGGCAAGTCGGCAAACATATTTTCAAGTATACGTTGAAAAATACCTGGAGACGACGATAATCCGTATACCAAACGATTGAAATAAAATAAACCCTTACGCGTATTAATAGTGGTATATTTTCTTGATAACTCACTCAGTACTAACTGCGCGTAAGCTTGGCTCACGTCAATTTTTGTAAATTTATTCCCTCCGTTTAGCCTAACTAATAAACGGGGTGGAGAATTGTGAAATGCCGATTCGCGATGCGAGTAGGTATTTTCAAAAATGCTATCTGTTTCATAACGCTCGCTTTGCCTCCCTTCGGGCTGACAAACTCAAATATACTAGGCTGCACTAAAAGTATCGGGAATGGAATATTTCCACTGTTCCTGTCATATTAAAATCTTTTTAATTGAAAACTCCTTGGTTTTAAAAATCCAATACCATTTATTTATTTAAAAAAAGATTCTCGGTCTTGTCACAAGGTTTTGTCAAACTTGTTTAGTCGTTGAGAAAATGGAATTGACTCGAGAAAATTCAAGAGCGATGATTTATTATGACTTTCGAAGTGGTTTAACACAAAAACAGTGTGTTGACCGGATGATTTCTGCATTTGGTGATGAAGCCCCATCCAAAACCACAATTTATCGCTGGTTTGCTGAATTTCAACGTGGACTTGTCAAGCTCAGTGATGATCCCCGTCAAGGTCGTCCAAAAACTGCAGTCACCTAAGAAAACGTTAATGCTGTACGTAAGCTGATTGAGGAAGATCGACATGTGACATACCGCGATAGAGATACAAATAATCTTGCATGAACAATTAGGTATAAAAAAAGTTGTTTTCCAGATGGATACCGCATTCGCTCTGTGAAGAGCAAAAAGCGGCTCGCGTTACTTGGTGCGTCAGAACTCTCGAAAGATTCCACGCAGGATCCTCAAACGCTGTATACAACATCGCATCAGGTGATGAATCCTGGATATACGTGTACGAACCCGAAACAAAAAACCAGTCACGAGTTTGGGTGTTCGAAAATGAGTTAAAGCCAACAAAAACTGTTCCTTCACGGAGTGTTGCAAAAAAAATGATGGCCACGTTTGTCTCCAAAACCGGCCATGTTACGACTATTCCTCTTGAGGGACAAAGAACGGTTAATGTAGAATGGTAGTTTGTTAGCCACAGGTCGTTTCTGAACTCCGTAAAGAGAATTGCTAACGCCGCATCATCCTCCATCACGACAATGCGAGTTCTCACACCGCACACAGAGTTTTTAGAGCAAGAAAACATAGAATTATTAGACCATCCGCCGTACAGCCCCAACCTAAGCCCTAATGATTTCTATACTTTCCCTAAAATAAAGAATAAATTGCGTGGACAGAGATTTTCATCACCTGAAGAAGCTGTTGACGCCTACAAAACGGCCATTTTGGAGACCCCAACTTCCGAATGAAATGGTTGCTTCAATGATTGGTTCCATCGTATGGAAAAATCTGTCAAATTTCGCGGAGAATAATTCGAAAAGCAATAAATACATTTTTAAATAATAATGTTGTGTCACTTCCTTGTTTCCCGAAATTTTCAGTGCCGCCCTCGTAACATATTATAAATATATTCTCACGCACACTACAATAGCAGCAGTAAGCGACGCTCGGGCGTATTCTGTAAATCGCTTGAACGTCGGCAATTCTTTTATATACTTATATTAGAATACGAAAGTATAGTTTTTCAAATATATATATATATATATATATATATATATATATATATATATATATATATATATATATATATATATAGAACTATAGCTCAAATGAGGTAGTTCGAATCCGAATGTCTTCGAGCCGACTTTTTTTTCAAGTTCCCTTCTTTTGTGAGAAAATCTATTATTTCGAGCCCTTTTTTTTTAAAAAACACGAAAAATTAAATTAAAACTAATTGAACTCATGATTTTTACTTAAATAACCAGTTCAGCTTTTTTATTATGTTGGTAAGATCGAAAAATATTATTCATATTATGTAATTTGTACCTAAATATAATTTCCAAAAAAAAAAAAATACCGAGCAAAGCTGGGTCATCCAGGTATGCGCTGGTTTTCGGCCTTTTAGTGGAGTTGTCAACTTTAAGGTTCAATAAAAAATCATAGCCGTTATGTTGACCGAGTGCTGTTAACGTTAATTTGTAGCTTATATAATGTAGTTTTCATTTTTATAACTCATTGATGCTACAAAAGAAAGCTATTTTTTATAATAAATTTTGATGTGAAAAATATGTATAACGCTAGTTTTCGGCCCCAAATTTTAGATATCGGCCTACAAGAATTTTAATTTTCGGCCATCGGTGCTTGCGATTTTTTAACCGTAACGTTATTTACCGACCGTTTATTACCGTTTATTTACCGGGACAAACTTGTGTCTGAAGTCGAGTCTTTGCTGAACAGAGTCTCGGATTGGGGGCGACTAAATCTAGTCCAGTTTAACTCCCAGAAGATACAAGTTTGCGCGTTAACCGCTAAAAAGAACCTCTTTTCTCGTATCTTCTCAGTTTCAAGGCACTCCCCTTGTTGCCTCAGCCAGTATCGGAATCCTCGGCGTCGACATATAAAGTGACGTGCAGTTTCGTGGTCACTTTGGAAGAGAAGGCCAAATTGGCCTCTAAAAAGCTTGGCGTGCTCAGCAGAGCGGGACAGTATTTCATGCTGGCACACCGCCTGCAACTTTACAAGGCGCAGGTTCGGCTGCACGGAATACTGTTCCCATCTCTGGGCTGGGGCTCCCCAGTACCAGCTACTTCCACTTGACCGCATCCAGTGCAGAGCGGCTCGAATCGTCGACGACTGAGTGCTTTCCGATCGGCCCGATTCATTGCCGCTGCGAAGAGATGTTGCATCTCTTTGCATTTTCTTTCGCATATACCATGGGGAGTGCTCTGAGGAATTGTTCGGATTAATCCCAGCCGCCAAATTTCGTGAACGCACTACGCGGCAAACGTCCCGATACCATCCACACCATCTGGATGCTTGGCGGTCCACCACTGTATGTTTCAAAAGGAGTTTTCTTCCGCGTACAACCTCTCTGTGGAATAGTTTACCATCGACGATTTTTCCGGACCAATACGACCTGTGGACCTTCAAGAAAAGAGCTTACTCATTTCTAAAGGGCCGGCAACGCACCTGCAATTCCCCTGGTGTTGCGGTTGATCATGGGCGGTGGTAGTCACTTAACATCTTGTGAGCCGCATGCTCGTTTGCCCCCTTTTCTATAAAAATTACTATTAAAATATATTAAAAATATTTTTTCTTTTTGAGGGTGGTTTTGATATAAAATAATAATCATGATTAATCATTTTTCTTCGAATCATAATTAAATAATAAAATCTTTTAAATATAGCAATTAAATCTTCTCATTTACGAGTATTTTGTACTTCCTCATAAGTATTTTAGTTTAACAAAATCTGTTACCATCTCTAACCACTCTCATCTCTAACCAAGAGGAACCATCTGAAGAAAAAAATTTCTTATTGAATATTCTTCCTAAAACGCAATGTGAATAAAATATTTGATACGATAAGATGAAATGACCGTAAACGTAAACTAATACAGCATTCTATTTTCCGCCGCCGTATTCTTTCATACAATTTTAAGTTGGCTGAAAACTAAATAATTATTTTAGAGTCAATCCAGTTTTCGGCCACGACCGAAACGGGTATTTTTGTTTCATCACTAACTGTTAAAATTGCAGTACTTGGTGGCCGAAAACTGAAAGGCATTGTCTACACACGCTACGATTCAATATAAGTAAGAAAGTTGAGTTATAGTACGTAACCACATAAACAAAAGAGATAAAGTATTTAGGCTAAACTCAGGCTACTTTTCGGGACCAAATAATGGGACAATTTTATGTGTCACTTTTCGGCCACAAATTTATTAACTTTATCAATAAAGTATTATAATAATCAGTGTCAAATAACTATATTAGGTTATTTATACAGTAAAATATAAGCACAATATTAAGTAATTATATTAAATACAGCACGAAACTTACTTTTGAATGGAACGCGCGCCACTATTTTTTTTGCTCGATCTTTCCCGTTTTGACAGCTTCTGTGCCGGCGTCGAACTAAACTATTTATTATAAATCGCGTGTTGTGTTTACCTGATTAATTAATGCTACCAGATATAGTGCAACTATTTACAAATGAATTAAACTCTATTTCGTACGATAGTATTTATTAAAATTGTAATTAAATCAAATTTACTGTATCACCTCGTGCCAAAGGCCGAAATCTAGACCCGGCCGGCTTACCGGTGCATTGACCCTATATACATGTCTTTGACGATAAGTTACATAATTATTCAATTTGTTTGTGTTTCTTTGCAATTTTATTATGCTTATTATAGTGTGTGTAGACGTTTAGTAGGTACTAACTACATATATAAATACTGTTGCATGAATAAGTCAACTAGCGCCATCTAGTGTCAGCAACAAGAGCGAGGGGAGCTTGGCAGTAAATGACATCACAAACCTTTCGACCGACAGCGCCACCCGAAGAACTAAGTTTCTAGAAAATCTATACTCGAATTCTCGGTACCTTACGCGTGTTTGCTTGAACATTCCGGATAATTTTGCTGATTTAAATAAATAGGTGGCGCAGGATGCGATCGAGGCAGAGTGAACTCGGCGACACAAGCGAAGCTTCGGAGTGGAATTAAGTGAATTAGTGTGTTTAAATTATTAGTGTTTTAACTTTAATTGTGTAAAGTAAATTAAAGTGTTAATTTAGGTAATTTTATCGGCAATTTTTATTGTCACGAACCTCAAGCTCGTAACAATTGGTGTCAGAAGTGGGATAAAATCATGCCGATTTTACCTAAGGAGGAAACGGAGGGTGTCCGAACCCGAAGTCAACGCCAGCAGGAGACGGACCAACGAAGATTTGGTGGTGCAACGCCGCAGACGTCGGAGGGCCAGCCACCGGCTGAAGGCCCGTCGGTAGCTCCTACATCTGCAGCACCTGACTTAGGTGCTCTGATGGTGATGCTGCAGGAGCAGGCTCGCCGACAGGAGGAGCAGGCTCGCCGACAGGAGGAGCAGGCTCGCCGACAGGAGGAACAGGTCCGTCAGTTGAAAGAGCAGCTGCAGAGCGGACAGGAGGGACAGGCCCGCCGATTGGAAGAGCAGCTGCGGGGCGGACAGGAGGAACAGGCCCGCCGACAGGAGGAACAGGCCCGTCGTTTAGAAGAGCAACTCCAACGCGATAAGGAAGAGCAGATGCTCCTCATGAAGGACCTTCACGCTATCTTCGGAAAAGAGATACGGGAGGTGAAGGATAAGGTTGCTCAACATGACAACCGCCCGTCGGAGGCCGAAACCCGAATCGACCAAGTAAACAATCGGGTTGACAACGTAATGGCTGACGTGAAGAAAACGCTGGACGACCTCAAACTTGGGGATGGAACAACAGCTCCCGTAGTAGCTACAACACCTTCGCTACGTGGATTCAAAGTGCCGCCGTTCGACGGGACCTCTTCCTGGTCGTCCTACAAAATCCAGTTCGAGGCCGTCGTGGAGGCAAACGGCTGGAATAAAAGATAGGCCATGACTGCACTCACCTTAGGCTTGCGCGACCAAGCCTTAACTGTGTTGGAAGCTCTCGGTAAGAAAGTGACCTACGAGCAGCTCCTTGAGGCATTGGAGGCGAGATATGGCGACGCTCACCTGGAACACGTCTTTCGTGCGCAACTTAAAGATCGTGTGCAGCGCATCAACGAAAACCTGCAGCAGTGGGCTCTAGAAGTGGAGAAGCTGGTGCGAAAAGCATACCGGTCTGTACCTGCGCTCATTGAAGGGAACCTGGTGCAGACATTCATCGACGGCATCCGCGACCTTGAAGTCAGAGCTGCTGTGAGACTCGGGCACCACGACACGCTTAAGAACGCCTTGGCCCATGCACTGGAGGTGGAAGCCGTGCGGCAGGATCATCGTTCCCATCGCATCAGGGAGGTTGCAGCAGCTACAGTTCGCGACCGCAACAGAGGATACAGCCCTAGGTGCTATGGCTGTGGGGAAAAGGGCCATCTTCGATCCAGCTGCCCTAAGCGAACCCTAGAAAGGGAAGGTGAACGATCTCAGGAGGGTAGTGCGGCCAACAGCACCGCCCTGCAGCAGCAGGGAAACGAGTAAAAGCCAGAACTGCGGGGCGGGTGCTGGCTGATGTTAAAAGAGCCCCAAGGATCTCGATCTCACAAACCCACGATGGGAACAGCCTAATCATAAAGGGCGAGATCAACGGAATGCCGTGTAAGCTGACCATAGACACTGGAGCCTCTCGTACGGTTGTTAGTTCCCAACTTATAAGTCAGTTCCTTGGGGACTCCGCATACAACCGAGAACGCATTAATTTGGTAACAGCCACCGGTCAGCGTATACCCGTCCGTGGAGAGAAGGAGATGGAGTTGAAGCTAGGCAACGTGATCTACCTGCATAATGTCATCGTGGCTGATATAATGGACGACTGCATCCTAGGCTTAGACTTTATGAGGAATAATTGTTGCGAGATCGACGTTAAGCAAGGTGTTTTGAAATGTGGACAGGAGGAACTTTTTATGGAAGGTGCGTTACCAGGGAACGTGTACAGCATCAAGAAGATTGTTCTTCCGCCGAGATCGGAAACGATTGTTCCGGTTAGTCTTCCTCGAAACGCTGGGCAAACTCACCGTTGTGTACTTGTGGAAAGGGTAAACAATGACCTTCCATGGAAAGTAGCTCGAACCTTGGTCAGGACCACTGACAGCTCAGGAGTACGTGTGCTGAACATTTGCGACCGGGAACAGATTATAGAAAAAGGCACACTGGTTGGTACTTGTGAGGAAGTGGATTGGTTACGTCAGTGCCAATCTATATCGAGTGGGACCCCCAGCAAGGATTCAGAAACGAGAGTGACCACACTTTTGGAAGACTGTCGCAGTGTTCTGTTCCCGAACGAATTGGTCAAGGCGAAGAAGTTGTTACTCAAGTACGCCGATGTATTCTCATCAAACGATGCTGACATAGGAAAGACTGGCTTAGTTCAACACAAAATAAACACAGGAGAGGAATTGCCTATCCGTCAGCGGCCAAGAAGATTGCCGGTAGCACGTGAAAAGGAAGTGGAAACCATGATTGAAGGAATGGTGAAGGATGGTGTTATTGAACCTTCCTCTAGTCCATGGTGTTCACCAGTGGTGCTGGTGAAAAAGAAGGATGGCAGCATGCGGTTCTGTGTTGATTACCGCCGTCTGAATGACGTTACAAAGAAGGACAGCTATCCCTTGCCAAGAATTGATGACACGCTGGACATGCTTACAGGAGTAAAATGGTTTAGCACGCTGGATCTAAAAAGTGGCTACTGGCAAGTTGAAATTGACCCTAAGGACAAGGAGAAAACTGCGTTCTCGACGGGAAAGGGTCTGTGGCAATTCAAAGTAATGCCGTTTGGGTTGTGCAATGCTCCAGCAACGTTTGAAAGGCTGATGGAACTTGTACTTACCGGGCTAATTGGCGATGCCTGTCTGGTCTACTTGGATGACATCATCATCGTGGGCCGTACGTTTGAGGAACACCTTCAAAACCTGGAACGCGTGCTCATGAAGATTCAGAGTGCCAACCTCAAGTTGAGCCCGAAGAAATGTTCACTATTCCAACGGCAAGTTAACTTTTTGGGGTTTGTAGTATCGGAAGAAGGTATCCGCACAGATCCAGAGAAAATCGCCGCTGTCAAGGATTGGCCGGTTCCAAAAGACAAGACGCAGGTTAGAGCATTTTTGGGTTTGTGCTCCTATTACCGGCGATTCGTGAAGAACTTTGCAGATATAGCTAAACCTCTGCACAAGCTAACCGAGGAGAAGCGACATTTCTGCTGGGATGAAAGTTGCAATATCGCATTCCAGGAGCTCAAGGACCGTCTGTGCAAAACACCTATTTTGGGATACCCTGATGCAAGCAAAGAATTTATAGTTGACACAGACGCAAGTGATATAGGACTTGGCGGTGTGTTGTCTCAACGTAATGGTGACCAAGAGGTCGTGATAGCGTACTTCAGCAAGTCGTTGTCAAAACCGGAAAGGAACTACTGTGTCACAAGACGCGAATTGCTAGCTGTGGTAAAGTCGTTGCAGCATTTTAGCAAATATCTTCTGGGGCGAAAATTTCACTTACGAACTGACCATGCTGCACTAAAATGGCTATTGCAGTTTAAAAATCCAGAAGGACAAGTTGCGAGGTGGATTGAACTACTGCAGGAATACGATTTTGAGATCGAACATCGTAACGGGAAATCTCATGGCAACGCAGATGCATTGTCAAGAAGACCTTGTCCTGAAGATTGCAAACATTGTACTAGGCAAGAGAGTAAGGAAGTGGTATCCGTGAGGATGCTCAGGGCAGACCACCTCAGCAACGAGTGGAAGGACAGCTTACAACGTGCACAGCAGGAAGATCCGGACATCAAGCCGATCCTGGAATGGATGAAGGTCAGTGCTCCCAAGCCCAAGTGGAGCGACGTCTCAGCGATGAGTTCGACCACTAAAAGCTACTGGGCCCAGTGGGACAGCTTGCTGCTTCAGGATGGAGTTCTGTGCCGTAAATGGGAAAATGTTCGGGGAGACAGCTGTCATTTACAAATGGTTGTCCCTAAAGCTAAAGTACCGGATGTTCTACAGCTGTACCATAATGATTATTCAGGAGGCCATCTGGGAGTTAAGCGAACTCTACTGAAGATCCGAGAACGGTTTTACTGGGTCCACTGTCGAAACGATGTCGAGGACTGGTGTCGCAAATGTACAAATTGTGCGGCTGTAAAGGGACCTCAGACTCGTAGTAGAGGTGCATTGAAGTTGTACAATGTGGGCGCACCATGGGAGAGAATAGCCATTGACGTGGCGGGGCCGTTTCCGGAGAGTGAAAGCGGTAACAAGTATTTCATGGTTGTGATGGATTACTTCACTAAGTGGCCAGAAGTCTTCGCCATTCCAAATCAAGAAGCTTCAACAGTTGCAGATAAACTAGTTCATGAAGTCTTCTGTCGTTTTGGAGTACCTTTAGAGATTCACAGCGATCAAGGAAGGAATTTTGAGTCTCAAATATTCCAGGAAACTTGCCGAGTTATGGGTACTCATAAAACAAGAACGACTTCTTATCACCCGCAATCTGATGGAATGGTGGAACGATTTAATCAGACATTGGAGAGGTACCTAGCAAAAGTTGTAGACAATCGGCAACGAGATTGGGACAAGCACATACAACCGTTTTTGTTGTCATATCGAAGTTCTGTTCACGAAAGTACAGCAGTGACACCAGCTTTCGCAAACTTTGGAAGAGAATTACGGCTGCCTGCGGACCTGATCACCGGGATACCACCTGATGCCCCACGCAGTGTAACCGATTATGCAAATGACTTGCGGAACAAAATGAATGACATTTATGAGCACGTCAGACAATCGGGCCAGCAAATGTCTGAGAAAATGAAAACCCGGTACGACCGCAAAATGAACAATAAAGGGTTCAACGAAGGTTCATTAGTGTGGTTGCACAATCCAGTCCGCAGCAAAGGGAAATCTCCTAAGCTTCAAGCTAAATGGGACGGCCCGTACCGGATTGTAACCAGGATCAACGATGTGACCTACCGGATACAGAAAGGCGCAAGAGGGACTCCTAAGATCGTCCATGTGGATCGCTTGGCGCGTTATTATGGGACCGATAATGCTCGGGACGAGCATGTCTTAGGAGGGGGCAGTGTTGCATGAATAAGTCAACTAGCGCCATCTAGTGTCAGCAACAAGAGCGAGGGGAGCTTGGCAGTAAATGACATCACAAACCTTTCGACCGACAGCGCCACCCGAAGAACTAAGTTTCTAGAAAATCTATACTCGAATTCTCGGTACCTTACGCGTGTTTGCTTGAACATTCCGGATATTTTGCTAATTTAAATAAATAGGTGGCGCAGGATGCGATCGAGGCAGAGTGAACTCGGCGACACAAGCGAAGCTTCGGAGTGGAATTAAGTGAATTAGTGTGTTTAAATTATTAGTGTTTTAACTTTAATTGTGTAAAGTAAATTAAAGTGTTAATTTAGGTAATTTTATCGGCAATTTTTATTGTCACGAACCTCAAGCTCGTAACAATACGTTAAACTACATATACCTTATAGAAGAGAGCTGTTATTTTTATATGTAAGTATCTACCTATCTAAATCTGCCAAAGGCAAATGCCAGCTATTACGATGATACCATGATTACATTCATTCAAATAAAATTAATTTATACCTTTTAGAATGGAAGATATAGATTATAAACGAGTGTGACGGCCCAATATTATTATTAATAATTAAATTCAATATAAAGGTGCATCAAAAGTAGTCTTAAAAAAAAAATATATATATATATATATATAAGCAATAAAATTACATTAATAAATATAAAGTTAATATAAATATATTTCAGACATTAGACCAATAACATAGTAAATTAAAGGCAAAATATTGTCCTTCATAATAAATAAATTTATTTAAAAATTTGAAAAAATATTTAAAATAATATAATTAATAGACATACAAGTCGAAAATATTATAAAAATAAAGATAAATAACATTTATAAGTTAATTAGAAAATTTGTTAAAAACTGTCCAAGTCTTGGAAGGAGTTCATGTATAAAAGAAAATTTTCCTAAGTTATGGAAGGTGTTCATGTATAGATGTCTAGTATGGAGGAGCTGTCGGAGATACATACCTGCAGTTGTACATATATATGGGGTGGTCGGGAGCCCGACTGCCTGAAGTACTGTAGCACAATGACTAGTCCTATATTAGGGACTTATGATATTAAACTCAATGATACAAAAGCAATACTATAGAAGGTCTCCATGATGAATTTGCATTACAATAGTGAGGTCGTGGGTTGAAGTCCTATATATTAATGACTTATGAAAGTAAGGTCTATGATACAAAAGCAATACTATAGAAGGTCTCTATGATGAATATGCATTACAAAAGTAGGGTTGTGGGTTCGAACCCTTTATATGAATGACTTATGAAAGTAAGGTTTATGATACAAAAGCAATATTATAGGGGTCATGTGGGTGTGTTGTGAGAGGGCGCCATCCGTATGATAGTTGCATTGATGCTTACTGCTACTTGCGGTATTGCGTCTTGTGATGGATCTGCGGGTGTGCTGCGCCTGATTCGACGCATTCCTGTGGTTCTGGTCGATGGAGGTATACAATTAACATCTTAGTGCCGGTGGTAAGCGGGTTTGTTGTAGCAATACGGCTTTCCCGTGGACATCGCACACCCATACCGTTTGTGGGCGACGTCATAGCGCATAGCGATGCGTCGTCTATCTTTCGGATTGGGATAATGAGTGTGTTTGGTAGCACTTTTAAGTGTAACAGGCATACTCAACTTCATGTCTTAGTGCATCAGCGCTATGATACGTGGAGTTTTGTTCATAGGCGTCCTAGTAGCGTACTACTATGATACGTTGGTGATATTTTTTATATAACAACAATAAAAACTTTGTTACCAAAATCGATAGGGGTTATGTGGGTGTGTTGTGAGGGTGCGCCATCCGTATGATAGTTGCATTGATGCTTACTGCTACTTGCGGTATTGCGGTATTGCGTCTTGTGATGGATCTGCGGGTGTGCTGCGCCTGATTCGACGAACTCTTGTGGTTCTGGTCGATGGAGGTATGCTGGTGGTGATGTCTGCAGGGTTGTATGGGGGACCTTGGGATGGTGTAGGCCGACGATAGTCGTATTGATGCTTGTTGCGTTCTGCAGCATTGCGTTTCTGCGATGGTTGCTTGGTGGGACGCTATTCTCAATGGCGCTCTCGGCGTCTTGGTTTGACTCACACCTAAGTAGCTTTGCCCAAGTCGGGTCCCTTCATTACGGGGCTGCAGACTGTCTGGCCTCCATGATGTTTTATATAACAACATAATATATCTCTGTAACTTTCCCACCTTTGAATGATTGAGGGAAACTTGTTGGTGGGCGAGACAAACATGATCGAAAATGCATTTACTCAACGTCAATGACACAAACCCTTTCTGATGGCGAATTATTACTCTTATCTTATATACGGAACGGCAGATATAGCCAAAAGGCTAGTCGTAGTCGTAGTAGTAGACCGTTGTATTGGTTGGTGGAGCTTATGTGTCGACCTCATGCGGGTGGTAGCTGACGGGAGGATCTGAGGAGACTCTCAAGGCTGCGGCCGAAAGCCGCACAACATGGGACCCCATTCCCTTGAGGTGAGCGGTAGACTCATGACACGCTCTGCGGCTAGTAGCCGTGCTGATCATGAAATTGGTGGTGATGCCATACACTTACATCACGTCTGCAGGTGCGGTGGTCTGGCAGGTGGTGGCGCTCACGGAGGGTTTACGGCCAGTGTGCCTATTTGCCTAAACCATGTGACGTACATTCACTGTGGCTGGATTCGTTCGTATTCTGTATAGCGTTTACACGCATTGACATGCGCGACTTCGGTCGATGTTTGTGCTTACGCACTAACAAGGGGCCAAGCCTCTTTTACTGGTTCGTCAGTTATTTTGCTGTGGACTACGGTCCAGTTCCCGAATTAGCGTTCCCTTCGGGGGAGTGCATCAAAATGGTTGGCGCTCACCGCGCACGGCGTGTGTGGAGCCGTGTGCCTCCCCTACATTTTTTTAAATAAATGTAGGAGAGCGAAGCCCTTGTATCGGGTATTTTGTATAAATATATTTTGAGCCTTTTCCGAGCGGGAAGGGATAAATAATAATAAATTAATAATATAAACCTGATACAAGTGGAATAGGGACGTTTTATGTTCTTAACCTTTCTCGAGCCCTGCCTTCGTGAACGGGGTTCACTTAGCTTATAAGGCACTACCAACAGCTTTCAATTGCTCTAGTGAGTATTCAGTCTTCCAAAAGACACCTAAAAGAACTAAGTTACTAAACAAACACAACGTAAATAAGGGTCCTAACCAAGACGATCACGCCAAAATTTTACAAACGGCCTATTATTAATCCTTTAGAAAGATCATTTAGAAAAATCAAAACATATCTTATTTATCCTGGTCACATATTTAAAATTTTATTGAAAAGGGGTTAATATTTAATATATAATATTATTTTTATATAGAGAGGGGGCGAAGCGTTACACGAGGAAAAAAAAGTAGACCGTGTTTATCAACAACACGAACAAAAATTAAATTTTCTTCGTAAATGGAAAGGATGGGTAACGCCAACTTCTAAAATCAACAGGTATACCACATTTTAACATACTATTGCACATAGTTATCATACGTAATATTATTTATTCTGTAATCATACTTCGATCGGTAGGTGATAGACCGAAATTTATTTCGCCAAAATATAAAATTATGGAATAGCTGATGTTGATTTTTAAGACTTCATAAAAGAACGAGGTTCTATGTTCGGCTGTATGTTTTTTCTTTTATTTTATTTTTTATGTATGTTCACTGATTTCTCCATCGTGGACCGATTTTGAATACCTATTCATTTTTTCTTCGTTGATGTATGTCTCACATTTGGCCCCATATAAATGCCATAGAAATCATTTCAACCATGACATATTATGTTGTAATTGAGTTTTATTGAAGTCGGTTGTACATAATTTTCAATTTTACCACTTGTTAAGTAATAATATTAGTCCGTTAGAAAATGTTGTTCGTATTACTAATTCTAATTACTAATTTACTAATCTAAATTTTAACAATGAACCGAATTAAAGGTAAACTAGCTTTAGCCCGCGTTAGTTAGCCATAAAATATTGTTACGAGCTTGAGGTTCCTGACAATAAAACTGCCGATTGAATTACCAAAATTAACACTAATCACCGAACATCAATTAAAACTTAAAAACACTAATAATTAATCACACAGATTCACTTTATTTCGTTCCGAATCTTCGCTTGTCGGCGAGCCTGCTCCTGCAGCATCAGCATCAGATCACCTAAGTCAGGTGCTGCAGATGTAGGAGCTACTGACTGGCCTGCAGCCGGCGGCTGGCCCTCCGACGTCTGCAGCGTTGCACCACCAAATCTTCTTTGGTCCGTCTCGTGCTGGCGTTGAGTTCAGGTACGGACACCCTCCGTTTCCTCCTTAGGTAAAATCGACATGATTTTATCCCACTTCTAACACCAATTGTTACGAGCTTGAGGTTCGTGACAATAAAACTGCCGATTGAATTACCAAAATTAACACTTTAATCACCGAACACCAATTAAAACTTAAAAAAACTAATAATTAATCACACTGATTCACTTTATTTCGCTCCGAAGCTTCGCTTGTCTCGCCAAATTCAATACTGACTCGATCGCGTATTGCAGCGCCTTTAAATGCGCCTTTTTCACCGAAACATTATTTAATATTCAAGTAAATACGCGCGCCAACCGACCAGGCGCCGAAAGTTCGAGTGTAGAGCTTCTAGATAGCTTAGTTCTTCAATTAGATACTAGATGGCGCTGTTGGTTGAAAGTCAAGACTGACATTTTCTAGGAAGCCCTCCTCGCTCTCGTCCCGACACTAGGTGGCACTAGTGCCGGGTAAATGACGTCAACTTAGGCGCGCAACACTGTCCCCTCCTAAGACATGCTCGTCCCGAGCATTATCGGCCCCATAATAACGCGCCAGGCGATCCACATGGACGATCTTAGGAGTCCCTCTTGCGCCTTCCTGTAACGGCTCCCCAATGTCAAGGGCTGTCCTATCCCATGGTGCACCAACATTGTACAATTTCGATGCTCCTCTACTATGAGTCTGAGGTCCCCTTACAGCCGCACAACTTGTACATGTGCGACACCAATCCTCGACATCGTCACGATAACGGACCCAGTAAAACTGTTCTCGGATCTTCAGTAGAGTTCGTTTAACTCTGATTGACTCCTGAACAACCATTATGGTGCAGTTGTAGAACATTCGGCACTTTAGCTTTAGGGACAACCATTTGCAAACGACAGCTGTCTCCTCGACCGTTGTCCCATTTACGGCACAGAACTCCATCCTGAATCAGCAAGCCGTCCCATTGGGCCTAATAGCTTTTCGTGGTCGAACTAATCGCTGAGACGTCGCTCCACTTGTGCTTGGGAGCACTGGCCTTCATCCATTGCAGAATCAGCTTGATGTCCAGATCTTCCTGCTGTGCATGTTGTAAGCTGTCCTTCCGTTGCTGAGGTGGTCTGTCCTGAGCATCCTCACGGATACCACTTACTTACTCTCCTGCCTAGTACAATGCTTGCAATCTTCAGGGCAAGGTCTCCTTGATTTCCCGCTGCGGTGTTCAATCACAAAGTCGTATTCCTGCTGCTGGGTGGTACTGTTAGCCGCACAACCCTCTCGAGACCGATCACCTTCTCTTTTTACAGATCGCTTAGGTCAGCTGGATCGAAGATGGCCCCTTTCCCCACAGCCGTAGCACCTTGGGCTGTAATTTTTATTGTGGTCGCGAACCGTAACTGCTGCAACCTCCTTAACGTGAGGGGAACGATGATCCTGCCGCCGCCAGGCAGTGCCGTTAGCTGGACTATCCTCTCGAGATCGATCAACTTCCCTTTCTACGGTTCGCTTAAGGCAGCTGGATCGAAGACGGCCCCTTTCCCCACATCCACAGCACCTAGGGCTGTATCCATTATTGCGGTCGCGAACTGCAGCTGCTGCAACCTCCCTGACGAGATGGGAACGATGATCCTGCCGCACGGCTTCCACCTCCAGTGCATGGGTCAAGGCATCCTTAAGCGTCTCGTGGTGCCCGAGCCGCACAGCAGCTCCGACTACAAGGTCGCGGATGCCGTAGATGAATGTCTGAACCAGGTTCCCTTCAATGAGCGCAGGTATGCTTTTCGCACCAGCTTCTCCACCTTTAGAGCCCACTGCTACAGGTTTTCATTGATGCGCTGCACGCGATATTTAAGCTGCGCTAGAAAGACGTGTTCCAGGTGAGCGTCGTCATATCTCGCCTCCAATGCCTCAAGGAGCTGCTCATAAGTCACTTCCTCACCGAGAGCTTCCAGAACAGTTACGGCCTGATCGCGCAGGCCTAGTGTGAGAGCAGTCATGGCCTGACTTTTATTCCAGCAGTTCGCCTTCATAACGGCTTCAAACTGGATTTTGTAAGCTGACCAGGAAGAAGTCCCGTCGAACGGTGGCACTTTGAACCCACTTAGCGAAGGTGTAGTAGCTACTACGGGAGCTGTAGTTCATCCCCAAGTTTGAGTTCGTCCAATGATTTCTTCATGTCAGCCATCACGTTGTCAAACCGATTGTTCACTTGGTCGATTCGGGTTTCAGCTTTTGCGATTTTGGTTTCAGTTTCCGACAGGCGATTGTCATACTGAGCAACCCTATCCTTCACCTCCTTTATCTCCTTCCCAAAGGTAGCGTGAAGGTCCTTCATGAGGAGCATCTGCTCTTCCAACCGACGGGCCAGTTTCTCTTGTCCGCCCTGCAGCTGCTTAAAACTTAAAAAAAACTAATAATTAATCACACTGATTCACTTTATTTCGCTCCGAAGCTTCGCTTGTCTCGCCAAATTCAATACTGACTCGATCGCGTATTGCAGCGCCTTTTTCACCGAAACATCCAAAATATTCAAGTAAATACGCGCGCCAACCGACCAGGCGCCGAAAGTTCGAGTGTAGAGCTTCTAGAAAGCTTAGTTCTTCAATTCGATACTATATGGCGCAGTTGGTTGAAAGTCAAGATTGAAATTTTCTAGGAAGCCCTCCTCGCTCTTGTCCCCGACACTAGATGGCGCTAGTGCCGGGTACATGACGTCAACTTAGGCGCGCAACAATATATTTTTAACTATTATCATTCTATTTATTCGTCAGTGACTCTGAGCTTGACAAGGAATTACCGGACCGGAAGGAGTAATATGAAGGGACGTTGTACTCCTAATATTCGTCGAAAGGATATTAGAGGTCTAACAGCGCTACATCGGTGGAAGAAGGCATAATAAGTTTCCAAAAAAAGCGTTGAAAAACATGGCGGGCGATGGGGACTCTGGTATCATAAATGGACTATTGATTACTATGCCATACGGTTCTAACCTCATGGTTAAAAAAGTAGAATGCATAAATCATTTTTTCAGAAATTTTTGTTCCAAATTGAAGCATTAGGGGAAGAAAACTAACAACTATTAAGTTTACTTATCAGTACCTAGAAGAAAAAGAGTTGTGAGCAATGTTTTGCGTCGCTTTTATATGGTAGGGCCATGCTGCAGTTATATTAGTAGTATAGTTGTAGCACGAATGGGTCGGCTCAAACGGAGAAGGACCACGCTCTCTCAGAATACCAGCGTCAAATAGTGTAGTCAAACTGTGTTTCTTATAGTGAGAGTAGGGAACCGGAGACCCTATTTACCAGGGTTGGCAATGTTTAAAACGTTTGTTTAAAGTAAGTGTTTAAAACACTGTTTAAAACACTGGAAAAAATACATACCTGTTTAAAACACGTTTTAAAACATTTTGTTTTAAACACGTTTAAAACATATATAAAAAACGTTAAGTTTGAATTGAATCATTGTGGGTTTGGCAAGAATTGCTGTCGAAGTCGATGGGCTTGACTTTTTAGCCGCATAAACTGAACAATTTGTTAGATGTGCCCTCATTCGGGCGATTAACCTTATCAAGTCTTTCCCGCAATACTTGCACTTCACCCTGAGTGTTTTTGCACCACCCCCTGTTGTAGATGCAGGCAGTTCTGTGAAGTACTGCCAAAGCGAATCCTTTTTTCGTCCTGTAGACATTCTTTCTTTTGGAAGGGCAGGCAGGCAGACTGCAGATCCAGAGTTTTCCAGATTGATAATAAATCAAACAAATAAATACTAAACGAACGAAACTCAATCAAATTATTTATCACTCACTAGTCACTAGAGTCTCACTGATTAATCTACAATGACAATAAGAAAAATACCGCAGTACAATACAAGCGGAGCGAACTATCTTCATCCCTTTCCTATTTACTCAGAGTAGAAAAATTACCTTACTGGTTCGCTCATTGTAGTCTGCTGGGGTAATCCCCGTCAGCCGCCAGCTAGAATTGCCATCACAGTTTACAATATACCTTAAAATTATAATGTTGCCAATAAAAAGTTTTAAAAAGTACGAAAAAAAAACTAGTTAGGATTAATTATATAGATACAATAGATACTACTGACAAAAGTCACACTGGTGATTATCTTTTGATTCTTGCAGTCGACAACATTAAAAAGTGTCAAAGATTTGGTTGCCATGTGCGTAGCTTTGGCAACCAAATCAATAACGCTGCTAATATGGCAAAGATGAGAAGACAATTGACGGAATTGGAAGATAGTGAGATAGGCGATATTATCAAATATAGTTGCTCTGCTCATTTATTGAATTTATTCGCTAAAGACATTGAACAAGTGGACATTAAAAGTAAGATAAAAAAATTATAAAGTACTTCAAGTATCATCATTTTCCTGGAGTAAAGTACAGGGAAGCTGGTGGATAGGCGCTTATACTACTTCAAGATGTACGTTTGAATACATTAGCAGACTCTCTCGAGTCATATGTCAGTAATTGGCATTGTTTTGCTAAAGTATGCAGCTAACACAGCTCTGTAATAGACATAATAATCGTAAGCGACATTCAAGATGGTGAACTAAAAGAAAATGTTGAGAACTATCTTAGAAAACTTAAAAAAATATCAATTGCTCTTGATTATGTACAGAAGGAAATGTGTGTCCTAAGCGATTGTACACACATATGGAAGGGCCTACTCTCGTCGAACTGGTTGCTAGAAGAAGCCAACAAGCTGAAAGTAAGATATAACGCTGCAATGACACCTGCACATTTTGCCGCTCATATATTAGACCCCAAATATAGAGGTGAAGGACTAGATGAAGAAGAAGACACAATGGGTATGGAGTTCATAGATTTAAGCTATCTGCAGGCAATGAAAGATGTCCTCACGTACCGTGCGATGAGTTTTCCATTTAAAGACTACATGTTTAAGGAAGATCTTTTAAAAAGAACTCATGTGTCCGTGTGGTGGAGATCGCTGGGAAGTAAAATAGATCCGGGAATGATAGATCTCACAAATCAGTTATATACAGCCACTGCGTCTTCTGCCGGAATCGAAAGATTATTTTCGACTTTTGGGCTGGTGCACTCTAAATTACGAAACAGACTTCGCACCGAGAAAGCAGCAAAATTGGTTACAGTAATGAGGGTGCTCAATCCAGGCAGCAGAGGCTCATCATACGTGGACGAGGACGAGGTCGAGGAATGAACAGTTCTATCATTATCATATAAACAATATAAGTACCTAGTCAATCAATAACAAACAAAACGTAATGAATAAGATTGATTTGATAGGATCTTGATCTACCTACCTCATATGTCTATGTCAATAATTGTCACTGTCAGGTCAGACAGAGTTGATTATTTATTCATTTTTTGTTGAAGAAATAAGTACTGTTTGTTGAAACGGAGAAAAAGGCTAACTGCATATAAATTTGGAAAAATTTCAAACTGCGCCCTTACTGTATACTCATTACAAAGGAAATACGGCAATCGAATACAAAAACCAACACAAATCGGAGGCCATACGAGAATTTTCACAACTGCCAAACTAAAAGTTTCGGTGTGTGGACTGTTTATTGATTAAGATGATTATTATTTAGGGGTAAGTTCCGATGGACTTATCGGAGATGACTCTCTAATTGAAGTCAAATGTCCTATTTCTGCTTCTAATATGCCACCTGTGGAGGCCATTACTGAAAAAGATTAAATTTTGTCTGATACGAGAAGGGCAGATGATTTTAAAAAGAAGTCACGATTACTATTATCAGGTCCAGGAAAAATTACATATCACTGGTAGGCAATTTTGTTTTTTCGTAGTATGGACGCTACATGTTTTAGCGTATGAAAAAAAAATTAAGTACGATGACCACTTTGGCCAGAAAAATGCAGCCAAAACGTAACTCATTCTAATAACAAACCTGATTGACCCTCAAGTACCTAGAAATATGACAGCTCGGGAAAGAGTGTAATAAAGTAATATGTAGTAATAAAAAAAATATTTTCCGCAAGTTGTTACTTTTTTATTTATTCACCTATCTAATTAAGTGTAATTTCGAAATCTTTTTAAGTTACAGTTCTTATTCAATAAATCTCTAAAATAAAAAGACTAAATAGCTAATGAAGTTATTCACAGATATTATTTTTTCATAAGAAGTATTATTTGTGTAGGTTTTCGGTACTACTTTCTTCTCCCTAGGCTATAATAATATGTTTTTTAATTATTATTTTTTTAAGTTACCCCCTACTACACTAGGACTTTCTCCTGTATCGTGGAGGCAGTTTTTACATACATAAACAACAACATCATCAATCACAAGGACAAACATCCAGACCTGAAACAATTACTAGTAGGCCATACAAATACTTGAGCCGTACAGGATTCGAACCCGCGGTCCTCAGCGCTATACGTCATTGCTGAGCTACTGCTCCACGTAGCCGTCAAATATATTCACATATGTATATAGACAAAATCTCCGAAATCTAATAACAACAAACCACAACTACAGCAGTATGCGTATGCATGCGTATTGCCTCCCGACCTGTATCGTGCGATAGAAAAAGTTGCAAGTCTTGGAAGCAATTGCCTAAATTTCTTTATTGAAATATTGTTTTGGGCGATAACATTTTTACCCCCCTAAACCTTTACGAAATTAGATAATTTTCGTTTATGGTCGGTTATTTTCGGTTATTTTAATGGTCTCATTAGATTCACTACACCTTAGTCTAGGTCTGTACGTTTTTCTTTTTCAGTAAATCAGTTTAGTATAATTAAGAATAATACAAACGCTCGAGGAAGTTTTTAAATCAAAAATAGATATTAGATGCTAATAACTTATATTGTACGTAATTTTTTTTTAAATTAAAATGTACGGACCTAGTTTTTTGTTATATCTACAACATTTCCAAAAATTATGAAAATCAGACTATGTTTACTGGTGGGAAAACGTTATCGCTTTTTGTATGAAAATTTACAGCTTTACAATCCTCTTAAGTGTGAGCTTAATCTCCGCAAATACGAATCGTGCCGTCCGCCTTAACTACCGGTACAATTGGTGTAGCCCATTCCGAAGTATCGACTGGTGAAATAATACCTTCTCGCTACGTACTTTCTAAAGCGCGCTCAACCGGTAGCCTCATCACGAACGCGAGAGGGTGCGCGCGCATGAACACTGGCCGCGCGTCGGCTCGCACACGCAAACTGGCCGGTGCTGCGGTGAACAGTGTTGCCAATATTAAAATCTAGCTCCCGTTGTAGAGAATACTATACTCCCATCAAGTACGGTAGACAAGTGTCAATCATTCATTTCTAGTGACCGAATTATTCTAGTACATTTCGTCACACGTACTGGTTTCACATTCACACTAGATCACTTCGGGTTTCAGTACTTTGTTGAGTCTGTGAGATCCATTTGGAACCGAACATTTTCTATTTGAGATTTGTAATAGCGCCATCTACTACATGCTATAAGTAATAAAGTAATTTTATCGAACTAAAACTTATTGACTTTCAGGGATATCATAGGTTCACAGGATATGCGACTCAAACAGTAAAGAGAGAGAATGAAATAAATAGAGTAGTTGATAGTTTTCTATATATTCAACAATAGCTCATCATTTTGGTCGCCCAACAACAAAACAGTTTCCGAGCTGTATTTAAAAGAATTACGTCAAATGAAAATTCACTCTCTCAACTTTTTAAAGATAAGAATGTATTGCAATTTTTTTCGTATTTTTAAACTAAAAAAATTAATAAAATTATAATTTAATTTTTGCCATTTCCAAATTATTTTTATTTCGAAAATAAATCTAAAAAAAAAAACAAATATTTTGTTGTCCCGTTAATAAATCCGTTAGCCGTTAAACACAATTTTTTCCCGTTGCCAATTACGCTGTCCCGTCAAATCTAACGGGAAACCCGTCAAGTTGGCAACACTGGCGGTGAACGCCCTAGCCCCTCCGCAAACACATCACAATATCAGGAACTGAACGACTCCAAATTGAATGCACATTCCTCAATTTTTTTTACAATTTACATTAATTTTGCTATTGTTTAACCAACTATTGTCCACAATTTTTAACTTTTCTAACCAATGTCTTCCGATTAAAAACGTTCGAGCTCCTTTAACTATATATAAGGGTAATATACACGTAACAACATTATACTGGACCTTAACCATTATTTTTCCCAGGACTCTCACCCTCTCCCCGGTGTAATATCTAAGAACTAAATTACTAGGTTCTAATATACAATTCGAAAATTCTTTTATATAACAATCTTCACTATAATAATACATGAAACTGAGCTACCTGTGTCAATCTCCATTTGTAAAACAATGTCATTAATTAATATATTTAACAAATATGGTTTGAAACATTCTAAACTGTAATATGTATGGTTACAAAGATTATTAATTAATCGTACCTCTTCATTTTCGGCGCTGTCTTCTGCCCTTTCCGCCAACTCAATTTGTTGGAAATAGAGAATCTGCTTTGCGAACCGACCTTCTTTAAGTGACCCTGCCTATTGCAAATTCTGCACACGTAAACCCGAAATTTGCATTGTGAAACCTCATGCGGTTTACCGCATTCCGTGCACTGCTGCCCGGACACCTTCGCCGTGGGGAAGGCGCTTGGCGCCAGGTAGCCGCGTCTGCGCGGCCGATTGCCTTCCGCCTCCGCTGCTTGTGACCTTGACCTGACGTCTTGCTACCTTGGACTCGTCTCCCCTCTGCCACCAGTCGATCGTCCCTCATTATTACGTGTAGTACTTTTATAAACGGACTCGTTAATTTGACCTCTTCCATCTACGATCGCCGCATCTCTTACTGCATCTATCATAAGGACTGTGCTAATTTTAAAGCTCCCTCGAAATGTAAGCACTCTAAGGCAAAATGCCTCTGTCTAATGCTCTCCGCCCGTAGCCCGCAGACCAGCTGATCCAGTAAATTTTTATTAATTGTACTTTTGAAATCGCAAAATTTGGTCATTTTTCTTAACTCCACTACATACTCCGATATGTTTTCATCTTCATTTTACTTTCGTTGCCTAAATTTATACCTTTCCGCGAGAATACTTGACTTCGGTTGCAAATGGCTGCTCATGACCTTGATGAGTTCATTAAAGGTCAACGAAGACGGCTTTGATGGAGTGCATAAATTCAATAATAGCTCGTATGTTGGACCTCCCATTACTGTTATTAATGTCGGCACCTTCATTTCATGTTTAACATCGTTAACGAAAAAGTATTGTTAGAGTCATTCGATATATAACGACCAGTTACCGGAACTCAATCACTATTATTTATACACGTGAATAACGTTTTCGTCGCCAATTTGTAGTGCGGACCGGGGATCCGACCACCACCATATATATTATTAGGGAGCAAAATAACACACATCTGTTCAGCTAAGCGGTTTAATCCGAGAGAGCGAGCAACATAGCAATCATGTAGGTATTTGACAATTGCAGTAATGCCATAATTAAAACTAACCAATCTAAAATACACATATATTACAATAGAGAGTACGATAAACCATGATTTTAGCAATATGTTAAGTATTATTAAGATTTAAGAATACATGAATAAAAATATTCCTGAAAATCGTTACCAAGCCGTTTCCAAAGTAATTGAAATATATATTGCAGTATATAATCAAACTATGGCAAGTATCCCCCTACGAGTTAATCTTTGGGGATTTTATAAATTGTAAGCCTTTATATTAACTGCCTTCTTAGTATTGTGGTCGTCATGTAGTTCCGAGTCAGCCTAAAATTAGATTTTATGTCAAGTACTTTTTTTTTGCACAAACGAGCACACAGTCCAACATATAGTAAGTGGATGCTGTGGCCCATAAACATCTACATGTATTCTCGATTAAAAATTAAAACGCAAATGCGTTGCCACCCTTGAGGACTAACATGGAATACCTCGTTTCCAGTTACAAGGTTCTCCGGTTCTCTACATTCACCATACGAAAACAGCAGCATTGACCTGTTATTTTATGCTGGTATTCTGTGAGTACGTGGACCTTTCGCTTTCGAGCTGACCCATTCACGCTTCAACCATAAAATTGGCCCTCAAAGAACAGATTTGGTCCAGAGGACATTACATTTCATATAAAATCCCGTTGGATTAATAGTTGGTTCTCTTCTGGGAAGAAGGAGGTGTGTTCCAAACGAGTGGTGTATAAAAAACAGCAGTAAACGTTTTGTGTAATAACGAAAAAGTATTTTGTTCTACGTTAATATTGCGATATATTCCTAAGAATATGAAAGAAACAATACTTGTTTGTGAGCCATGTTAAGTAAGATCATCAATGAAATTATTATTGCAATTGTAAGAGTGGTTGCGGCGTACAAGGATCCATAACATTTTATGTCTGACATATTTATTTTATGCACGCGTACTTGAATTCCACGTATATAAATGTGAAAAGGGGTCGAATTCGACACTAACGACTTTTAGGTTGCGCCAATAAAAAAGTTGAGATCTGCGCAAGCTTCATAGCAGTTGCAAAAATAACATTATCTATAAAAATATACAACGTTCTATTTTTATAGAATAAAAGTGACAAACGAGCACGCTTTTCCACCTGATGTTAAATTAATGTTTTGGCACATAGACATCTACATCTATTCTCTATTAAGAATAAAAATTCAGTTGCATTGTCATCCCTGAAGTCTAAGATGGAATGCCTCGTATTCAGTAAAAAAGAGTCTCCGGTTCTCTACACTCACCATACGAAACACGCAAATTTAGATCTTCAAGAAGTCGATTAGAGGAGTCCCTAATAAGATGCAAATTAACAAGTGTGAAGGTAGGTAGGTTTTTTTAACGTTATGGAAGTTCGTAGCAATATTACACACTGTCAGTGCGTGGCGTGGATGCCGTGTGTATAGATTGTATAACGATATACGTTGTTAACATTAAGGCCGAATACGAAGAGAACTGGCGAAATTTAATGTATTTCTCTTCACTACAACTTTGACCTGTAGTAATTCTAAGCGTTAAAAATTTTATTGTAGGTTTGTTCGGTTCCTTCACAAGGTGACCGCAGTTTTAAAATTTTAAAATAAATGAATATACCATCAAATAAAAAAATGTTATGAAACATATTCAAAAATGGTTGTTCTTCCAAAACTCTGTGAATTTTAATTTAGGAAAAATTCTTTTACGTAAAAATGTTTGTATTGTGATTCCGAAGGTGCCTGCTGTTTTTATTTTAGATACAAAATATTATTTTTTAACATAATTCCTTTTAATTAAAAACACCTAATAATAATATCGTATATTGCCAGATAAAAGTTTGCCGTAATAAATTACCAGGCGCTTCGACGTGTGACGTAAGGTAACAACAGTCGATGTGTCTGTAGCGAAAATCGTTAATTTAGTGTTTTATACGCGTTTAAGTGACTACAAATGTAAATATGGGTAGGAAAAGAAATAAATGTTACCTAAGTGGTAAAACAAGAGAGTTTATCGCATGAACGCTGCTCGAATGTTGTATTTTGAGGTTAATACTTATATTTTTGTAAGGTAATTTTTTGTTTGAGGCTGCCTAATAGATTGCATTTTTACTCATTTACATTAGCAAAACTGATCATTTGTACTTTTCTAGTTTCAAGTGAGAAACACTAAAAATGTAAATATCAAGACCCAGTCGGAAAAGAATGTACAGAGTAGTGCAAGCACAGAGACCGCAAATAATGTCATAGTCAATGTATTGTCCGAAAGCATGGGGTAAGTACATAATTAAGAAAAACCGAAATACTTCGGATGTGAAGTGATTGACCAGTCGGAGTAGTCTTGTGAGAATTTACATACACAGTAACTATCCCCACTATGGGGCAATCACCGACTTTTTTAGTTTTTTTCTTTATTATTTATGCAATTTGCATTACGGCATCTTGTAAGACTCACAAGAACAAACATTTTCAGTTATATGAGGTTCTTTACGTACGATGCACCTATTAAGAAAAAAAAACCGTTATCAATTCAATAACTTTTCGAACAATATTTTATAACGAATAAAGTACAAAATTTATAATCTATAGGAACTAATATTATAAATAAGAAAGATTTATTTAAGAAGTAACAGCTCTCTGTGTTGTTCATTATTCTGCATACTGAGCTAGCTCAGTCAAATATAATATAATCAAAGCCCGTACGGCTTTGATTAAATTATACATGTCTATATAAACAAAGCGTACGGGCGGCGCGTGGTTTGCTGTGAAACGAGTAAGGTCATTCGCGTCGTATTCGGCCTTAACCTTTAACTACCGACCTATACGTCTCACAGACGTAATAACTTTTAATTTTGAAATATTTCTAAAATCACGCCACCTTCAGCGTCGCCCTTCCTGCTACCTTCCTCCTTGCGCGCCACAAGCTATCAGTCGATGCTGCGCCCGTGGCGAGTGCACACGTCTCTGTATAGAAGCGATCGACGTCTGACAGACGTAAGTACGGTGTTTATGTACTAAATTTCGTACGTCTCTTGGTCGTCACCTCGGTATTCATGTGTGGTAGCTTATAGTGCCTGATTGACGTCACATCGGCTTTAAAATTATGCTTTTAATTGCAGAATGCCTAAAAGGAGAAACATCACGTCTATTGAGCGGAAAAAACCTGCAAATGATTACGGTTCAGTTCCCAAGAAGCCTCCGAAACTGCGAAAACAGAATAGGCGTTAAGAAGATAAAGAGATATGTGAAAATCTCATAAAAGAGAGTAACGACAACTGTAGTGAATTTGACGACGATGTAGGCGATCCTGATTTTATTTTAGAGAGCAATCACAACACGGAATCCGAACAATCCGATGAGGATGATGTTGAGGAAGTTTACCACGGAGAAATCAACCATAATCACGACAATGAGGAACAAGAAAGAAAAGTGCGAGCTCATGGAAGTCAGGACATTACATAACAGATCGAAGAAGAGACAATGGTCATAGAGGAACAGCATAGCTCAGGAGAGGCTAGAATTGAAGAGATCCACCTCCACCACCAAAAACTTATCAGAATCGAGATTCAGGTGTTAGAAAGACATGTGCAATCTGTCCCAGTCGGTTGAAAAGTTGAACGAAGTACTGTTGCTGCAAATGCAAGAAACCAATTTGCCTTACTTGCTGCCAACAAATATACATTAACTGCAAACGTACGTAGTGAATGTACAAAATATTCGAGGGCTGTCATTATTTTTATTTTTTAACTAAGAAGTAAGATTTATGCTTTATTTTGATAATATTTTATAGAAGATAACATATTTTAAGTTTATTTGTTGTTAATTACTTAATTTAAGAGAAAAAAGAGACTGAAGTAAGTCCTTAAAATTTAGTGCCAAATAATTGCGATCTCTCGAATAAATGTTAATTTTACCTGAAAAATATCGTGTATTTTTTCTAAATTCTGTAGTTTGTTACCTTAAACATCAATCTTTTTAATGTATAAAATAGAAAAATGTAGCATGCAAATAAACATTTTATTTCAATACTTAAATTTGACGCCTCTCATTCGTCACGTCGACGTAAGTGCTACGTTTAGACCAGGTCGGCAGCTAAAGGTTAAGCAGCTTGTTTCCGTGCAGCAGGTGTGTAAGTATATCCACTACCCCTATCATCCCGTAAGAAGAGACGAAGGGAAACTTAAATAGGGCTGGGCAATAGCATTTAATTGCTAAAAGGTAAGTAACGATAAAAATTTGTTGTTGCCAAACCATTTGCCAAACTTGGCATCTATGGCAAATATCCCCGATATTCAGCAGTGATGAGCTGTAATCTTGCTACTAATTTAGGAGTTTCAACAGAAATTTTGAAAAACGGATCTACATACATACGTACATACCTACAAAAAACCAGCTAAAGGAGATGAACATGGTTCCATACAAGCTTGGGCCCTGTGTGAACAAAGTTCAAATATGTCTCATTTTGAAGATTTAAACATTTTCTAATTATGTCAGTCATATTTCTGCAGGGTCTGGGGTTTTGCTTTTATTTTGTTTTTTTATGATTTGTAGATTTTGTAGTTAAATCTTTCATTTTTGTCAAAAGTTGCTTAAATAAATTGAAATGAACACAAAAAATGCAGTTTTGTAGTTATTATTGAATAAAGTAAAATAAAACTCAAACTTTTTTTATTATGTAATTATTTTCTTCACTTATCAACAAAATATTATCCAGAAAAGCAGCCGGAGGCTGTACATTTTCTGTTATATTTCTCTCATAACCCAAGTACCATATTATTGTCATTATGTGGGCGCAACAATCTACTATCCTTTTACCGACCTTGCATTGATTTATAATAAGTTGAAGGGATTCGTTACAATCTAAGAAATACCGCCGATGGCGGGTTGTGTTAATTCCACAATTAATGCATCGGGAATCCATATTCGCTAGGCAAAATCTAGAGTCCGTAACACAAAAGTCAAGATAATCACAATGTACTTCGAAATCCGAGAGCAAAGCCAAGGGTCAAGTTAAACAAACCCACAAAGTAAAATCACGAAATCTATCCACAAACCGCAAACAAAACTACAATGGTGTCTGGAGTCTTATGGGTCAACGAACTCCGATTCCTATTGTAACGCTCCCCCCCTCTCATATGTATAATAAATATATATTATACTAAAGTATTATTAATTCCCCTTTATAATTAAACTTATATATATGTGACCAGGATAAATAAAATATGTTTTGATCTTTCTAAATGATCTTTCTAAAGGTTTAATAATAGGCCGTTTGTAATATTTTGGCGTGATCGTCTTAGTTAGGAACCTTATTTACGTTGTGTTTGTTTAGTAACTTAGTTCTAGTAGTAGACACCTTTAGGTGTCTTTTGGAAGAATGAATATTCGCTAGAGCAATTGAAAGCTGTTGGTAGTGCCTTATAAGCTAAGTTAACCCCGTTCACGAAGACAGGGCTCGAGAAAGGTTAAGAACGTAAAACGTCTTTATTCCACTTGTATCAGGTTGACATTATTAATTTATTATCATTTATCCCTTCCCGCTTGGAAAAGGCTAACAATATATTTATACAAAAATACCAGATACAAGGGCTTCGCTCTCCTACATTTATTTAAAAAAATGTAGGGGAGGCACACGGCCCCACACACGCCGTACACGGTGAGCGCCAGCCATTTTGATGCAATCCCCCCCGAAGGGAACGCTAATTCGGGAACTGGACCGTAGTCCGCAGCAAAATAACTGACGAACCAGTAAAAGAGGCTTGGCCCCTTGTTAGTGCGTAAGCACAAACATCGACCGAAGTCGCGCATGTCAATGCGTGTAAACGCCATACAGAATACGAACGAATCCAGCCACAGTGAATGTACGTCACACGGTTTAGGCAAATAGGCACACTGGCCGTAAACCCTCCGTGAGCGCCACCACCTGCCAGACCGCCGCTCCTGCAGACGTGATGTAAGTGTATGGCATCACCACCAATTGCATGATCAGCACGGCTACTAGCCGCAGAGCGTGTCGTGAGTCTACCGCTCACCTCAAGGGAATGGGGTCCCACGTTGTGCGGCTTTCGGCCGCAGCCTTGAGAGTCTCCTCAGATCCTCCCGCCAGCTACCACCCGCATGAGGTCGACACATATGCTACACCAACCAATACAACGGCAGATATAGCCAAAGGCAGTTATAAGATAAGAGTAATAATTCGCCATCAGAAAGGGTTTGTGTCACTGACGTTGAGTAAATGCATTTTCGATCATGTTTGTCTCACCCACCGACAAGTTGCCTTCAATCATTCAAAGGTGGGAAAGTCACAGAGGTATAATATTACGTAGTTATATAAAACATCGTGGAGGGCAGACGCAGCCCCGAGGGACCCGACTTGGGCAAAGCTACTTAGGCGTGAGTCAAACCAAGACGCAGAGAGCTCCATTGAGAATAGCGTCCCACCAAACAACCATCGCAAAGACGCAACGCTGCAGAACGCAACAAGCATCAATACGACTATCGTCGGGCTTACACCATCCAAAGGTCCCCCATACATGCCAGCAGACATCACCACCCGCATACCTCCATCGAGCAGAACCACAAGAGAGCGTCGAATCAGGCGCAGCACACCCGCAGATCCATCACAAGACGCAATGCCGCAAGTAGCAGTAAGCATCAATGCAACTATCATACGGATGGCGCCCCCTCACAACACACCCACATGACCCCTATCGACTTCGGTAACAAAGTTGCATTGTTGTTATATAAAAAATATCACCAACGTATCATAGTAGCACGCTACTAAGACGCCAATGAACAAAACTCCACGTATCATAGCGCTAATGCACTAAGAAATGAAGTCGAGTATGCCTGTTACACTTAAAAGTGCTACCAAACACACTCATCATCCCAATCCGAAAGATAGACGACACATCGCTATGCGCAACGACGTCGCCCACAAACGGTATGGGTGTGCGATGTCCATGGGAAAGCCGTATTGCTACAACAAACCCGCTTACCATCGGCACTTAGATGCTAATTGTATACCTCCATCGACCAGAACCATAGGAATGCGTCGAATCAGGCGCAGCACACCCGTAGATCCATCACAAGACGCAATACCGCAAGTAGCAGTAAGCATCAATGCAACTATCATACGGTTGGCGCCCCCTCGCAACACACCCACATGATCCCTATCGACTTTGGTAACAAAGTTTGTATTGTTGTTACATAAAAAATATCATCAACATATCATAGTAGCACGCTACTAAGACGCCAATGAACAAAACTCCATGTATCATAGCGCTAATGCACTAAGACATGAAGTTGAGTATGACTGTTACACTTAAAAGTGCTACCAAACACACTCATCATCCCAATCCGAAAGATAGACGACACATCGCTATGCGCAACGACGTCGCCCACAAACGGTATGGGTGTGCGATGTCCACGGGAAAGCCGTATTGCTACAACAAACCCGCTTACCACCGGCACTAAGATGTTAATTGTATACCTCCATCGACCAGAACCACAGGAATGCGTCGAATCAGGCGCAGCACACCCGCAGATCCATTACATACAAGACGCAATGCCACAAGTAGTAGTAAGCATTAATGCAACTATCATACGGATGGCGCCCCCTCACAACACACCCACATGACTCCTATCGATTTTGGCAACAAAGTTTTTATTGTTGTTATATAAAAAAATATCACCAACGTATCATAGTAGCACGCTACTAAGACGCCAGTGAACAAAACTCCACGTATCATAGCGCTAATGCACTAAGAAATGAAGTTGAGTATGCCTGTTACACTTAAAAGTGCTACCAAACACACTCATCATCCCAATCCGAAATATACCGCATCGCTATGCGCTACTACGCCGCCCACAAACGGTATGGGTGTGCGATGTCCACGGGAAAGCCGTATTGCTACAACAAACCCGCTTACCACCGGCACTAAGATGATATGTCTAGGACACATCGGTTAGCGAGTCCAAGTTTACCTCGGACCAATTGCTCGTGAAGCAGCACACACGCCACCATAATATTCCTTTTCAAGTCCCTAATAAGAACTAGTCATTTTGCTACAGTACTAGGAGCAGTCAGTCACCCGACCACCCCATACAATGCTTATGCATCAAGGAGAGCTCCTATAATATTGCTTTTGTATCATAGACCTTACTTTCATAAGTCATGTATATATAGGATTCGAACCCACGACCCTACTATTGTAATGCATATTAATCATAGAGACCTTCTATAGTATTGCTTTTGAATCATAGACCTTACTTTCATAAGTCATTCATATATAGGATTCGAACCCACGACCCTACTATTGTAATGCGTATTAATCATAGAGACCTTCTATAGTATTGCTTTTGAATCATAGACCTTACTTTCATAAGTCATTCATATATAGGATTCGAACCCACGACCCTACTATTGTAATGCATATTAATCATAGAGACCTTCTATAGTATTGCTTTTGGATCATGGACCTTACTTTCATAAGTCATTAATATATAGGGTTCGAACCCACGACCCTACCATTGTAATGCAAATTCATCGTGGAGACCTTCTTTAGTATTGCTTTTGTATCATTGAGTTTAATATCATAAGTCCCTAATATAGGACTAGTCATTGTGCTACAGTACTTCAGGCAGTCGGGCTCCCGACCACCCCATATATATGTACAACTGCAGGAATGTATCTCCGGCAGCTTCCTCCATACAAGACATCTATACATGAACACCTTCCACAACTTAGAAAAATTTTCTTTTATACACGAACACCTCCCATGACTCAAACAATTTTTAACAAATTTTCTAATTATCTTATAAACGTTATTTAACTTAATTTTATAATATTTTTTTGACTTGTATTTCTATTATTTATCTCATTTTAAATATATTTTTTTCAAGTTTTTAAATAAATTTATTTATTACGAAAAACAATAATTTTGCCTTTAATTTACTATGTTATTGGGATAATGTCTGAAATATATTAACTTTATGTTTATTGATTTAACTTAATTGCTTAATATATATCTTTTAAGACTATTTTTGACGCACCTTTATATTGAATTTAATTATTAATAATAATATTGGGCCGTCACACTATGTATACCAGGTCCCGCAAAATACACAGAGACATTCCTCGCTCTCGATTTCTGGCCTTCTCGGCTAGTGTATCATCGATACAGGAACACACCAGAGACGAAAATTCCTTGAATAGTGCTATGTTTATGTTTTATATTATGTATATATTTTAGGTTATAAAAGTAAGTTCATTATTATTATTTTTCCAGAAATCTTTCAATAGGTATATACATGGAGTATAGAGGTAAGGGGGACAATCTCCCATATGAGAATAGTTGAAAATGTATCCATATGTAAGCAGTAAATAACAGTTCAAAAAGCCTCCACAACAGCGCTCGAGTAGCTACAGTAACAGGGTATGATGAATCGCCATAAATTACGTTGAGAGTGGTTTTTTAAAATAAATTTTTTAAAGCAATTAAATAATTATTGTAAAAAGAATTATGATGAAAGACTGTGCAATAAAAAATTATAAAAAAATCTTTAAAATTTATACTGTAGCTGCAGTTGTGCCACCCTTATTTAGCGCTTTCCTACGGACACTTTTTTATACAGAGTCTGTACTCCTTACTTCTACACTCCATAGATCAATAGATCAAGTCTATATACATCATGGAACGTTGAAAATAAAAAATAGCCTTCATTATGGAATTTTAGCGGGAACTTTACCGTCGGCGAATTGTTGTTTATAGCTTCATTGTTTAAATAATGGTTTGAAGTGTATTTTGATACTTAAAGGCGATGCTATTTTCTGAATTAATTGTCTGCGCATGTGAACTATTAGAGAAAATGACGATATAAACCTCAAGTAATATTGATCGCTTAGGCGCCTTATGAACTTGAGTGACTGTCGTCATCGACTATCCGCTGAGTTAGCCTGTCGTCGAAATCTCCCAAAAACTTCACAATGTGACACATCAGCATATTGGAAAGAAAAAATCTATAAATACGAAGATCCCGAATGATGTGAAGAATGGCTTAAAAGACAAGCATCCAAGCCAAAAATCTTAGTAAAAAGCCGTCATTTTCTATTGCCATAGACAAAATACAGAATATATTTATTAACTTTTTGTTTCTGCTATGGAGTGTAGAAGTAAGGAGTACAGACTGTGTATTAAAGTGCCCATAGAAGAGCGTTAAATAAGGGTGGCGCCACTATAGCTACGGGCAAAATTTTAAAGAACGTGCCGAAAAATATTAGGGGGATAGACGACTTTTTCGAGGTTATATTTACTAAATAAAATTATTTTAGATTTTAGAGCTACTAAGCAGTTTAGCAGCACACTTCAAACCGTCGACAACTGCTAAGGTCACTTTATCCCAGTAGCTACTTCAGCGCTGTTGTTTCGATTTTTTGAACTGTTATTTACTGTTTACAGATGGATACTTTTTCAATTATTATACTATGGGAGTTGGTACTCCTTACTTCTACACTCCATAGTTTTTGCTATAGTAAAGGCATTAGCTTTCGTTTTTCAGTTTAAAAAATATTTTTATAATTTTCTCGCAGAAAACAGAAATAAAAACCATTCAGTTCTTATAATTTATCGTTTTATTACCTACATATTTTTGCATAACTGTTCACTATGATGTCAAGCACCTAATTTCGTTCATCTCCTTTATTATCGCCTTTTTCGCTTCGTAGCAATTTTTGTTTAAGACAAAAATGATACAGTGGTTGAATACAGTCGCAGGTCACAAAATCGCAGTAATTATAATAAAAATTTTAATTAATTCTTCAGTTAATTAAAAAGTAGCTGTTTTAGGCCAGGACAAAGACAATGTCACCCTCAAAGGTTTGTTTTAATTAAGGCGCATATATTATTTATCGCATACGTTGTAAACGTAATATATTTTAATGATTTATTGCATGAGTGCTCCCTCTTACGAGTAAACCTAATCAGAGTAACTTAGAAAGTCCGCTATGCAAAATATATAGCGGATTTCATAAACAGTATTAACATATCAAATATCAAACTTTTTGATTTCTTATATTTACGCGAACACTACACATTGAAATAATACTAGTTTTTACGGAATTTATCGCGTATATTTAACTTTTTAAACACCCGACGTTTCGAGAGCTTTACAGCACCCATGATCACGGGGGGGGGGACTGAGATGTTTAACGTCCAGATGTCATAGTTAACCGCGGTTTCCATAGATTAAAATTTAACTTTTGTTCCGATCTACACGGTATGAACTTATGGTATCTTGAAGTCTTGCAGTTGTATGCTTGGGTTGGGATTTAATTTCATTTATTATAGGATCCCAAGCAGATGGTAGCCAGCCATCTTCTCTATTGAAATTAGGATATTTTTTGATTTCAATAGCTTCGCGAATCATCCTTGGAAGGAATCGGTGTTCTTTAGCGAGGATTTGTGGTCTATCAAATCTGATGTAGTTACGGGGGCGATCCTGTACGTGTTCACAGACTGCAGACTTCCCGGAGCGTCGATACTTCACATCAGCTATATGTACTTTAACGCGGGTTTTAATTGATCTTTTAGTTTGTCCTATGTAGGAGAGACCACATTCACAATCAAGCTTCTACACTCCTGCATCTTGCAGAGGGACGTTACACTTGACTGATGGTAAAAACTGACCAATCTTCTTCAACGGCTTGAAGTATCTTTTGATGGAAGCGCGCTTCAAGATGTAGCCAATCTTGTCAGTGACTCCTCTAACATATGGCAGTACAGCAAGTACACGCTCGGCTGTGGCCGGCTTCACTCGTTCACTGTGACATAGGCGCAGATACACCAACGAGCTAATCGACAATATATGTAGGAGTGTAAAGGGTCACATAGTCATAAGGGTCACATCATCAATTAACCATCAGAATTGTGTTCTATTTTGTTACCTTTATTTAAAGAAATAGTGTATATTAACTTACTTTACCGTACCACAGATTAATAAATAGTTTACCAAACCGTACCCATATCCGCCTGTGGGTATCGTAAGAGGCAACAAAGAGGAAATGAGCAGTAGCATCTCATGAAACACCTCTCTCGCTTCTTTCACATCCATATAGGTTCATCACACGCATATAGGTACGTTGGTTAACAGTATATTTATGGCATGTTAAATATGTCGCAAATTTGGTCGAATGTCCGTCTAAGGCTAATTAATTATCTTTTTATCTTTCCTCTTTTATTTTATACGTGTTCAAATTACCGAAGCATTATTCCCTTAATATATTGGTCATAATAAAACCATACTTTCATCACACTTTTATCTCCCTATTATTCATTTACGTTTTTAACAAGCTTATCCAATTTCTGCGTCTAGCTGACCATTCTTAAAAGAAATTTATTAAAAATCCAACTTGTATAGAGCTAAAGAAATGTATTCGAAGAACAAGATTTTTTAATTAATTTTTTAAGTTAATTAGCAAATGTTAACTAATACATGTGTTTATACATAGCGTCACACATGTGATCCCCGAGGGTATACTCAGACTTCAAAGAGCAGCGAGTTACTTGGAGCACGCTTAGCTAAAAATATGGGATGATATAGATATAAAAAAAAAAACGCAAATCGCACATAGACGTGGTACCTACAGGTCTCTGAGCACACATTTATTTTTTTGTTCCTGATTATATTAAACTCGTAATCTCTATCATATTTCACTTACACTTCAAATGATTGCAAGGTCTTTCCTCAGTATAATAAAAAATAGAATAGACAAAATATTATTTTTTTATGTAATTTCAGCGTATTTTTTCTTTTCTAAGGATAAACGAAACATTTGTAATATTATCTAGTCAGTAGTAATCTATTTACTCGCGTTAGACTAATTTTCTCCGACAACTACAAATTGGGCCACGCGTGACAGAAACAAATGTTATAGAAAAAATAAGGGAATACTATATTTGTTCGAACTTTGTTTTGAAATACCTACGGTCGTTTAAGAATAATGCGGTTTTTTATAATTTGAAGAGACAAAGGAGCACATATTATATCTGATAATAAATAGGTAAGAATCAAGCAGCAGAGTCGTTGTCACCCCTGAGGATAAGAGGGAATGTCTCGTTTCCAGTAAAAAAGGTATCCGGTTCTCTACACTCACCGTACAAAAACAGCAACTTAAAGCTGCTATTTTACAGTGGTTTTATGTGAGAGCATTGTCCTACCCCGGCGGAGCTGTCCTTCCTTACCTACATTTCTTCTGAAGATAATAAATAACTAGTTAATTACAGGCTAAGATTCATTCCATCTTAGTCCTCAGAGATGACGATGCATCTGTAGCTTTCATTGTTTGAAGTTGGTTGGTTGTTGTGTCCTTGAGCTGAAGTCATGCATCAGGATCAGCTACCTACTAGTTTTGCAATAACAGCAACGGTCGTCCCTATTAATCAAAAAAATAATGTCATTGACTTCGATACCATATTTAAGTTTAGAGGCTTTTTTGCTTTTATAAATAAGGCAATAGGTTTTTGTTTGCAAATGAACCCACGGCTTTTGAATATTTAATAGTAACGAACTGAAATTTATGACCGACCGCAAACGTTCTGTTTCTTCGTTGTTCAAAAGATAAGTTTTTTATTTAATTTTCAACAAACTTAACATAATTTAGTAGAAAATTCTGATTACGTATGAATTTTGATTCTTTATTGAAGATACACTTACAATCATGTGAACTGTGTACTCGTTTGTCACATTTTTGTATACAAAACAATGAACAAATAACAAAAATAACTGTTCACGTTCCCTTTTTGGATGGAGAGAGGGAGAATATGTGTCTCTCTGTAAAATCGAAATAATTCTTTTGTTACAACAGATAGAGAGAGAAATGTCTAGAGTGATATAAGCTTTATTATAATTGGATATATTAAAAAGAAAGTAAAATTAATAAAATATACTTTAAGAAAATTTAATTTTCATTAGTTAAGATTATCTCGAATCTAAATAACAAAAACGACAATTGTCTAATGGCAGGGCGCGGACCGCAAACTCAAAAGTTCGTGGGTTCGAATCCGCCATTTGACTACTGTCGTGAACCACTTCCCAACACAAGCGTTTCAAACTTTCCAGGAGTGGTTAAAAGGTATAAAAGTAATGTTAATTAATAGGATTACTAATATTTAAAAAAGAATACAAAAAAGCAGAAAGAATAGAAACACATTTATAGGGCACGTTGCTAGTTAATTATATTTTGTAGAAGTGCATTTGATTCTCATTTTTTTTAATATAAAAACACAATCATGAGTTGTTACAAGATATAGTTAGAGCACATAATATTGGTGAGAAATTAGTTCACCTTTCTTTGGGAACCCGTGTATTCTGTCTTTCGCCAAGGCTGCTCAAGGGAATTTCTCTAAGCCATCACTTCCATTTATGCACATGGTGTACGCTTCGCTCACGCTGCAAAACATAAAGTCGAGCTTTTCGATTCCAATTCCTCCATCCAACTTGACTCTGGATGACAAGGGGGAACATACCGCCTACTGTCCTGCGTTGTAAGTGCCTCATGCCTAATTTTAGGTTCCTTACGTAAGTCACTCCTCTTATGGTACATTCACAAGTCAAATGGGCCTAACGGCCATTAAACTGAAAACGTGTCGGCACCAGTTTTTACGCATCTCCATACCCCTACATTTCAGGCGTTGTTCCGAAGTCATCAAGACAGCTTTCGTCACCTGATCCCTAAAAATGATAACTGCTCTACCATTATCATCACTATTACCATTATAGAGAGCAAGTGGATGAGTTTGTGTATTTGGGATGTGTATTTAGCAGGGATGGTAGATATGATAAGGATATAGAACGACGAGTAAATGCAGGGAATAGAGTGAATGGGGCACTAAACCAGAATGTATCAAAAAAGGCACGTATGGTAATTCATAATGCTGTGTTAGTCCCTACTTTAATGTAGTAATGGTAGTGAAAGCACCCAGCTTTGGCAGAAGAAGCACGAAAGTAGAATAAATGCTGTAGAAATGCGGTCTTTAAGGAGTATGTTCAAGATTCAACCCTGAATCTGAAAGACAGGGTGAGAAATTGCGTGATAAGAGATAAATGTGGTATGCAAGATGATGTTGTGACCAGGATTAAGAAAGGAATGCTTCGGTGGTTTGGTCACGTAGAAAGAATGGATGAGGAAAGAGTGACAAAGCAAATTTATATGGCAGATGTGAACGGCAGAGTCGGGAAGAGACGCCCTAGAAAAAAGTTTATCGACCAAATTGGCGATATTTTGAAAATGGGCCACATTAAAAGTACCCTTAACCGACGAGCATGTATGCATAGATATATGGATAAAGTAAGTAAATATATGGTAAAGGAGGCGAAAGAGGTATGTCAGGATCGTGTCAAATGGAAGTCCGTAGTCTCTGCCTACCCCTCAGGGTGACAGGCGTGAGTGTTTATGATTATGATTACCATTACAACCTATAAAAGTACACTGCTGAACAGAGGCCTTAGATTGCTTCATATGGGGATTTTGCCATAGTTCTCACGCTTGGCAAGTAGGTTGGCAACCGCAGATTATACAATTTTTTGTTGTTATCAGGAAGACTCTGCTGCCCATCCCCTGATTTGTTTCCTTTTGTCGCCTCTTACGACACCCACAGGGCGATATGAGTTTGTGGCTATTCTTACAGCACCATTACACGGCTTCAAGTGCTCTAATTGAAAACTAAACTTGATCATAATAATGCATAATATGTACAGCAAAGGAGTGGAATAAGTTGCCAGCATCTATCTTTCCATCCGATTACAGTGTGGGTGTCTGCAAGGCCAAAGTGAATAAGCGTTTGCTAAGTCAGTGCGCGTCACCATTTTAGGCTTCATCACCACTTACCATAAGTTGGGTTTGTAGGTAAGCACTACCATAGATTTAAAAAAAAACATTGCTTTTGTTACTTGGGAACAATACCTATGTACAAATTTTTGAGATTGTCTTCTACAAACGAACTTGCCTAACTTTTGTAAAAATTAGAATAACTTCTACTTGGAGTGCAGCCTCTCGCATGTCGGGGTCATTTTGGTCAATATGGCGCATCTGTCGAGCACTTCCCGAAGTACTTCCAGACTACTTCCTGCTGTTCATTAAAATGACTATTTTTAAGACATTGAAATAATACTAGATTTTACGGAATTTATCGCGTATATTTAACTTTTTAAATACCCGACGTTTCGAACGCTTTACAGCACTCATGGTCACGGGCGGGACTGAGATGTTCAACGTCCATATGTCATAGTTAACCGCGGTTACCATAGATTAAAATTTAACTTTTGTTCCGATCTATGCAGTATGAACTTATGGTATCTTGAAGTCTTGCAGTTGTATGCTTGGGTTGGGATTTAATTTTATTTATTATAGGATCCCAAGCAGATGGTAGCACCCAGCCATCTTCTCTATTGAAATTAGGATGTTTTTTGATTTCAATAGCCTCACGAATCATCCTTGGAAGGAATCGGTGTTCTTTAGCGAGGATTTGCGGTCTATCAAATCTGATGTAGTGACGGGGGCGATCCTGTACGTGTTCACAGACTGCAGACTTCCCGGAGCGTCGATTCTTCACATCAGCTATATGTTCTTTGACGCGGGTTTTTATTGATCTTTTAGTTTGTCCTATGTAGGAGAGACCACATTCACAATCAAGCTTGTACACTCCTGCATCTTGCAGAGGGACATTACACTTGACTGATGGTAAAAACTGACCAATCTTCTTCAGCGGCTTGAAGTATGTTTTGATGGAAGCGCGCTTCAAGATGTAGCCAATCTTGTCAGTGACTCCACTAACATATGGCAGTACAGCAGGTACACGATCGACTATGGCCGGCTTCATTCGTTCACTGTGACGTAGGCGCGGGACTCGAAGCTTGTTGTCATGCAAAACTTGTTTGACATGGTGGAGCTCTGCAGCCAGGTGTTTACAGTCACAGATCCCTCGTGCTCTCTGAAACAAAGATTTACCCACGGTAGCTAACTGTGAAGGATGGTGGTGAGAATCACCGTTTAAATATCTATCTGTATGGGTCTTTTTTCTATCTACTGAAAACTGCAGCTTCATTTTCGCTCTAACAGCCATGAGATTAGAAGTGTGATCGGAGAGTTTTTGTATTCTTCAGCCGTGATGCCGGATTCGAGGATAAGAGACTCTTTAGACCTCGGATAATCCTATAATATGCCGGCGCAACTTGTATACCTCTTCTTTCAACTTCAGTATCTTTTCGTCAGTCCCCTGGGTGCGTGTGTTATATGTTGCCAGTGTGACGGCCCAATATTATAATTAATAATTAAATTCAATATAAAGGGGCGTCAAAAATAGTCTTAAAAGATATATATTAAGCAATTAAGTTAAAATAATAAACATAAAGTTAATATATTTCAGACATTATCCCAATAACATATAGTAAATTAAAGGCAAAATTATTGTTTTTCGTAATAAATAAATTTATTTAAAAACTTGAAAAAAAAATATTTAAAATAAGATAAATAATAGAAATACAAGTCAAAAAAATATTATAAAATTAAGTTAAATAACGTTTATAAGATAATTAGGAAATTTGTTAAAAATTGTTTAAGTCATGGGAGGTGTTCGTGTATAAAAGAAAATTTTCCTTGTGTGTTGTGGAAGGAGTTCACGTATAGATGAAAGGAAATTTCCACACACCTAATTAACATATTATTTTTTTTCATAAAAAAAGTTGTTGAAGGAGTTCATGTATTAAAGAAAATTTTCCTAAGTTATGGAAGGTGTTCACGTATAGATGTCTTGTATGGAGGAAGCTGTCGGAGGTACATACCTGCAGTTGTACATATATATGGGGTGGTCGGGAGCCCGACTGCCTGAAGTACTGTAGCACAATGACTAGTCCTATATTAGGGACTTATGATATTAAACTCAATGATACAAAAGCAATACTAAAGAAGGTCTCCATGATGAATTTGCATTACAATAGTAGGGTCGTGGGTTCGAACCCTATATATTAATGACTTATGAAAGTAAGGTCTATGATCCAAAAGCAATACTATAGAAGGTCTCTATGAATAATATGCATTACAATAGTAGGGTCGTGGGTTCGAATCCTATATATGAATGACTTATGAAAGTAAGGTCTATGATACAAAAGCAATACTATAGAAGGTCTCTATGATTAATATGCATTACAATTGTAGGGTCGTGTGTTCGAATCCTATATATGAATGACTTATGAAAGTAAGGTCTATGATACAAAAGCAATATTATAGGAGGTCTCCTTGATGCATAAGCATTGTATGGGGTGGTCGGGTGACTGACTGCTCCTAGTACTGTAGCAAAATGACTAGTCCTTATTAGGGACTTGAAAAGGAATATTATGGTGGCGTGTGTGCTGCTTCACGAGCAATTGGTCCGAGGTAAACTTGGACTCGCTAACCGATGTGTCCTAGACATATCATCTTAGTGCCGGTGGTAAGCGGGTTTGTTGTAGCAATACGGCTTTCCCGTGGACATCACACACCCATACCGTTTGTGGGCGACGTCGTTGCGCATAGCGATGTGTCGTCTATCTTTCGGATTGGGATGATGAGTGTGTTTGGTAGCACTTTTAAGTGTAACAGTCATACTCAACTTCATGTCTTAGTGCATTAGCGCTATGATACGTGGAGTTTTGTCCACTGGCGTCTTAGTAGTGTGCTGCTATGATACGTTGGTGATATTTTTTATATAACAACAATAAAAACTTTGTTACCAAAATCGATAGGGGTTATGTGGGTGTGTTGTGAGGGTGCGCCATCCGTATGATAGTTGCATTGATGCTTACTGCTACTTGCGGTATTGCGTCTTGTGATGGATCTGCGGGTGTGCTGCGCCTGATTCGACGCTCTCTTGTGGTTCTGGTCGATGGAGGTATACAATTAACATCTTAGTGCCGGTGGTAAGCGGGTTTGTTGTAGGAATACGGCTTTCCCGTGGACATCGCATACCCATACCGTTTGTGGGCGACGTCGTTGCGCATAGCGATGTGTCGACTATCTTTCGGATTGGGATGATGAGTGTGTTTGGTAGCACTTTTAAGTGTAACAGGCATACTCAACTTCATGTCTTAGTGCATTAGCGCTATGATACGTGGAGTTTTGTTCATTGGCGTCTTAGTAGCGTGCTACTATGATACGTTGGTGATATTTTTTTTATATAACGACAATACCGACTTTGTTACCAAAGTCGATAGGGATCATGTGGGTGTGTTGTGAGGGGGCGCCACCCGTATGATAGTTGCATTGATGCTTACTGCTACTTGCGGTATTGCGTCTTGTGATGGATCTGCGGGTGTGCTGCGCCTGATTCGACGCATTCTTGTGGTTCTGGTCGATGGAGGTATACAATTAACATCTTAGTGCCGGTGGTAAGCGGGTTTGTTTTAGCAATACGGCTTTCCCGTGGACATCGCACACCCATACCGTTTGTGGGCGACGTCGTTGCGCATAGCGATGTGTCGTCTATCTTTCGGATTGGGATGATGAGTGTGTTTGGTAGCACTTTTAAGTGTAACAGGCATGCTCAACTTCATGTCTTAGTGCATTAGCGCTATGATACGTGGAGTTTTGTTCATTGGCGTTTTAGTAGCGTGCTAATATGATACGTTGGTGATATTTTTTATATAACAACAATAAAAACTTTGTTACCAAAATCGATAGGAGTCATGTGGGTGTGTTGTGAGGGGGCGCCACCCGTATGATAGTTGCATTGATGCTTACTGCTATTTGCGGTATTGCGTCTTGTGATGGATCTGCGGGTGTGCTGCGCCTGATTCGACGCTCTCTTGTGGTTCTGGTCGATGGAGGTATACGGGTGGTGATGTCTGCTGGAATGTATGGGGGACCTTGGAATGGTGTAAGCCCGACGATAGTCGTATTGATGCTTGTTGCTTCTGCAGCATTGCGTCTCTGCGATGGTTGTTTGGTGGGACGCTATTCTCAATGGCGCTCTCTGCGTCTTGGTTTGACTCACACCTAAGTAGCTTTGCCCAAGTCGGGTCCCTTCATTGCGGGGCTGCAGACTGTCTGCCCTCCACTCTGTTTTATATAACAACATAATATTATATCTCTGTAACTTTCCCACCTTTGAATGATTGAAGGCAACTTGTTGGTGGGTGAGACAAACATGATCGAAAATGCATTTACTCAACGTCAGTGACACAAACCCTTTCTGATGGCGAATTATTACTCTTATCTTATAACTGCCTTTTGGCTATATCTGCCGTTGTATTGGTTGGTGGAGCATATGTGTCGACCTCATGCGGGTGGTAGCTGGCGGGAGGATCTGAGGAGACTCTCAAGGCTGCGGCCGAAAGCCGCACAACGTGGGACCCCATTCCCTTGAGGTGAGCGGTAGACTCATGACATGCTCTGCGGCTAGTAGCCGTGCTGATCATGCAATTGGTGGTGATGCCATACACTTACATCACGTCTGCAGGAGCGGCGGTCTGGCAGGTGGTGGCGCTCACGGAGGGTTTACGGCCAGTGTGCCTATTTGCCTAAACCGTGTGACGTACATTCACTGTGGCTGGATTCGTTCGTATTCTGTTTGGCGTTTACACGCATTGACATACGCGACTTCGGTCGATGTTTGTGCTTACGCACTAGCAAGGGGCCAAGCCTCTTTTACTGGTTCGCCAGTAATTTTGCTGTGGTAGTTTCCAGTTCCCGAATTAGCGTTCCCTACGTGGGGAGTGCATCAAAATGGTTGGCACTCACCGTGCACGGCGTGTGTGGGGCCTTGTACCTTCCCCTACATTTTTTTTTTTAATAAATGTAGGAGAGCGAAGCCCTTGTATCGGGTATTTTATATAAATATATTTTGAGCCTTTTCCGAGCGGGAAGGGATAATTAATAATGTAAACCTGATGCAAGTGGAATAGGGACGTTTTATGTTCTTAACCTTTTTTCGAGTCCTGTCTTCGTGAACGGGGTTCACTTTGCTTATAAGGTACTACCTACTGCTTTCAATTACTCTAGTGAATATTCATTCTTCCAAAAGACACCTAAAAGAACTAAGTTACTAAACAAACACAACGTAAATAAGGGTCCTAACTAAGACGATCACGCCAAAATATTACAAACGGCCTATTATTAAACCTTTAGAAAGATCATTTAGAAAGATCTAAACATAATTTATTAATCCTGGTCACATATATATAATTTTTATGGAAAAGGGGTAAATTAATTATATCTAATATATTTATTACTATGAGAGGGGGGGGGAAGCGTTACACCAGGTTTGAGTCGAGAGTTGGTAACCGAACCCCCGATCGGAGATTCTTAGCACCCCCTGCCCCGACGATACCATGGTCGCCACCGTAGCTAGGAAACCGGGGACTGAGGGCCGTTTATTTGTGTCGTTGCTCATGAGGGGATGCTTACCATAGTTGCCACGCTTGGCAACCGGGTTGGCAACCGCAATTTTTATTGTATAATTGATGTTATCAGAAAGATGGTACTGCCCATCTTCTACCTATATCCCTCTGTCTCTTCTTACGACTCTAATTTGGTTAATAATGGTGCGTCTAGGGGGTCTCTTGTCACCTATTTAACTTACACAATTTTCTCCAATTATGTAAAAGAACGTTTTATTTTCCTCCCCATGGTCCCACGTATGTAAATTCAAGGGTGATAAAATTTGAAGTCTTAGTAATTTCAACTCGGTACTTGTGTTGAGCTACCCCACATAGCCCTGTAGGTGTCATTAGAGGTGACAAAAGGAAACTGAAGCAGAAAATTACTAAAAAAACTATGGTAAATACCCATTACCTGTATGTCCCTAGTAATAAATACAAAAAGTTAATGCATATAGGTAGCTTAAGACCTTGCTTGGTAGCGTTCCTTGAAAGAGCCTATATACAGCAGTGGACTTGTGATGGGCTGTAATGATGATGATGGTAAAAATGGCATTTGTTGAGCTGTATTAGATACAAATTAATATTAAAAATGTTTTGGCTTCCAAGAGAGCTAGAATAGAAAACAATTACATATTTTTAGTCTAAATAGAGACAAATTTTGTATGTTTAAGCAATTCAGAATCACGTAATGGTTAAAATAAAACGGAAGATTTTTTTGTTAACATTTATTAAAAGTCATCTCTACTTTTATTACAGGTTCGAAGTAAAAACCACCTGATGTCCACCTGATTGAGAGTGGCTACTGTAGTCCATGGACACGTGCAACCAACTTCAGACAAAGAAAGCTACAGAGGCATTGTCACATCTGAGGTCTAAGATAGAATGCCTCACAGACCGTAATTATAGTGGAATACAGAAAGTCCTAGAAAAATCCCAGCAAATATACAATCTGGAGTTAAACATTCAAAATAATTTTAGTGTCTATTCTTAATTTTGTGATAAACTTTTGAATAAATATTTATAACGAACATATTTTCTTTCGACCAGATCCTATCCCAAATTGTAACATTCATTGACTTTCTAAAGATAGAGCTTATTTCGTCGCGTCACTCGCAATTTCCGTGTGATCTATTAATCCAATCCCTAGTATCATATAACCACGTACAGGGTTGTTATTCAAAGATTATTTTACCACCGCAGATTTTTATTACTTTTGGCGTCGTTCTTTTTTCTATTATACCGCAGTGCTTGACAATCCTACTTGATGGAAAATGGTAATGAAAGCTCTTAGTAAAAAGTAAGTAAATTTTTCAATCAAGTTAATTTTTACACGATTCGTTTTCAAAGCAACAGAGTTTACTGTTACGCGCCAAAGTCGACGCACTAGGATCTAGTTCAACCAACCCCCGTTACTCAATTCTGGATGTTTCTGAAGAGCCCATAAAGCCCAATACCCATTAACAACAAAACCGAATAAAGAATCAGTATATATAAAATTGAAAGAAAAAAAGTTAATAATAATTTATCGCAATATTGTCACCCTCAACTCGTAACATTACCTTCCGATTCACCTGCATAGATTTTAGATATTTTTAGCAAAGTGTTAAATTTATAGGATTTTCTTGTTTTGATAACTTATGTTAAATCATTTTGTTAAAGTATGTTTTCCTTCTAAAGTAGAGGTAACCAAAAAAGCTGGTTAATTAAGAACCTCAAATAATATGATTTAATACATATTATACTAAATTTCGAAATGATAATACGTTTTCCCTTTTAAATTTCAAATTCATGGTAAATCGCACAGTTTAAGCGAAACAAAAGACAATTTACACTTGCTTTGAAAACACTCAGATAAGTAATCAGACGGAAACATACATTTGGGCAAATTATTCCATTCCCTATCTGTACGCATTACAAAAGACGAAGTAAACCGTTTGTTTTGAATGCGTGAAATAACAAAAACTGAGGGGTGGACACATGCCGGCTGCCTGTTTATACGATGGCGAAAAGGGGAAGGGGGAATTAAATTGCAAAAATTGGGAAATGCTCAAAACCTTGTAAAAAATGGAAACCATTGAATGGAAATTTTTTATTCTAGTAGTGTTGCATAGATGTATAAATTTTTATCGTCTTTGAAAACTTCTGAGTTTTACTTAAAGTATAGATTGTAGTGTAATTTAAAAAAGAACGTAGGCTAAAAGAATGCCACAAAGCACGGTCCTTCGCCACCTGTATCCATCTACTTCCTACATTTGTTAACGGGTCGTTATTTCTCACAGTGGGGACCACTACACACGTCACTTACGAGTACAATGTTGCTACCGGTCCAAATCGGTTGAAAGAGTATTGAAAATCTAAGTTTTGTAAAACCCTTTCGAACGCCACCAAATTCTTTCAAATGAGAGGTGTATACACGCACGCATGCACGCACGTACTCATTCACGCAAGCACGCACGCACGCACGCAAGAACACACACACACACACACACATACACACACACACACACACACACATACATACACACACGCAAATGTAGTGAGAAAAATTATGGTGTGATTCATAGAAATCTACATCTACCCTTGACTTAGAACACCTCGTTTCCAATAAAAAATTCTTCGGTTCTTTACAGTTACCACACAAAACAGATTGGCTTAAGGTGGCTATTTAACTCTGGTATTCTGTGAGAGCGTAATTCTTCCTCTACCAAACCGATTGATTCGAGTTTAAATCATAATATCTGCAGCGTGACTCTACCACTTACAATTATGTGATGATGTATGATGTGGTGAATTCTATCACAGGTGTCCATAGATTGTCGTAACCTAATATCAGATGAATTTTTGGCTCATTTGTACTTTTAATAATATAAAACATTAGGGTTTTTATACTAATTTATTTTATAATTACTTAAGTCCAGTCGCGGAGCAATAAGAATTTCGTACAATGACTTCTTTGCCTTCTGATAGTGGTTACAAACATTTTTGTAATAAGTGTGGTTTTTAAAAGCTCTGCACTATTCGCGCAATGCACGATTTATCGAAACCATCCATCATTTCAATTAATGAAAGTCGTTTTTAGGTGATGCAGCTGGCTTGACAGTGTCTTCTTTTCTTTTTAAGTATACAGGCTGATTTTGAAATACCCAAGATATCGGCTGTATCGTCCTTTATTTCTTTTTTGAAGGATATTTATTAGCAGGCCAGGATAATTTAACGTATTTAAATACATTAATAATCATTACATTCTCAGATACACTAAAGTGTGACATTTTTCTTTTCTTCCACGGAGAAACTCCTCAAATGAGTGCAAGGTAGACGGCGCTAGTTCCATTATAAAACTGTGAAGAAAACTTAACAAATTAACAAAACCACTTAACAATTAAAATAATATGACAAAAACTAACAAATAAAAACAAATTAAGAGTAGATAACTGTGTCCGAAACAGCGATCACTAACGCATCCCAAGATGGAATGTCGTTCGTTCGTTATTTAAAAATTATTAATTATGTCAAGCAAGCCAAGAAGTTTTGGCCATGACTCAAGGCCAACCAAAAACCACATGCAAACAAGAACAAACCTTGAAGTCCCGGTAAAGGTTTACAATCCTTGAGGACAGCGGCCAAGTTTTAATGGATGGCCCGTACAGATGGGTGTCCCTCAGGGCTCAATTCTTGGCCCATGCTTATTTTTTGTGTATATTAATGACTTACCTGCATTTGTAGATTCTTTTGTAGATAATCATGATATAGTATTATTTGCTGGTGATACTTCCTTGATTTTTAAACTTAAACGTCAATTATTTTAATGTGACGAAGTGAATAATGCTATGTGAAAAATTTTGCGTTGGTTTAACGTTGATAATCTACATTTAAGCGACAATAAAACTAAATTTATTAAATTTAAAACAACAAATGTTAAAAATCTTAATACCAATGTGTTTTTAAGTGGAGAAGAACTGAGTCCTGTTAAATCCTCTGTTTTTCTTGGCATCACTCTCGACGCTAAGCTTCATTGAGGCCCCCATGTATCTTAACTAGCAAGCAGACTAAGCTCTGCAGCTTATGCTGTAAAAAATATTAGAGATCTCTCTAGTGTCAAGACAGCTAGATTAGTTTATTTTAGTTATTACTATAACATAGTGTCATATGGAATTTTAAATTTTCTTCTGGGGTTTCTAATTCCCCATGGGGAAATGCGGCTGATTAGAAGAATCTTGAATTATTTAAAAGCTGCAGAAAAGGACCATGAGAGTTATTTACAACCTTAAAACGAGAGAGTCTCTTAGAGAAAATTTTAAGTTAATAAATGTATTAACTTTGGCCTCACAGTATATCTACGAAAATTTGATGTATGTTCACAAAAATAAAGGTAGTTTTAGTAAAACAAGTGATATACCCTCTGTAAACACTAGGAACAAACATATGCTAGTGATACCAGTTTCTCGACTCCACAGAATCAGTAATTCATTCTTGGGGAAATGTATACGCTATTACAAAGTCCTAGAAAATATACAAGGTCTCTCTATTACCATGTTTAAATATTTAATTAAACACTCTATAAAAGGATTATTATAATATAAATGAATACATGGTTGATAATAACCCCTTGGGAATTAGGTGGTCACTTCCAAGCTGTTTCTAAAATAAATTTTGTAAATATTTTGTGACCATCGACATGGTAGTTTTTTTTTAAAAAAGGTTCCGCTGGGTTTTTTGCTAGTTCTTCCAAAGATAGAGGTTGTTTTCGAACCAGTGGTAAAGAAAAAAATGACTTTCAATAAAAATTACGACATGTAATCTATATTGAATAAAAATATGCTATTCCTATTCTTATTCTATGAATTGAATAGTTTTTTTTTTATCTTTTAAGCTATGCTAATGTTGCTAATTGGATAGTTTGTTTTAAACTGTTTTTACTTTTACCTCGTAAGTAATAGAACGGATCATTGCGGAAAACGAAAAGTTTTTTGAATATTGTAATCGGGCATAAAATGCCGTCTACAATCGGAAGTGGTGAGCGATTTCCGCGACAAGCCGGCACTAAGACGTATAAAACATAATAACACTTGCATAAGTAAAACTATATTATTACATTATAATTTTTAAATGATATAGATAGACTTTATTACTATGATAATTTGAAAAAGTTTAATCCCACGGATTGTGTTACAAGTTTGTACAGGGTTGTGAATAATTCAATAAGTTCTATTGAAACTCGAAGGGACGGTTTTTGGAGATACAAAATTATTAAAGCATTACCACGTATTTTTAAATATTTAATTTAAACATTAAATACTTTGAATAACTTTATAACATCAATAGGAAAAAATATTTATGCATTTTACCCTATAAATATATTACTATGCCTAATAAATTTATTCCTCCTGCATTAATTTGATTAATATTAGTAGCGCTAGAAAAATTTGTATTTAGTATTTATTTTATGTTATAACTATAACGTTTTGATGTCGAGTAATGGAATTTACTCGATATTTCTCAAGCGGAAATAAATCTAATTATTTACCATTTTGCCTTGGAAACAGCGCCTCTCGAAGTCTCGTTCATAACAGATTTAATAGTTTTATTATGATATAAATTACCGTATCTTCTCTGATGTAAGAAAACATTTATCTTATGTAGAATTAGTATAAACTATTATACTTATATTTTGAAAAAAAAAAAGAAAGAGGTAAAATATATACGTAATAAATTCACGGGCATAATTCAGCTACTAGGTAGGTACAGAGGAATGCGACTCCTGCTCCTCGAGCTCCAATTTCTTCCGGTCCATGGTATCTTACCATAATCTTTTCCTACCACATATTACAATATGCTACTCATTTTTACCGTATCTTATCTCTACACCTCTTTACCTTCTTAGGCCCTTAAATGATGAACATATAAATATCAGTTTAATCCAGTAAATTGGCAGAATTTTCTCGGAATCCAAACTCATAAAAATTATATTCGTTGACGCCCCCTCTGTATTTGTACACTATGTAATTATGAATTAACGGATGGAATCTCACGAATTTTAACCTTCCGGGGGAAAAATAATATTTTAATGGTATGCCAACCTGTGTGAAATCCAACTGGACACTATACACCTCATGGCGTTATGAATTTTCCGTGCCAAATCAGCGGGTCGGTCTTCTATCTAATCTTCAAATTAAAAAGTTTGAAATTGGTTTTTCAAGTGAAAGTTCTGGATTTTATTATAGCATACATGAACCACGTGGGTGGCATGTAACAACCACAACATATATATATGTGTTTTTTTTGCCTTATAAATGATATCTCAAGCTAATTCTCTCGTACCCAAAGAATACAGAAAAAATAATAACGAAATAAAGTAGGAATCAAATTCTTAAACCTTTAGGATTATTGTCTCTAAGATTTTAACCAAAGTTAAAAAAAAAAAAAACTAAAGTTGATGCATTTGCTATTAGAAAAAATATAAATGCATAAAATTCATGGGACAACCTTAATTTTTATGAACTACTCTCCACAATCTAAAATACAGAATATAGAAGAAGGAATAACCTTCTAGTCTTCGTAAGCCTGTTACTAAATCCCTGTTAAAAATAAAAAATAAAACTAATAAAACTATTACCCTGGTCAACAACTGTTATTTAATATCTTGTTTGATCTTAACTTGCCGTGGTGTGATAGTGCTGTCAGGGAGGTATTTAAGTATGTAAAGCATAAAAATAATCAATAAGCCCTTGTCTGTATATACAATATTCCTATTTTCCAAAATCGTGGTAAATAAAATAAGAAATTTACTTCTTATTATGATTTCGGCTGATATTGTGAAGTTAAACGGTTCTTTTCTGGTGTTTATAGAATGAAAAAAAAACTGGAACACGATTAAAGAAAAAAAAAAAAGACTTCAAGAACGAGGTGGTGTTCAATTCGACGGTATGTTTTGTTTGTGTGTTACCTCATAGCTTTACTCTGAGTGAGCCGATTTTGATGATTCTTATTTTTTATTTGAAAGCTTGTGCTTCCTGTGTGGGTCTTGATCGGGATCTGACTAGTAGTTTTTGAGGTGTCCTTAATAGTGCGTATTTGATTGAATTCGAATACATTGATGATGTTCTTATTTTATTTATATTAGGGTCGTTTGCGCAAAGATTTTAATTTTGATACTTGTATCAGTTACCCCACAATATCACATGTATGTCACTAAAACTGTATGAAATTTAGTATTATTGCTTACTTTCAAAACTGTTTAATATCCCTGCAATAAGTCAGACAGCTAGTTCGGTGAAGTATTTTACCGAGAAAATACATAATTTTTTACGGTATATAGTACCAGACATTCATCCCCTTCTCTTCCTAGAAGAAGTGGTATTGATATTGAAAATGTTAGAAAGATAACAAATTTATAATCCAAAATTTTTCCATTTTTGATCACCATCATCATCATCATCATCATTACAGCCCTTCAAAAGTCCACTGCTCACATAGGCCTCCCCCAAGGAATGCCACAAAGCACGGTCCTGAGCCATCTGCATCCATTGACTTCCTGCATGTCTTACTAGTTACCCTTTTTTTTCCATCGGTTTTCGTTTTGTTCATTTCTTCGAGCTATATGCTTACTAATCCATAATTATTTATAATAGGCCATTATTAATTAAGAGTAATATTAGCGTTCGCATTTGAAATAGTATAAAATAAATAAACAATAATTCATAATGGGGAATTATATCATTTAAATTTAAATATTATGTTTATTGTTTGTTTTGTGGTAAAGTCAACGAATACAATTTTGATTTAAGGACACTTACTGCTTAGCAGAGCCGTGGTAGCTCAGTGGTTAACGCTCGCTGTAAATATTACAGAACGCGAGTAACCCGGGTTCGATCCCCGCCGGCACCAATGAAATTGTTCAATTGAAATCAATTTTAAGTGCTGATTTACCACGTGCTCGGCGGTGAAGGAAAACATCGTGAGGAAACCTGCATGTCTTAGGAATAAGAAAAAAAATATTTCGAAGACATGTGAAGTTCGTCAACACGCATTTGGGCAGCGCGGCGGACACTTCCTTGCCCTAAAACCCTCTCAGAAATGAGGGGAGGCCTGAGCCCAGCAGTGGGACGTATATAGGCTGTAACTTTTACTGCTTAGCATGAAAAATCTAAATGTAATTAAAAGCATCCCCTTATGTAATTAATTTAATAATAACATCGTTATGTTGGTGCTATCTAGTAATATATCGCCCGTGCATGTAATAACTACAGTGCCTTATATCACTAACACAGCATGATGTAAAGCTAATGAAATACGAGCGAAGTTCACTTAGAATCCACTATTGATAAATTGTAAAGTGCTAAGTTTATTTGATGTGCACCATTGTGGGATGTATATCATTAATGTACCTATCTTTATTTATTCTACTTATGGATGGCTACAATGAGTTGAAAATAAAACGAGCTCGTTTGAACCTCACATTTAAAAATGTTATGATAACATTAACAACCTCAATTTTAAAAAAGCTTAGAGGAAAAATATATAATATTGACATATTGCGGTGAATTGGGCTGTGTGAACCAGACGGGTACGTATGGAAACGGCAACCATGACTGCTGTACCAATTTACTAGACAAGGTGATATCAAGGTGATGATATGTGTACGTGGTGGAGCCATGCTGCAGTTATATTAGTAGTATAGTTGTAGTACGAATGGGTCGGCTCGACCGGGGAAGGACCACGCTCTCACAGAATACCAGCGTGAAATAGTAGCTTAATGCTGCTGTATTTCGTATGGTGAGTGTAGAGAACCGGAGACCCTTTTTCTGGAAACGAGGCATTCCATCTCAGTCCTCACGGGTGACAACGCATCTGCATTTTGATTTTTAATGGAGGATAGGTGGACTGTGTGCTCGTTTGTCACCCTATTCTAAAAAAAAAGTGACTTTACACAAACGTTACGAATTTGGGATAAAATTGCTGAAAACATATATTTACGTACTCTATTGTACCTTGAGTGAATGCAATGGTGTTTAAAATTTGTTATAGTTAATGGCAACATCTTTGTTAAGCACAGCGAACTGCACTGCACTACACACAAATGCGACAGTTAACTACACTGTCGCATTAGGTAACTCCGGTCATGATAGTTGTTATTCACAAATAAGTGCTCAGTGTTTTTCGTCTACAAGGGACTACTGTTGTTCATCCCATGCAGGTTTCGGGCCTCGGGGTGTTCCCCATTACCCGGGTAATCCTCACAGCCCATTTCTATGGGCCGGTCCTGGGAGCCGTACGTTGTACGACATTGTAGGCAATCTGCTTTGGCGTATTGCGCGCCGCCAGGTAGGTGCTTCCGGAGGGTCAGCAGTCTCGAAGCCCCGCGGAGTCCCGCAGCTAAGGAGTCGACGCAGGGCCAATCCTGCCGACAGGTGTGCGCTTCTGATAGCAGCACTCTGGACCTCCAGTGCTCCTCCCTGGCTCTAGGTTAAGGCCTGATGGTTTCCTAGCCAGAAGTTGGCGTATCTCGCGCCTCTGGGAAGGGATCTGCCGAAGGGTGCCGCGGAGACGCATCTCGACGCGGAGCCGAAGTCAACAACAGGCGCGCGCTCTCCTAGCAGCACGCCGGGCCTTCGGAGTTCGCTTCCCAGCATAGTAGGTTATACGCAGCGTTGGGTATGTAACGTCCCGGGAGGGGTCAGGGGCGTCCTCGAGGCTCGACGCAAGCCGAGTTGGCACCACAGCATGTGCACCCACTGCGAAGCGACGTGCTGTACTTCTCCCACCCGGGCGGGAGCAGACGACCGACGGACGTGACCGGCTGCTAGCGCGGTCCGGACGCAACTCCCACAAATAAGTAATTAAATTAACAGACAAAGAACGGTAGACTGAATATAAATTAAAAATAAAAAAGATGCATATACATTTGAAGTAACGCCAAATCTAAGCTAAAACCATGCTTAACTTATTAAGAGAACGTACTCATGCTCATATACATAATATGCATTTAAAATCATTTGCAGCTAAGAACATTGTTTTAGATGCATTTCTGTCAAAAAGTTAAATAGGTGCGGCACTTCGGCGTCTCTTGAAATAAACGTAGTGTTCTATGTTTGTTGGTCTGAGATCAAAGCCTACATAGATCTTAAATTTATTTTCCCACTACTGGGAACAGGTCTTTTCTCATTTTTGAGATGGTTATGAAACAATTATATCGCGGAGCTGCTCTTGTATACTCGTATGTTGGGTGAATTTTACGACACGGCATTCATTCGTTGCAGCCTATAAAAGTCCACTGCTGAACATGGGCCTCGCCCATAGATTGTCGCATAAGAGGGAATTTTGCCATGTTTGCAAGCTTGGCAGGCGGATTGGCAAACGCAGTTTTATTTTAATTTTTATTTGTTGTCAGGATCAGGAAGATGCTGCAGCCATCTCCTGTTTCAGTTACTCTATGTCGCCTCTACTCTACACACGAGTAGTGGTGTTGGGAGTAGTGGTACTGGTATTAGTCGTGACGGGATTAGTGCATGCAATTGAGGGAGGGCGGGAGGTGCTCTCCAATCCAGGTAAGACACATCATTGTATTTTTAAGCGGATGGTTCCGAATTAATTAACATTAATCAAAAAATAACATTATCATCTATAGTATAGCCGTGTATTCTATGTTACGCTGCGATAAGCCCCTACAGGCGGAGAACAAAGCCGCAGTGTATAATTAGACCATCTATCATCATCCATTGCATCTAGGAGAAAGCCCTCAAAAGCTTTGTTCAACATCGCGACGTTCAAAGTAAATATTGGTATACAATAAATTGCCTTTTATTTTTTGGAAAACATTACATACACACGAATTAGAGAATAGGAGTGAAAAACGAACATACAGTTCACCTGTTGGTAAGTGGAAGCTATAGCTCATAGACATTCACACCCTCGATTAAAAATCTAAATGCAGACGCGTTGTCACCCCTGACGATTAAGATAGAATGCCTCGTTTTCAGTAAAAAGGGTCTGCGTATTTGTACACTCACCACACGAAACACAAAAGCATTTTGCTGGCATTATGTGAGAGCGTGGTCCTTCCCCGGTTAACTCAATACATTCGTACTACAAACATAATATAGAGCAACATGGCTGTAGTTTTTATTTGGTAGCACGTAAATAAAAACTATTTTATCAGAGAAACAGTTTTCGTAGTATCGTAACCTATCGTTCATCATCATCATCATTACAGCCCTTTACAAGTCCACTGCTGAACATAGGCCTCCACAAAAGAATGCCGCAAGGCACAATCATGAGCCACCTGCATCCATCGACTTCCTGTATGTTTTACCAGGTCGTCACTCCATCTAGTGACGGGTCGCTCTACACTTTGGCTACCGGTATGAGGCTGCCACTCGAGAACCTTTTTTCCCATTGGTTTTCGGTTCTTCAAGCTACAAGGCCGGCTCATTGCCACTTCAGCTTTCTAATCCATTGATATCTCACATCCATAAGTTATAACTAGCAACACGCACTGGTTGTATAATCTCGTTTTCAGGTTTTGAGGTATACCTGACAATATTTGACGTAATTTCCCGAACGCTGCCCAGCCGAGTTTAATTCGTCAATTGACCTTTTGGTCGAAGTTGGAATTACCTTCTCGGATTATTTGTCCCAGGTAAACATATCCGTGAACTTTGAGCTTAGTGCTCTGTCTAGTGTGTATTGCAGCTTGTGGTATATTGCATCTTTCAGTCATATACGTAGCATCAAAATACGCTTAACTAAATTGAAAATTTTAAATTAATAGTAAGTAGAAGTAATAATTAGATAAAGATTTAGAAATCATGTAAATACCATTAGAACATTGGAAAATATTACTAAATTAGAATTGACAAACTATCGATGAAATTATCAAGGATCGAGACGTGTTTCATTGAATTTGACGAATTACAAAATCAAATTAAAGCATTAAACTCATCGGAGTTAGCCAACAAATTATCGGCTCGCAAGGTTCTTGGACAGGACTTCGATCATTATATAGCACTAGCCCGTAACCTACTAAAGGCGAATTATTTCACCGAGGATATAGTTATTTCTGAGTATCATTTCAATACTTCAATACATCCTAATCAGTGTTGTAAAATTCATAAGGGGTGTGAACTTTTTAATTTCGATTGCCGCCAATTAAAACTCCGAAATTTGATGGCACTACTCATAAGTGGTTGGAATTCAAAGAAACCTTAGAAACCTTTAGTTCTTTAGTTCACGAGAATTCAAAAATTAAAAATATTCATAAATTTTACTATCTCAATCAGTACTTGGAGGATGAAGCCGCTCGTCGTAATTTACAATTCAGAGGTTTCAATCAAAAATTATTCTGAAGCTTGGCAACTCCTCGGTAAGCGATATGAAAATAAAAGGCAATTAAAAATGATCATTAAAGTTCATAGTTCAATATTGAAACAGTGCGAGAGACTGACTGAAAAGTCGTTGCGATACTTAATAGAAAAAAATATTTACTGTTCACTACTTTTCTGTTATACAATAGTTATATTAAAGTAAATATTAAAAGAAGAATAATAATTGAAATATAAAACAAATAAAAATAAAAAGAGAATATAATAATAATAATGTCCTCCAGACCGAATTTCGGTCACGGCGGCCTGCCTAGCCTAGCCATCGGCGCAGGACTGGATTATAGTGCCCAAGTGTATGCGCAAGCACAAGTGCAGTCTATTCCCTCACTCTCATAATTCGATGTGACGGTAAACCAACACGACCGGAGAGAGATCAGGCGCAGGACCAACGGGTTTACGTGCTTTCCGAGGCACGGAGGTGAGACACCGCCGTCTTCTCGACTCCGGGCAGCTACTGAGAATTTCTTGAAAGAAAAACTCAATAATTGATTTTTTTGGCCCGACCTAGGATTCGAAACCTCATGATCAATAGTCGCACTACTACAACCACTAGACCAACGAGGCAGTAACCAAGAGAATATATATACACATATATCATTGCCAGAAGCAGTAGTCCACTTCACCAGGAATCGTCATATACAGCATCGGCAGCCGGTAGTAAAGAAACGGTCAAGTCACATATTTTGACTAAGGTGAAGTGTTTATGAAGTTAGGTCTTGTAGAGTTAGGGCGTGTAGAGTTAGAAGCATGAGATCTGATAACTTTTGATAGTACGTGCCATATGGTCTCGTCTTGGCAACTTTTCAATCGTAATAGAGCCATGCTGCAGTTATATTAGTAGTATAGTTGTAGCACGAATGGGTTGGCTCGTCCGGGGAAAGACCACGCTCTCACAGAATACCAGCGTAAAATAGTAGCATAACGCTGCTGTGTTTCGTATGGTGAGTGTAGAGAATTGGAGACCCTTTTTACTGGAAACGAGGCATTCCATCTTAGTTCTCACGGGTGACAACGCATCTGAACTTTGATTTGTAATCGAGGATAGATGTAGATGTCTATGGGCCGCAACAACCACTTACCATCAGGTGGATTGTGTGCTCGTTTGTCAACCTGTCCTATGAAAGAAACACTTTACCTGAAAATGTTTTTGGTGGTATAAACTTTTCTATATAATATTAGAATGACAAACAAGTTAATAACCAAGAGATGGGCTCATGGTGGCTACTGTAGCCCTGAGATACCTGCAACTTTTTACAAAGAAAGCTTAAGGGAGCCTCTGATGACTTAAATGAAATACGTCAAAGCTCTTATTAAAATGGTTATTTGAAATGATTTATCATACCCTTACAGATAATAGCAGTGGCAAAAGCTGTTTTAAACGTCCTACTGCTGGGCCCAGTCCTTTTATAATATTTGAGGGAGTTTAAAAGTAAGAAAAAATTCGTCGCGATATCTTTTTCCCATAGCAATTTATTCGAAATGTTTTTTGTTTGGATTTTTAGGTTTCCTCACGATGTTTTTCTGCACGCTAAGCAGGTGGTAATTTAACAATTAAAATTGCAATTGAAATGGAAACTCAAAATTTCTGTGGTGCCAACGAGAGTCGAACTCGGTTTGCTCGCGTTCTATAAAATTTAAAGCTAGCTTATTCTCAATACTGCCACGGCTAATATTAATGTAAATAGTAACGATTTTTATACCATTATCGATTTACTGGCGCTCAATTCAATTTTTTATCCCTTTCTAACTTTTACCGACAGGTATCATTGTTCACTGGTGATTCTTGTAATGAAAGTCACTGGACCGGAATGAATACGCGGTTAACACGCGGTTTCGGTTATCATGTCATTATGGTGGAATCCCTGGAGGACCTTAGGATTATGCTTAATGATTGCAGTAGTGTTTTCCAACGGAAAGGTCTTAAAATGAACATGGACAAGACAGAATCATGTCTAGCATCTATGTTACACCTATACCGGTAGTTGTTGGGAACACTGTACACTCGAAGTTGATGAAAAGTATGTCTACATGTACCTGGAACGAAATGTTCGATTAGGTAAGTCTAACTTCGACTGCAAGATTAACTGACGAATCCAACTCGGCTGTGCTACGTTCAGGAAACTGCGACAAATTTGCTTGTCTGATATTCTTCAAAACCTTAAGATGAAATTATATAACCAGGGCGTGTAATTAGTGATGACTTTCGGAACTGAACCGTGGTCCTCCACTATGTAGAAACTCAAAGTCACTTAGCGTGCGATGGAAAGGGCTATGCTCGGAATTTCTGTGCTGAATAAAGTCCGTGACGAGAATTTCCGCAGAAAAGTCAAGAGTAATTGACATAGTCCAACGGATTACTAAGCTGAAGTAGCAATAGGCGAGCCACATAGCTCGAATAACCGACAACAGATATGGAAGAAAGGTTCTCGAGTGGTAGCCTCGTACTGGCAAGCGTAGTGTTGCGCACGCATTATTAAACACGCAGACAGTCGATGGATGCAGATGACTCAGGACTGTATTTTGTGTAAATATATGGAGGGGGTTTTGTTTTATTACAATCTCTGAATAACCTATTTAATAAAAGAATTATTTAAATGTAATCAGCCGATTCCGAGAATTCGCTAAACATACTGAAAAAAGAAAAAAACTTTCTCATTTTTAAAATTCGGTTAAAAAAAGCAGTAAAAATTTAAAATTCTGTATGAAAAATAAATTTATGCACATTTTATAAAGTTTTTTACTTCACTTTTTTAACGTAAACGGGCCTTTAAAAGTTTTAATATCCTGTACCCTTTTACGCCTACCTAACGGTGACATCTGCGGCCCATGGACAGCTACAAATAAAGAAGGCTACAGATAGCGTTATCACCTATGAGGATTAATATGAAATCTTACATTCTGGAATTATAATGACTCTCATACCCTTTAGAATATAACAGCACTGCAGGTTTGTGGTAGAAATAGGTTAGAGCAAGGTACATATTCGAATCATGGGCAAAACTAGGGTCTAACCCTTACATCATCAGCGTTATTTTCGCCCACTATTCAATATAATCTTTAAATCTAACATTTTCAACTCAAACGAGCCTACACTCTGCCTGATGGTAAGTGAATGCCTATAGACATGTACATTTTTCCTCGATTAGGAATCATAATTCAAATCCGTTTTCACCCCTGAGGACCAAAACGGAATGCCACATTTCCAGTCAAAAGTGTATACAGTTTCCCTCTGTCACGTCCTATGACACACACGGGACGATATGGGGTAAAGGATATTCATATATGGCCATTAAACGCAAAGAAATGTGTGAAATTACCACCCATTATATTGTGTGGTACTTACGACTCGTATTTGTTTTGATGTCGGTTTTTTAAATATTTTTATGTTTAAATACTTGAACTATTGTACTAAACTAAACAATATCACAAGCTCAAGGTTCGACTCATGTCAACGAAATAATTAAATAAAAACTTGGACCCTTGAGAAATAGCTAATTTAAAAAAAAATTACACCAAGTCACATTTGGCGAATATTAATATAATTCAGATGCATCGTCACCATTTTACTTGTTTAACATTTACGCAAAACAATTTCACTTTGAAATATTGCCATGATTAACAACATAAGTTCGCAGTATAATAAATATACGGTGGAATTAAACCAAAGAGAAACAGTTTAAATTCCTAGTTTCATACCCTATACCGGTAGAGTAAGTTTAAGGTGCTTTTTTGGCTGTACGCCAAGAGCACTCACCTTATCTTTGAAATCTAGTTTTATTATGTAGCTTGTAGACGTAGGGTTTTAATTTGAGTCATAAGTAATTAGTAATAATTTAAGATTTTCCCGGTCATTTTGACCACAGTGAAAACTTCTAAACACTATTTAAAGTGGTTACCTAGCCCGGAGATATAATAATGTCGTAAGTATAAATGCACGGAGAGTGAATTTCACTGAGTGATCTTTACAAAACTGCGCAAGAAAAAGGGTAATGATTTACGAGTGTATGATACATGTACGTAATTATGGATGCATGTATGTATGTATGTGACAGTCTTATTGAATATTGATCTACAGGTTGTAACACGATACGAAGCCAGAGGAAGATCGGGCGCAGAACCAATGGCTTTACGTGTTTCCCGAGGCATGGTGATGAAACACGGCCAACTTCCTGACTGCGGGCTGCTTTTACTGAGAATTTTATGACAGATAAACCCAATAGTAGTGATTTTGGCCTGACCCGGGATTTGAACCCCGGACCTCATGATCAGCAATTGCGTTGACTACTAGAATAACGAGGCAGTAATAACGATTATAATAATAACCTATAGTTTATAAATGTATCAAATATTATATATTAGAGTTTCAAATTATTATATTAGAGTTTCAAAACATGAACAACATGCTTTGATCACGATCTGTGATGATCCCTTGAGATCAGTTTACACCGAAACGCGACACAACGCAACGATGCCTGAAAAGGTGAGTGGTTTCGCACCGCTTTTGCACGCTGCGCCTACCGACGAAGCATCGCTGCGTCGTGATGCGTCGCGCTACGTTGCGAGGCATCTCTAGGCACAACGCGGAGTAGCGTGGCGTAGCGCGACGCCGCGGGACATTTTTGAATTATATCTCAATAAAATGTGTATCTTTTTGTGTAGTAAATAAAGTTATATTTTGTATCACTATCTTAAAAAGTGCGCGCATAGTCGGGTCGTGCGCATAAGCTACTTAATTTCGTGCGCTTAAGCTTATTAAATATCAATATATTCAGACGCAGTACGAGTTCTAATAATTACAGTTTGAAAATACATAATATGAAAACCCAATCGAAACTATACTTTATATACGTCGTTGAACCAGGCTGCAGCTATATTATGGTTGTAGTTTGGCCGAGGAAGACGACGATCTTACAGAGCACCAGCGTGACATAGCAGCCTAATGCTTCCATGTTTCGTATAGTAAATGTAGAGAACCAGAGATCCTAGTACCGAAACATTCTATTTTACTTACCAGGAGTGGCAACGCATTCTGCACTTAATTATTGTTTCATTAGTATTTTTGTTTTATTTTAGCGTACCTACATCTATGACACTGTTGTTATAATTTCCTATAGAAACATGTTTATATTTTCAAAAGAAATGGTACAATAATATTTCAATAATGCAGGTGGTTTCAATCAGTAATGAAACCAAGGAAATAGTTTCTCCATGACTTTTACATTAGGTCAAGCCTGTTTCGTGGAAGCCATGGTTTTGTTATCATTTATTCTTGGATCGATACAGTTCATAAAGAAGCAAACTTGATGTGATAGCTATAAAATATGTTGAATATGTTCCGTGTATGTATACAATTTTTTTGTGTAATAGGTAGGTTTTTTATTTTCACACGGATTTTTTTTTTATTTTCTTTTTGTTAAACGTTACGTCGAAAATAGTATTTTATCTTGTATATTGGGGGCAGTTTGCATGCATAAATTTCACATGAGCAAACATTCATACCCGAATTATTTATAGGCTATACAAATACTTGCTCAGTGCGGGATTCGAATCCGCGGTCCTTAGTGATGCAACTCAATGCTAAGCCATTGCACCACGGAGCCGTCCACTATAATAATATAATGATTTTTTAATAAAACTGAAGTGATAAACGAACTTTTGAATCTGAATGACAGAGTGAGAACTTGCGTGATAAGAGGTAAGTGGTTTGGTCATGTAGAAAGAATGAATGAGGAAAGAGTGACAAAGCAAATTTATATGGCAGATGTGAACGGCAGAGTCGGGACGGGACGCCCTAGAAGAAAGTTTATCGACCAAATTGGCGATATTTTGAAAATGGGCCACGTTAGAAGTACCCTTAACCGACGAGCATGTATGCGTAGATATATGGATGTAAAGGAGGCGAAAGAGGTATGTCAGGATTGTGCCAAATGGAGGTCCGTGGTCTCTGCCTACCCCTCTGGGTGACAGGCGTGAGTGGTTATGTTTATGATAAACGAACTAACGGCCTTATCATACTAGCGGTTTGAGAGCGGCTTAGGGGTGGAGCGGGCGCGCAGCGAATACGTCGCGAACACGCCGCGGCTGCGCAGCGAGGACGTTGCGGATGCTTGACGGATACGCAACGTTTTCGTCGCGTGTTCGCAGCGAGTTTACGACGTACAGTACACTCAGTAACAAAATGGAATCTGACGAGGAAACACTGCTGTTGGTTTTGTTACTTCGAAGACACATGAGACGAAAACAACAGATTTTGGTAGGATCCATTATCAAATAATCGACTGGAACAGAGCGACTACTTTGTGTTGATTTAAAAATAAATAAAATATAATCCTGAAAAAATTCGTCCCTACCTGCGAATGTCAAGACCTACATTTAATGAGTTGTTACATCTGATACAAATCGACTTAAGACATGAAGATACACATTTGAGATTATCAGTGTCACCCGAAAAAAGGCGCGTTTTTACTATAACGTCTGTTTTAAACGTTTGTACAAGAGTGTACAAAATGGAATCCACTTAGCAACGTGGACGCCATTTTGTGATTTTGTGTTGTTCGTTGCGTGTCCGCTCCGCCCCTAAGCCACTCACAAACCGCTAGTATAATAAGGTCCTAACAGCCCACCTGACGGCAAGCAGCTACTGCAGCCCCTGGACATCTGCAACCAACTTTCAACAAAGAAAGCTACAGATGCGTTGTTACCTCTGGGGAATAAAACGGAATGCCTCACTGCATGTTATTATGCTGGCTCTCTATAACCTTAACACAGAACACAGCAATGCAAGCACTACTATTTAGCAGCAGAAATAAGTAAGGGGGAAGTACCGACCTCTTACTCTAGACTGACTCCTAGACATAATAGGTGTGCTACCACCTAGAAAATGAAAGAAAAAAATAATATAAAACATGTATGTATAACAAGTGAAATTATTATTATTTTAAATAATTTTTACCACGTTTTTTATCATATTCTTGCATTGTCATCCGAATTTGAGACAAAACAGGCTTGTATTTTGCCTACAAAACTCAAGCGTGTATTTTCACCGCTAAAAGGAGCCCATTTATCCTGGATCTTACTTTTCGGAATGTATCCTTGAAATACTATGACCGCCTTCAGTTGTTAGTGGTTGAACTCGAACCTAAACTATGGGCGGTTCAATACATACAGGGCCAAAGCAGCCGCTAGTAAACTTCATTCAAACATAAAGTGCAAGTCCTGTCGTACATGGAATACTGCTGTCACATACTGATATGTGAATCCAAGGTCGCCTCCTTATCTTAAGGATAATTTTCATTTTTTTCATTCGATCGACGGTCGAACATTCCGACAGTCACACCGTCTGAGGTTAAGGTTTCCACAGCATAAGTTTAATTTTTTTAGGTCGTCTTTTACGATACAAGCTATACAACTTTGGAACACTCTCCCCAACGATATTAAGAATGACACAAATAAAAAGTTTTCAAAGTTCTTCTCCGAGAACATTACCTGAAGGCAACTACTAATTGACATTATTTTTCCTTAATTCTTTTCTTTATTTTTTTACTTCAAATATTTATTTCTTTATATATTATTCAAGCAATATATATATATATATATATATATGTATGTATGTATTATTATACGTATATTTATACTATATGTGTGTATTTTAATATGTATGTGCACTTATTTATGTATAATTGTCGCACCTGCCAACAATTGTCCTTGGCACCCAGGGTTGACTGGCAGAGAATGCCACATGGCATTAAGTCCGCCCTATGTACCCGTTAGCTTAAGGTGTTACATGTAAGTTTTTTAAATAAATAAATAAAAATTACTGACTTGTGCTGCAAAATACCACATGGCAGCGTTGAACTCAATGGAGAGACGTGCTAAGAGGCTCATTGGTAACCTTGATTTGGTTGAAACCAATCTTGTCGGCTTCGAGCACACTCGTAGAGTAGCAAGCCTCTCAGTATTCTATAGGATACATTTTGGTAAGTGTGCGCAGGAATTACACACTTTAATTCCTCCCTCTTCTTTCCACCATCGGACAACCAGACGGTTGGCGGGTATTCACTCCTTTGTTGTTGATGTTCGATTGTTCGAATACAATTTGAGCGTCTTCAAAACAGGAGTGAATAGGCTTCTGTTAAGCTAAGGCGGTCAGATTTACCATATAAGGCTACATCACCACTTACCACCAGGTGCTATTATATTCAAGCACTAGCTTATAATAAGAAAAAAAGCGTGGCGTCTGTAAATAAACTCTGTGTACTTTTGGTCACAAAATTCTTTTCAAAACCGATTTTCTATAATAGAAAGTCGCATGTATTTGCTTGGTGATTGATTACAACCTTTGAAATTGTGAACAATCCACTATTTTCATTTCTACTTAAGAAGGTCATTGATTATTTCATGATTTCGCTGCATTTTAATAAAAAAGTGATTTATTCTCTAATGTGAACCATCACTCACATAAGATTAAGATACGAGCTAGATAAAACCGTAATAAAAGAAATAATCTAAATAAAAACAGAACGCATTTGTTAAATACGACCTACATAATATTGATTGACGCGTGAATACTCTGAGGTTTTATATTTCATAGTCAGCGAGCACACGTTATAGCAACGTAGACGAATATTCTCTTTTCCATCATTTTTAGATAAACATAACGTATAATATAATATGTAATATTTTATATACAATAAATCCGACAGAAAAAACTATCTCAAACTATGGAATATATAATGGCTTGTTACTTTAATATTTCGTTGAAAAATAGCGTCAGATTTGATATTAAAATTCGGATAATCAATACATATACAACTAAAACCCCCTTAATATTTTATTTTACAAAAAAAAAACCATTCCAAAAAAAATTTTCAAAAAAAAATTTTTTTAATTTTTTTTTTTTAAAAAAAAAAAAATATTTGACTGAATAAATTAACCGACTTGGTATTACATGGATCTCACAACTTTTTACGATAGAAGAACTGAGTTGCGAGACTTGGTTTTTTTACACGTTATGTTTTTTATGGCTTCTCATTTCTTTTTGCAGATAGTCCTACTTTTTTCCTTCCGGTACCTTCTACTTCTTTATTACTAACAAAGTACCTATCTACACTTTTATTCCATTATATTATATATATACAGGTACGCTGATTCATTCACTGCAAATGTAACTTTGTAATCCTATATATTTATATGGGATTACAAAGTTATTTATGCAGTTAAATCATTAGTGTATCAAAAAACTGGACCGAAATTGAAAAATATTTTAGTTTTTCCTTAATTTATACACTAAACACTAATTGTGTTCTAAGTTTGAAGCTTCTATGTCTGCTAGAAGTGCCTTAGAGTTTTGATGATCGGTCAGTCAGTGAGTGACAAAATTAAGAAACTTTGACTTATTATAATTTCTAAACAACTGGTTCGAATTGAACGAAATTTGAAATATAACCGTATCTATACAATGCCTACTTGATTTCTGTTCAGGTTTATAGTTCTATCCACAACGAAGTTATAGGGGGTCGAAAATGGCCGGAATTGCTTCGAGAAAAGTATGGTACGGCCGTGCCGCTTTTTTGCTCGACTTGGCGGGGACATTGCCGTGCCCCCAGATTTGTGTCCGAATTTCAAATCGGTACTCGTTTGTCACCCTATCCTATAAAAGAAACTAAAAATTATAAAAAGCTGCGATTGCCAAACCTAGCAAACAATGCGAATCACCCCCTTTGAGTCACTTTACGAGGAAGAACTATTTTCGTTAATAGACTTTTATATATGGCTCTTGTCCGATTTTATATAAAACTCACAACAATAAAACAAGAACCGGCCACCGAAAACCGACAATAGGACGTAGTTTTTAAAAGCTGTGCATTAGTTTGCTTTAACCGTAAATGCGGTTTTGTATAGCTTACAGTAATCCAAGAGTTAACTCACTTAACTGTTTCAAGTAAGCATAATATGCAGTTTGTATACACTCCAACTTATGAACTTAGCAGACTGCGTGTTTGTTACTATGAAGTTAAGTAGGAAACTTTGGAACAACGCAAATTTGCCTTATTTAAATCCGTTAGCTGCTTACCCGAGTTATAACGAAGTAAATATTTGTTTACTAATTGAAATGTCAACAAATCTTACATTCATATTACTATTCTAAGCAATAAATACTATGAATATATTATAACAATGAACCTATCTATTTATTACCACGTTTGTACTAATTCATGTTCTTGTTTGTCTGTCGTACCGGATGGAATTTAGTGATTTATTTTAACCTAACTTCCCGATGAGCTGGAAAAACTGTATTGTAAGAGGTATTAGAGGGAAATAGAAACAGGAGACAGGTAGCTTCACACAAAAACTCAATAAAATAATAATATATTCTGCAGCTTCTAACGTAAGATTGGTTTTAACCAGATTACGACATAATATAATCTTGGGACTGGCAAGGTTGACTTTAATAAGGTCACGATTTTATCTAAATATCTGTACGGAGTACCGTTAACCCACGAGCACGTTTGCACAAGTATATGGATGTAAACGAAGCGAGAGAGGTGTATCAGGATTGTGCCAAATGGCAGTCCGCAGTCTCTGCCTAACCCTCTGGTTATGTATATTTGTATCTAGATTCATGTTTTTATAGATTAAGGGTGACAAGCGAGCACACAGTCCTCCTGATGATAAGTGGTGGTGGATGCTGTGGCCCATAGACGTATATATTTCTCCTTAATTAAAAAATAAAATGGAGGTGCGTTGTCATCCCTGAGATGGATTGCCTGATTTCCAGTAAAAAAGTGTTTTCGGTTCACTACACTCACCATACAAACCACAACAGCATTAAGCTGCAATTTATGTTTGTATTCTTTAAGAGCGTTGTCCTATCCCGATCGAGCTTACCCATTCGTTCTACAACCATGATATAGCTGCCGCGTGACTCTACCACGTATGTATAATTGTATAGGTTCACTTAATGCTATGATAAGGGGTTGCAGTGACTCATAGTATTCTACATCTATATTTGATTACTAATCAAAATGCAAATGCCTTGTCACCCGTGAGAACTAGGATAGAATGCCTCGTTTCTCGTAAAATGAGTGTCCGGTTCTCTACGCTCACCATACGAACCACAACAGCGTTCAGGTGCTACTGCTATTTTATGCTGGTATTCTGTGAGAGCGTGGCCGTTCCCTTAATACGATAACAATATAGCTATATAAAATATCAATATGTGCTTTATGCTCCACATTACTACATATTTTATCAGCGCAACATCTATATGCCTCAGGGAGAATGATAGTTTTTATCGTCGTACCGTTTGTATCGTGATAATAATTTATTTCTTCGCTGTTTCTCTACTCCCGACTGATCATATTACAAAGCTTTTTATTATATATCGCTTTAACGGCAAACTAGCTAGCTCACAAAATACTTGTAATGGAAGATGAGCCGACCAGTATACGTCATAACTAACTATTACCTCATTTACACAAAAAAGACACGATATTAGCTGCCTCGTTGGTCTAGTGGTCGTAAATGCGACTGCTAATCAAGGAGTCTCGGGTTCGAATCTCTTGATACCTTATATAACGTATAGTCATACAGGTCTTTCCTAGTACTAACACCAGTATCTCACACATTAATATGGTTATACTTCAATGGTATTATTATAAGGCAATGCAAATTTGTGAGAGCAAATAAAGTACAAAAAAGCAAATATTTGTGCAAATATCAGATCACGTACAAATCACCGAATAGACGCATACTATAGTCAACCAAATCTAAGAAATACAATTTGACAGCTGTCAGACTTATTGCACCAAGCATGCCAACCAAAAAATGTGAACTTACAATATTCGATTCTTAAAAAAATCGATATCGATTATTTAGAGTTAGTAATCATTTACAGTTTGGTTTGAATAATACCAGAATAAATTAAAAATGGATAATATAAAACACAAGATTTATCAGTTTCTTCGTATTTGTTTTTAGTAATTATTTCTAGAGCCAAAATACTAAAACTTGATTTAAAATAAAATTTCAATCACTTTCAGAACAAATAGTTGAGCTGTCGTTGTTTAGATTAATTATAATTAGATTTTTAATAATGCAGTCAAAATCAATGTCTCTTTCAAAGTCATCCATAATCAATTTTTTGTTTTTTTCTATCACTTTTGCCCAATCATCCTTTGTGAAACAGGCACATGCTTCAACGAATATAGAAGAAACAGTTCAAAAAGTTAAAGCCGAGTAACAAAATAAGAAGACAAACACAAATCACAAAATTACGCACAGTTTTCACAAATCTCTCCCGAAACGGTTTTTTTAATGGTTTTTTCAGTGCGGCCTTGTATGTGAGTTTTTTTGCCTACACTTTTACAATTTACGTTGACAAAGTAAAAAAATAAACTAGTTTTATTAATGATTCATATAATTTAAAGAATTTTAAAAATAAAATTTTTTTAGGTTATTTTTAATCGTGTGAGTACGTTTGTGCAAAGTTATTGCGGAGTGATTAATGTGAAACGTCAAAAGGTATTTCTTAGATTTGGTTGACTATAGGAGAATCCACTACCGCATATCACTCCTATCGGAAAGAGAGGAACTGAAAAAGGGAAATGGGCAGCAACATCTTCCTAATGACAACTCGATGCTAAAACTGCGGTTACCAACGCTTTTGCCACGAGTAGTAACTATAGCAAGTCCCTCCATATTATTTAGGAGGATGATATGGAGGGGCTTGCTAGGCCAATGTTCAACAGTGGACTTTGGTACCTAATGAATGTTTTAATCTATTTATAAACTATTCACATTAAAACCATTCTCAATTTATTGGTGAAACAACCCCAAAGAGTAATTTGATTAGAACTTAAATTAAAATAATATATATATATATATATATATATATATATATATATATATATATATATATATATACTGGGAACTTGAACACCTTCTTGAAATATTATGTTTTATATGAGATTAAGTAATTTAACAGACTGTCTGATTTCTTTATAAAAAAAACTAACTCCTCTTATTTGTTTAGACGGTTCAATGTATGACTATTTTATTACAAATAAAAGTGTATATAACAAAAGTGATGGGATGTGTTTAGGTCTATTCGTACTATCAACAAACTACAAATCACTAAAAACCATTTGGCGGCAATTATAATAACGCTACTGTTGCAATTTATCAAAATATACTAGGTAATATACTAAATATACTATAATAAACAGGCTTCTCCCATATATTGCCTCATTTTATACATGGCCACATGTACCATATTTGCCACGCGGAGTGTGACCTCAGTTTTTAATTTTATAGTTGTTATTCAGAGGATGCTGCTGCTCACGGATTGTGTTTATTCTTACACCACAGCTAAATCGTGACAATAATAATTTAATTAAAGTATGTATGTATTATTATTTAACTTGTAGTGACGGTGTGACTATATCCACTACACATGGGGTGTATCTTCACGTGAGCATCGTAAGTGGCAGGAGAAGGAAACTTATCAGGTGGGCAATGAATAAGTAACGTCTTTCTATTAACGACTACAAATAAAAAGCTGATGCTGCCAACTCGATTGCCAAGTGAGGCAAATATGGCAAAGAGAAATAAAAAGCACGTTGTCCAATAACAGGATAATATCCGCTGAAGTAATATGTAACATTATGTTGAGTATCATCTGATTTTTTTTTATTTACCCAGACCCAGATAGGTTGCGTGATACTAAGACAGTATTTATTATTATATTGTAAGGTCTCGAACCATAAATAAGATTTTTTTGTTAGTCCCATCAAAGTCCGTCCTCAAGTTTTATGTAAAGCATGTTTTACACATTGTTAGGCGAGCCTTTTCAAGAAAATGTTTTTTAGTATCTGTAATTATCAAATATTATTTAAAAAAATAAAATAACATTAAGCAGATACAGTCCTTTCATTTACTTAGTTTTATAGAATAGAAAACTACTGTAAATTAGGTACCGCGACGCAGTATGAATATATGAATATTATCGTGCATTGCTTTTCATTAGAACAGACAGCTCCTTATTATTGTATCGTCAGAGATTTTTTGACTCGGCTGTTTCCTTTTAAGCAAAATTAGGACAAGACCACCAGTTAAATTAAAAAAAATATAGGCAAAGAAATATTAACCAACCCTTGAGAAGTTTATATTTCTCTGTACAAAGTTTAAAAAAAGTATTTACTTTTAAGTTAAACTTATTTTATTGTGCTAAAGGCCATAAAATCCGTAAAAATTAGTTTCATTTAAATATGCAGTGTTCGCGTAGACAAGAAACCATTAAATATTGACTTATTTTTTGAAGTATATTTTTCTTTGACATTATTTATCATCTGAATTATATCGCTGTTTTATAATATTAATATATTTATAAGTACAGTACTTCTGACGAAACTTTGGTAACCAACTAATTGCATTGAAAATTTATTCAAGAACTCACATGTACAGAAGGTAATGCCTTAAGTTCGTGTATAAAGGTAAATTGCTAAGCTTAGATTTAGTTCTTACCTAAGCTAGATAAAAGTTACAAAAAATATCACATCGCAATTACAATTTTAATCAATGTAGCCAACATTGATTAAAATCGTAATAGAATAAAATTATCTCGATAGCAAAATCACCAAGTTACCACTTGTTTCATCAAAAACAGATTTTGTTCTGGTCGTGGTGCATATTATTAAGTCAAATATCTAAAAAATAGCATGACACAGTAATCGGCGCTCGCAATACATATCGGTATTATCACACAGATCGAGTAACAATATTATCCAAGTATCTGAACATCTTTAACTCCATCAATTACGAATTACCCAAATACACTGAAAGGATGTAAGGTTGGACCCTACATCCCTTAAAAAGCAGAGAGACTTATTGACATTCTATAAGAGGTTACATTCCATCGAATATTTTCACATCTCTGAAGTAGTGCACGGAGCGCGCTAAATGAGGGATTTAGCAGCACCAAACATCAGCATTACTTAAGTTATTATAAACACTTGGAGCCGATGTGAGCTCCTCGATCAACTGATTTACACAGAGATTATAGAGCCTACCTTACTCCCTGCCTCACACCGCACCGGAGGCGAAATTCTTAAGAGTATATATCACGCCACTTTAATACATAAATTTGCTTACTACCACGTGATCAAGTTAATACATATTGACGGCAGTTCCCCTTTATGTAAGTTTCTGCGATGTATATCATAATTGACTCAGTAAACAAAATTTGAATAAATTAAAGAATAAAGTTTCGACTTTTTATTATACTTCTTTTCTATTCGTTAATATTATTGTATTTTTTCAAAATGTTATTGATAAAATACTACTATATTATTAATTTTAAAATTATATTTTTTTGCTATGGCCTACAACCCAAAATTCAATTCAATTACGAAAACCACCAATTAAAATTTACCCACAACTTTTAATTAGGTAAATTTTGATTCGCAAAGTACTTGGCTGTTTTAGCATTTCAAATTCTTTTGAATCGTATTTCATTTCAGCCTCTAGGTTTTGTTATTAAAAACTTGTTTAATAGAAAATGGCTTTTGGCAGATTCTGCTGTCAAAAACTGAAACTCAATTGTAGAAATGTTTTGATATTTAATGATTTATGAACGCCTAGTTCCAAAAATATTTTTTCACTTTTGCAAGTACTATTTCACCTGGCGGTAAGTGATGATAAATACGAAGAAGGTGAAATGGAATGACTTATAGCTTAAGATAATAGGCTTATCATTGATGACTTGAATGCACACCGTATTGTAATTTGATGAAAGACTGCATTATACTACCTTAAAAATCGTTGTTCCGTGTGCTTTAAAAAGACGATGATGATGCTGAACCTGTAATAAAAGAAGAAAGAACCTGTAATATTGGGAACGTAGAATTTCAGGAGTAGGTATATTTAGTCATCCCAATACAAATAAAATCTGAATTTTCCATAAAACTCTTATGGTTTCCAATAGACGGATAGAGGAACTGGAGACTATTTAAACCCCCGACAATAACAGAGAGGTGTTATAAGTTTGTAGTTTGTGTCTATGTGTCTGTCTGTGGCATTTAAGCTAATGAACGAATGAATCAATTTTTATTAAGTTTTTTTTTGAAGGGTGTCTTTATCGAGAGTGTTCTTAGCTATGTGTCAAGAAAATCTGTTCACGGGTTTAAAGATCGTCAGTCTTTTTCGTTTCGGGAGTTTTTTAATTTTTAATTTAAGATATTACTGACATTACTGGTAACGAGGCATTCTAAGACTTAAGCAGTTTTCATTTATTCATAACAATGCATCCACATGGAGACGCTTAATTGAAGATAGATGTATGTATCTATGGGTCACGGTATTCACTTATCATCAGATGGGTTGTATGCTCGTTTATCATTCTTATCCAATAAGAGAATATGGCGGTATATTCATCTAGTTTACGCCAGACGTGAAATAACCAGATAGGCGACGGGTAGCGACGTCCAAGGTACGATACGTCTGGTACTACGACCGTCTGGTTCATTAATCGTCACCGTTTACAAACTGTTAAACATGACGATTAAGAAAAATCAATTACCTAATATAAGTGCTATTTAACATTGCTTTTCGAATTAAAGAAATACAGGAATATCAAGCTGAGCAGTAATACAAGTAGAGCCACCGCTGCTATATTACCGCTGTAGAACGAATGGATTGGCTCGACCAGGGAAATACCACGCTCTCAAAGATTACCAGCGTAAAATAGTAGTTTAGTGCTGCTGTGTTTCTGGTAATGAGGCATTTTTATCTTAGTCCTCAGGAATGATATCACATCTAAATTTTGATTTTTAATCGGAACGGTAATAAAATCTGTATGTTCTATTAAAAACCAGTGCATATTTGTAATGTAGGTAACCCTACAAAAATTGCACCTAAAACTCTAGAAATTATATTTCAGTAGTTTTCTATTCTATAAAACTAAGTAAGTAAAGAGGAGTGTCTTATATTATTTTATTATCTCTATCTATCTATCTTATGTTATTATCTATCTTATGTTATTTTATTTTTAGATAAGGCATATTAGACACCGTCTAACGATGTGTAAAACATACTTTACACGAAACCTGAGAACGGATTTTGATGGGACTAACAACAAAATGTTATTTAGGTTCGAGATACTTACATTAAATAGTAAATATATTTGTACTAGCATGTAGGAAAGCATCATTTTTATTTTTTTAAATTGTTTAATTGAACTTTATAATACTGTACCTAAACATCTAGTATCTCTATCTAAAAATATCTGTATCTCGTTTTTTCCTCACTAATAGCGTTCTAATCAAGTCATACTTAGTAATAATAATAATAATAATAAATCATTGGAGCGACCAATGGTAAGTGGAACGGGCCCAGCAAATCAGGCCGACACGGTCGCATTCTGGCGCAGCCTGTGGTCAGAGCCATTAAACCACAACGAGGGCCCTTGGACGGAAGTTGTAGCGAGTCAGTGTGCGGGTATTACGCCCATGGACTCCGTCATCAAAACGCCGGATGACGTAGCTGAGGCGGTCCGTAGGGCCCCGAACTGGAAAAGTCCGGGGCTTGACGGGCTGCATTACTACTGGCACCTGGACTCTAATCAGGTGATGTCGCGCGCTCAAAATGGATGTCGGGGCGGCGGTCGTGGAACCAAGGAACCACTCCTCATTGACGCGGTCATTGGCAAAGTGGTGAAACGCAACCGTCGGAACTTCTTCGCCGCCTGGATAAGTAAAAGTAACCCACCTTTTCTATATGGATGACCTCAAGTTATTCGCTTCCAGTCGCTTCAATCTTATGGAATTGCTAAACATCACTTGTGAATTTAGCAATTCTATTAGAATGGAGCTGGGGACGAATAAGTGTGTGGTCCTCCATGTTGAAAGGGGAAGGGTTGCTAACTCTGAGGGCATAGACTTATCTATGCCCGTCAACTTAAGGGCCCTTTCCGAGGCTGAAACATACCGATATCTGGGTATGTCACAGAACATCGGTATCGATGAGGCTGGTATGAAACAGTCAGTTTGCGACGTGTTTTATGCACGCTTGACCAAAGTGCTTAACAGCCTTTTGTCCGGTGTGAATAAGACACATGCATATAAGGTCATGCTTGTCCTCATGTATACCTTTGGCATACTCAGGTGGAGTCAGACTGAACTTAACGCCCTGGATGGAAAAGTCCGCACTACAGTGACGTCCCATAGGATGCATCATCCGAGATCGTCGGTAATGAGGCTGTACTTGCCGCGAAAGCATGGTGAGCGTTGCTTCCTGAGCGCGCTCACCATGCATAATCGCGAAGTGTGCAGCCGCCGTCATTACTTCTTCTTATAATGACTTCTTATAATGACGTCATTTCTAGTGATAAAGGACTTACCCCTCTATCCTTAGCCAACAAGCAATGGCAAGACCCGGCAATACAGAACATTTCCGACCGGGAGACCGTATGGAAGGAGAAGGAGCTCCATGGGAGGTACTACAGGGCTCTACATGAGCCTCACGTAGATACAGCCGCCTCCCTCAACTGGCTACGTTTCGGTGACCTCTTCGGGGAAACCGAGGGTTTTGTCTGTGCAATACAGGTTCAGGTTATTAAGACCAACAACTATCGGAGATACATCCTAAAGGATGGCACCGTCGACGTCTGTCGAGCTTGTCGCCATCCCGGGGAGTCACTTAGGCATGTCATCTCCGGTTGTTCGGCGCTTTCTAACTCTGAGTACTGCACAGGCACAAAGCCAGAATTCTACACCAGGAGCTCGCTCTGAAATACGGTCTCGTGGACCGGAAATTGCCGTATTACAAGTACTTGCCGGAAGCCGTGCTCGAAAATGACCGCAATAGGCTCTATTGGGACCGGGCCATCATCACAGACAGGACTATTCTTGCGAATAAGCCTGATATTGTGCTGATGGACCGGGCACAGTCAAGGATATTTTTGATCGACATTACCATTCCGTATGACGAGAACCTCGTGAAAGCAGAAACAGATAAACAAACAAAATATCTGGACCTGGCTCACGAGGTGACCGACATGTGGGGTGGTGTGCCGGCCGAAATTATTCCTGTAGTCTTCTCTTCGAATGGGCTAATCCCAGTCAGCCTCTCGGGTCATCTGAGGCGACTGGGACTCCGTGACGGACCGCTCCGGGCTCAAATGCAGAAGGCGGTGCTCCTCGATACCGCCCGCATCGTCCGCCGGTTTCTTTCCCTTTCCCCCTAACCCTCGGCCGTCTGGTCTCCCCTGCCGATGGCTCCCATCTGGTTGGATCTTATTTATTTATGTAGTTTTTGTATTTATTTTATTTTATTGATATTTATGTAAATTTATCTTTTCATTTTAATTTATAATTATATATTTATAGAATCAAACCGGGTGAGAAAATTATATAGATACCCCAATAAAATATTTATTCATTGACCAAAAGTAATAAAATATTTAAAAGTTAAACTAATACAAAAATGATAATTTTAGAAGGACAATGAAAGGGTTCTGACTCAGCACGTGTTGCAGAGAATCCATCACGCTGTTATTCTGTCAGCACCCATATACCCACTTAGTGAGCTAGAGTATAACAGTACGCGTACATCGCTGATTATATTACAAATAGTTTTTAGTGTAAAATTATTTATTTATTCATTCAGCCAGTACAAGAACTATATAATTAACCAGTACAAGTTTTCATAATATTACTATTAATAAATTGATAATTAATATACATGTACAAGAGATAAACATAATATAAACAAAATATAAACGAAATATAAACAAAAACATGAGGATAATAAATAACATACTGACAAAATTATCATCATCATCTGTATCATCTAGTTAAAAATATGCCACAGCAAATTTACTTAGGTATTCAAAACTATCAAAATCTAAGTAACTACAGCGTGTTGGTCGTTACATCTTAATTGTATAAATATGATGATTTCTTAAATTTACGCGAACACTACACATTGAAACGCCGGGAATTAAAAAAAAATAAGTAAAATCAGTTAAATAAACGCGATAGAATCCGTAAATTTAGTTTTATTTAATGTATAAATATGCTTTCATTAGTGACTACTGATCAAGGAGTCTCGGATTTGAATCTGTTATTGGTTTTTTTTTAACATGAAATTCTCTTGCACTAGATATCTCTCCAATCCGTTAAGATAATCACTTTTATATTTAAAAATGAGTTTTTAATAATAATCCGTACGATATACGGCTTCTATTACTAAAATAATTAAATCTGGCAATTTTAAGGACAAAATACATACCATTCCAATGCTTGTGGCATTGGAAATCATAATGATTTGTTTAAGTTTTTTCCGGCCGCAGAGGTATTTCAGGCCGCAGAGAGCTTCCCAGCAGAGAATCCCATCTATTTCCCAATGCGCTTAGAATGCTGTTGAGGTATTGCGTACACGTCTTAACAGCTAGGCGCTTCTCTTGACGATAGTTATTTGTCGGCAAAATGTGCTAAAAACTGCGTAATAACTTGCACTAAGCAATAAATATTTCAAATTTACGTTCCTTCTTAATAACAGGTCTAGATTTCCTACAGGTACAAAATTTTCCTCCTAAACCCTAACGAACTTAATCCACTTACATATTTAATAGCAATAAAACAGAATTTATTCAGACCACAAGGAGTTCTGTTATTTAAAGAGAGAGAACGAACATAAATTTTTCATGAATTTTGTATGCTACTGCGTCATGGGTTCCGAGTCAAATTTGTAGTAAAATTTTTGAAGCAAATTATTAGGTATTCAACGCTCGTTTGAAATTAACTACCATTTATTTCATGACCTTGTTATCAACAAGATTCAGATTATACTTTTTGATATTTGATATCGTATAATTAAATATAGAGATCATTATGTATAATTTTTTATATCATTGGACCTTTAGATATTTTATTTCATCACAATCGATGTGAAGAAATCTTCTTGAGCAGCCTTGTCAAGTGACGATATATAATATGGTCCTCTCTCTCTCTCTCTCTCTCTCTCTATCTCTCTCTCTCTCTCTGGGTAGTTTGATTTCAAACTTGTATCGACTATCAGCCCTATGTCTCATCATCATCATAGGTAATAGATATACTTAACACAAACATAAATACTCACGCCCGTCACCCAGAGGGGTAGGTTTTCCTCCAAATTTAAAAGGGTCACAGAGACTCTTTTAAGCTGAAAAAGTCACAGCAAACACTCATTTTCAGTATATATTTTCTTCCTCGAATGCTGTGGCATGTGGTGTGCTACCTCACAGTTTCAAGGGTAAACTACGTAAATTTTGTAAGATATTTCAGTTATTCTGAAATAGTTTCAATTAAATCAACGACATAGGATTCAAGCAATAGTTACTTGTTACTTTGAAGTTATGAACATGTGACTTCTGTTGTACTATTCGAAAGACTTTCCTTGGCAAGTAGTGGCGGCGTAAGAGAATCCACTTCCTATATCATCTCGTGCGTGTCAGGAGTGGCAATAGAGGGAAATTGAAACAGGAGGTCGGCATCTCTTATACGAGATACTAAGTAATATAAATATATATATATATATATATATATATATATATATATATATATATATATATATATATATAACCTAATACATGGTGTTAATTGGAGATTTCAATGTAAAACTAGGCGCAAGAGAAGGATGAGATGAAGGAAGGCAAATTCAGAATAATGTATCGAAACGCAAAAGACCAGCCGCTGACCAACTTCATGGAGAAAGAGGGACTCTTTATGATAAACTTGTTCTTCCAGAAGTCGCCCCACAGAAAGTGGACCTGATCGAGCCTCGACACTTTGTCAAAAAACGAGATTGACTTCAATATAACATATAAATGTAAGCTAGCAAAAAATCTTTTCAGAAGTCATTCTAATAACATTTGATTGATCCCAACAACAAATCTGTCGAAATTAGGCCTGCATTTCTTTCTTCATTTTTTTTTACGATATCTGTTTTTATTTACAATCTAAGAATAAATTATCTTTAAACCCGAAACAGAAGACTGCCAGGAAATTAGACGCCTTCCTGAGATATCATGTTTTATTTGAGGTTAAGTAATTTAACACTCCATCTGGTTGTTTCCGTTGGCCGGGCGTTGTTCTTTATTTAAAAAAAAGCTAACTCCTCCGATATGTGTAGACGATTCTATGTATAATTATTTTATTATAAATTAAAGTGCAAATAATAAAAGTTAGGTATTAACATATTAGAATTCTCACTATCAACACCCATATTTGGTGACAATAATACCGTTACAGTTACAGTTTATCAAGATTCCACCGCTGAAGTTAGACCTCCCCATAGATTGCCTCATTTTATACATGGTGCAAGTACCACAGTTGCCACGCGCAGTGCGACCTCAGTTTTTAATTTTATAGTTTATATTAGGAAGACCCTGCTGCTCTCGGATTGTTTTTATTCTTATACGCCAACTACATGGTCACTATAATGATTTAATTTAAATACATACGTATTATTGGGTGCGTTTGGCAGAAAAAAGCGCTTGCAAGCGCTTGTAAGCAAAATGGCGATCGTAAGCGGTAAGCGCTGTTAAATCGTAAATAGCTATTTTCCTCCAGGACACGATGTTAGTTTTAACCGGGGAATCTAACCTAATTTAAATATATGTTTGTAAAGTATTCATATTAAAAAATTACCAATCATGAGTTTTTAATAGCATGTATATGTTTATTCATGTCATATATTACTTAAAACTAATATTGCACAAAACAACTTATAAACTCTACTTCAAAACAAACAAATTAAATAAGCAAAATGGCGGATTGTGTCAGCGCTACTGAAGTAGCAATCGTGTCCTGGCCGAAAACTATTTTAGCGCTTATAAGCGCTTGCTAGCGCTTTTTTCTGCCAAACGCACCCGTTATTTACCGTGTAGTGGCGGTGTGAGTATATCCACTTCACCCCAAAACTTCACATGGGCATCGTAAGAGGCAAGACAAAGAAACAAATCAGGAGATAGATAATGTATAAATAGCATCTTCCTTACAACGACTACAAATAGAAAGCTGCTACTGCCATCTCGCTTGCCAAGTGGGGAAACTATGGCAAAGAAAACTAAAAATCAGTACCTAGTATAAAATACGCTTAAGGAGTGAAAAAAATATCCGGTTTTTACGTTGTCGGATAACAGGATTATATTCGCTGAACTAATATTGTGCTGAGTCCCATCTTATTGATTTTTTTTACTTGCCTAGATCGTGCTGTAGATTGCGTGATGCTCAAACAGTATAATACTATTTATTGTAATGTCTCGAACTCTAATTACGAGTAACATTATGTTGTTAGTCCCCTCAAAATCCCACCTAAGGTTTTGTGAAAAGCATGTTGGTTAAAACTACTTTTACGGATTTTATCACGTTTAATATACTTGCTTTTTGATTCCCGTTTCGGGTGTTTTCCATGACCCATGGACAGGGGGACTGAGGTGACTGACGTCTCGATGTCAGTCTAAACCCGGACTACCTTCAGCTTTTTAACTATTACTGTATATATAGTATGGTCTGATCTACGCATAATAAACTCAGTGGTATGCTTGGGTTTAGTTTTAATTTTATTAATTACAGGATCCCAAGCAAGTGGTAGTACTCAGCCTCCTTCTCTATTGAAATAAGATTTTTTTTTAATTTCCGAAGCCTCACAGGTAGAAATCGATATTCTTTCGCGGGGATTTGTGGTCTTTCAAATCTGATGTAATGGCGGGGGCCGTCTAGGATATGATCAAACTGCAGACTTCCCGGAACATTGGTGCTTCACATCAGCTATATGTTTTTTTTACGCGGGTTCTAAATTAATTTTATTTTGCCCTATATATGACAGACCACATTCAAAATCAAGGTCATATTCATATTCAT